>QRDG01001358.1:0-556278 GCA_012064385.1 Puccinellia tenuiflora
CATCCGCAAACATTCTTCCTTGCTAGTAATACATCCAGGTTCTAAACAATTATACAAGTTTTAGCACTTCCTCCCAAAGAAAAAGGAAACAATTTCAAGAAATGGTAGCGTTGGTTAATTTCACCTTTCCCAAGTAACTCAGATAATTCATGCAAATCAGCAACGTGATCGAAAGGAAACTCATCCTCTCTCCCATAAAAACTTAGACTTCTCAACCCTTTCAATGTATTCAGGATCAATTAAACTCATAGTTTTTATCATTAATTTTAATAGCTGAACCATTCATTTTATCAGTAACAGGGAAAAGTCATCAAGAGGAGAATTTATGTAGCTAGCAAGTTTATCCATCTCATCATAATCTGGACTCATGAAAGCCTAATAATAGCATCCTCTTTCTCAGAAAAAGTTTCCATATCATCACAATATTCCCTATCTTCTAATTCAGATTCCACATTTTTATAAATAGAAGATTCAGGATTCTCAGGTGTTTCAGTTAACTCAGATATTTCAGTAATTTCAGGGTTTCAAGTGCCACTTCTTTGTCTATGCTACCACATGTTAAAATCACTTTCATTACTAGTAGACATTTTAGGAAATGGTGAACTAGAAACAATTTTCCCTTTTCTTAGGAACAACAGCAGAGCAACATCAGGTGAAAAGTTTGCCTACTTGGCAAATGTATTGTTCTACGAGTAGTTGAGGCCTATTTCCTTCGGAGTGGTCTTTTCCTTTCCCATGGTTAGGAACAAGCAAATGCAGCAAATAAATGATATCAAGTTGTCTTACCAATAAAGCTAGGTTCTCCCCGGCAACGGCGTCAGAAAACGTCTTGATGCCCACAAGTATAGGGGATCGCTGAAGTCTTCGTTGGGAAGTATCACCCAAATTTATAGTTCGACACGATGGAACACAAGAATATCAATAGGACCTTAGCAATTGAGGCGTCACTCTCAACCACACCTGTATATCAATAACTTACAGCAGTAGAAGTGATGGAAGTAAAGGATTCAAGCGAGCAGAAATAAAACAACAAAAGTAACAAGGATTTCCCAGTTTTCACCGGAAAAGTGAAAGTGTAACTCAGAGATTTAAAACGTAGCATGAGGGTGACAGCGGGGCGTTGCATGAATGAGATTGATCATATAATAAAGTAAAGCTAGCAATGGGGCCTTTTCTCTAACTCCGATATATGTAGGTATGTGTTCCTTAAATAGTTATGCGTACTAACAAAGAGAATTTGCACAACATCTATTACCCTACCTGCCCATTTCACCGGGGCCAACTTGGAACTACAGGTAATAAGGTCTACCCTTTCGTGAAGACCGGGACAATGCATTAACACTCCATGAACACATAGGATCCTCAAACTAGAAATCTCCCCCTTGTTTTCCCTAAACGTCACTTTTAGGGTTCGCAGGTTCAATATAAAAGCAGGTGATGCACTTTGCAGGTAAATACTAAACTCAATTATATGATGAAGCAAATAGGTTCAGTACTAAAATCATGCCACTCGGCCCTAGTAGCAAGCATTAAACATAGCATAAGTGCACCCAACACAATACAAAAGCATCCTCAAGATAAACCCTAAGATTATCGAACAACGGGTAGCATTACATGATCAATCTCATCCAATCCCCATCCACCTCACATGCCTACAGCAAACTACTCACACATGGTGATGGTGAGGGAGCTCATGGTTGATGGAGATGAAGGCGGTGATGATGGCGGTGAAGACGGCCTCCGGATCCCTCCGCCGGAGGAGAAATCCTGGATCGATCTGTCCCTGAAACGAAGATCGTGGTGGAGGCGGGCGGTGTGTTTCGCGAAATCTCCTCCTCTCCTAGGGCAGGCATTTTTCTCATATATCAAGGCATACGTCGAAGACCAAAGGCGAGACGGTGCCCGAGGCCCAATTTAGGGGGGCCCATGCGGCTACAGCACCAGGCCGCATGGGGCCACCCCATTTGGCCCTCCGGCACCCCCTCGTGTCCATCTTTTGCCCAAAGTGCTTCTGTTCCATAAAAATGACGTGGTATTTTCCCCGATTTTATTTCCTGCAAAAATAAGCCAGGGGAGAGACTTTGCTAAAAACAGCGTCAGGAAAACAGCAGTTTTATTCAAATATGGAAGGATCCCGGAGCAAATTATGAGGAAAAGTGCTTGGAAAAGTGGATGCATTTTGGATGCATCACTCCCCCATACACCAAGATAGAGAAGCACCTCTTCGGCATATCTTCGCTTGGACTTGAGTGTTGATCAACACGCACTTAGCCTTGATCAACACATACTTTTATTCCCTTAGCCTTGACTCGAACAAATGGAGATCAAGAAATGCAAATGGTCACACCTATAAGTAATAGCTTAATACAAACATTAGTCATAGATTCCATAGATATTGTCATTAATTACCAAAACCACACATGGGGGGCAACCATGCACTTTCAATCTCCCCATTTTGGTAATTGATGACAATCCTTATAAGAGGGTTTATATAATGAATAAAGCATCCTTGCAAGACAAACAAGCAAGGATGAAAGTGCATTAAAGGCAAATGCAACAAAAGCATAAAACCCAAATTCCCTTAAACCCTATAAACTTCTCCCCCATTGGCATCGATTGCCGAAATGGGAAGAAAAATTTAGAAGGCCAATATAATATGAGTTCCTTCATAAAGTGTGCATTTCTCAAGATGTGAGTGGAATCAAATGCACATATCCATTGACGAATAATTAGAGGAAATCAAACTATGTTGAGGATCCAATGATTGCAAAAAGATGAAATCATTCTAAACATCTCCACAAAGGAGAAAAGCAATCAAAAAGACCCAAAGCGAGAGTTCTAAATAAAAATGGAGAATCTCCCCAATGTTCATGCATTATTGAGGAGTGCACAAAAATGGAATCCTTGCTCCCCCCAAAATCATCTAGAACACACAACAAGTGCAAGAGTGCATAAAGCAAAGCAAATCATAGCACTTGCACCAAAGATATGGTTGAGCCATAAGGAGATACCAATTTTCAAAGATTCAACATAAGATAGGCCCAACCGAGATAAAAAGAAGATTTTTTTTAAAAGGTATGTTCACAAGCTTAGGGATTTCAATTGGAAATTAAAACCAATTGAAAATGCCAAAAGCTAGTGAGAGCATTTAGCCAATAAAAATTCAACATGCTCACCATGGTAAGCATGAAGTAGAAGATCCTCAACAAATACATGAGTGTTGTCGGAACAGTGGAAACCAGGGTACCACGGGCCGGCCTGCCAGGGCCCACAAGATTCTTCAGAAGATTTCGCTAAGGACCAGGCTCTCCAAGCCTGGCGAGCCTCGCGAGGGTTTTTCCCTCGCGAGGGACCTCTCTTCCTCGAGAGGGGACTTTCCCTCGGCGAGGGACCTCTCCTCGAGAGGCATCCCGGATGCCACCTACGAATTCAAGCTAAGGACCAAGCCGAAAGGCTCGGCGAGGCCTTTTGCCTCGCGAGGCTTCCTTCCTCTCGAAGCCAGCTCTGCCTCCGCGGCAGAGCGCACATGGGCTCTGCATTCTCTGCAGAGTGACGACCGCGCCAGCGCGCGGTGACAGCAGCGCTCCAGTTGCCATTCTGATGTATAAAGGAGTCAACAAAGCTGCACCAAGCAAAGGAGCCCCAAGGATTGCCACTTTGGTGATAAGGGAACCGTCTGCAGCTACCCTCCAAGGACGACGTCACCATGGGACACATCCCTCCTCAGCAGCGCCAGCCCACCGCCCCGTTTGGACGGTGGCTTTTCCAGCTTTGGTGACGCCGCCCCCTGCCGTGGACCGCGTCCATGAACTTTAACTTTATGGTGGACTCTACCTTTATTGTGCACCGCACCTCCTCCTTCGCGCCATGTGGTAGCCCTTCCCGCCAAGATGTTTTGGGGGAAGAGGCCCGAGACGCCTATAAAAGGAGGAGGAGCCCGTTCGGGCAAGGGGGTTGGTTGGTTCCAAGATTCACAAGTCCAAACCCTAGATCTGAGGTTAGCAGTAGCCATTGTTAGCCACCCAGAGCTCGCCAAGCTCGCCCTATACTGAAACCTCTCCAAGCAAGTGCCAATACAATCCGAAGCAGGACGTAGGGGTTTCACCTCACCTAGAGGGCCCTGAACCTGGGTAAGATCGTGTGTTCCTCTCTGCAGTGCTTCCCCGCAGCGATCCAGGCGAGCACTGTCGCCGAGGCACGTTGAGGGTTGTTTGATTCCGTGTTCAGCCCCTTACTCGATCCTTCGTGAGACACACCCGGTTCCTGGGACAGTTCTCCGACATTTGGCACGCTAGGTAGGGGGCTGAGGCGTATCTTCAACCTCGACACCACCATGGCTGGCTCTCGCACCGAACGACTCGCTCGCCGGACGGCCAGCGCCGCCACCACTTCCGCTGGCAACCTGCGCGGCCGCCCATGCGGAAGTGCTACTCCGGAGCGCCACGTCGACCCCGATCCCTGCGTCGAGCACCCAGAGGACGACGACATCGACCATGCCGAGTACGACCTCGGTGAAGAGGAGGCTTCCTCCCTGCACCCGTCGCGGGACCGTGCTGCTTCCTCGCTGGGCTGCCCTGCGCCCAGCCCGGCGACTGCGCTTCTCATGGCGCAGGAGCTGCTGCAGTACCGTCCCACGCCAGAGGCCCAGGAGGCCTGGCTCAACCGCCTCTCCGAGCTCGTCGGCGCCGCTCGCGTCGCCGCTCCCGCACCGTCTCGTTCGCTGGTTCTCTCTGCACGCGCAGGGGACGTGGCGCACGGTGCGCCGCATGCTCCTCCTCGCCACCCCGCGCCCGCTCCAGCTCCACCGGCTCCACCGCAACCTGCTCCAGCCGGGGCTCCTCCTCGCGACAACCGCGCCACGTCGCACGCGTCGTCTCAGCACGACTGCCAAATCATGCAGCGAGCCCCGGAGGACGCACGCGTGAGCATCGAGCGCCACCAGGATCGCCACAACCGCGCCGTCCATGACGTCGCCACCGCGGGGCGCCACCTCCACGCCACCCTCGCCAACGGCACGGTCACCTACGGCACGACGGTCGCGTTCACTCGCAGCCTCCGTCGCGTCGTCTGGCCGGTCAAGTTCCGGCCGGATCTTCCTCCGCGCTACGACGGCAAGAACAACCCCCTGGAGTTCCTGCAGCTCTACACCTTGGCCATCCAGGCCGCCGGGGGCGACGACAAGGTCATGGCGAACTGGTTCCCCATGGCCCTCAAGGACTCCGCGTCCTCGTGGCTCACCAACCTCCCCGCCGAGTCCATTAACACCTGGGAAGACCTCTGCCGGTGCTTCGTCGCCAACTTCAAGGGCACGTACGAGCGCGGCCTCACGTACAACGACCTCCGCGCCGTTCACCAGAAGCCTGGAGAGACCCTACGCAAGTACATCCAGCGCTTCAGCCAAGTGCGCAACAAAATCCCCAACGCCACCGACGCGCAGGTCATTTCGGCCTTCCAGGCTGGGGTCACGGATGTGCGGATGCTCGAGAAGCTTGGCATCCACGACAACATCACCACCGTCGTCAAGCTTTTCGACTTGGCGGACAAGTGCGCCAATGCTGAGGAGGGCCGCTTGTTCGTCAAGAATGAGCCAGGGGACCCCGCCGAGGGGTCCAAGAAGAAGAAGAAATCCACCGAGAAGCGCAAGACCACTGCGGTCCTCGCGGCTGAGCCTGACGCCAAGCAGCCTCGTCAAGCTGCCACTCCAGCCGCGGGACCTGAGAAGAAAGATGATCGCCCCTTCTGCATCTACCACAATAGGCATTCCCACGCTACCGAGTACTGCTACGACCTCAAGAGGCTTCACGAGGCTTGCGAGGCTCGCGAGGCAAACGATCGGCAGCAATGCCGCGGCGGCCGCTGTAACAACAACTACGACGACAACTACCAGCAGAACCCAACTGACTAGCGCGGGCAGCCGAAGGAGGCCGACCAGCCCACGCGGGGTTGCCTCGCTCGGTCGATCATGGATCGGTTCACGAACGTGTTCTTCGTATCGTTTCCAACCTATCTATACCTAATAATAAAAGGAGCAAGGCTTCTTCCGGTCGGTTCGTCCGTCATACTTTTACCGTTTGCCCTCCCACCAAATCACATAATACATCAGATTGCCACGTACCGGTTTCGGTGTTTTATTTGGTTTATGGGACTGTCTAACCATCATATGGCTGAAATTTGAATTGGCCATCAGACAGATTTTTTTCCCGGTAGGTATAGGCCCATCATTCTCTTCATTTGTCCTTCTGGGTGTTCAGCCCACCGTTTTTTTCCGCCCCACGTTTTTTTTTTCCACCACCCGGTTTTTTTTTCAGCTTCAGTTTCCTCAAATCCCGGCCCAGCTGGCTGGCTCTCTCCCATCTTGTACCAGTATCTAAAAAGGCCGAATCTGTCTGCTAGCCCATCAGTACTAGCTGACTCTCCCCCCCCCCCATCTTCTTCCTCTGCACGCAAAACACTTCTCCCCCACCTCTCTGAACAGCGCCGCGGACGATTTCTGCTTCGATTGGAGAAAAAGAAAGAGAGAAAGAAAAGGAAGATCAGAGAGGTGGAAGAAGGACAGGGATGGACGGGAATGAAGACAACACCTGCAATCAAAGGATGTCTGAAAACTTACCTCCTGATTTTCGAAGGAATTCCTCACAGGTACGATCTAGTTATATATAAAAATAGGACTATATTAATTTCCAATCGGTGATGGTTCATTGGTACGTCTGAGATCAAAACAGCGATCCGAATATTTTCTGCCTGCCTGGCTCGTGTGAGCGACCGTCTCCTGGGTGGACTCAACCTGATCACGTGAAGCGAACATATCATGAGAAAGAAAAGGCGAACGTATACGCGCCGGAAAAAAAGTGATTGCACAACTCCAATTCTACACGGAGGATGTCGACCTCGGAGAGGACGCTGCCGCGGAGCTTGCTTCTCAGCCGATCCATGATGAACTCCTTGATGGCCACCTCGGCTCCCGTGGCGAGGTGCTTGCCCAGACAAACCTGCGAGAGTAGCGCCCCGACCTGATTGGGAGCTCACCATGGGAGCCGCACGAGGTGCTCATGACCGCGTGGAGGCTGAGCAGCGCGACCTCGGCTAGATGGCAATGGATGCATCGAGGCGGGAGTAGGGAGGAGAGCAAGCAGCGTTCATGGCCATGGTACAGTGACGGTGTACCTCTCTTTTAGGCGTTTTAGGAGAGGCTTGAGATGCCGCCTACAGTGATGGTGTTAAATTTTCGTGAGTTTATTCTTTCGTAGCAATCTGCGCTCCTACTGTTTTTAATAGGTTCACTCTTACAATGCCAATTGCCTACCCAACATAATTTCATCCGGTTCAGTACTTAGAACTGAAAAAACTTTAATAAGGAAAAGAAGAAACTTAAAGTAATTGAAGAGTAATGTTACAAGCTATGTTTGGTTATATAGGTTCACAAAGACGCATGCCGCTGGAACCTAGCTGTCGTTCAGCAATGGGCAAGCTAGACTACAATTTTTAATTCAACGGTGCCCAACAGGTCCACTGATCTTTTTTTTTGAGAAGAAACCTGCATATATATTCATATAGAAGAACAAGGAAGAACACTTACAACACGCAGGAACGCACACACTCTGCTGGAGAAGAAACAGCACCAGCACACACACGCCAACCTAACTCCTTCTACCTCCAGCGAGCCGTTGGAGAAGAGAGCAGAGAACCACGAACCCTGAGAGAAGGAGCACCTCCACGCCTTAAGAACAGAAGCCATCTGATGACGAGCGCCGGAATCTAGGACGATGAACGAGCAACTACGACGACAACTACCAGCAGAACCCTCAGGCCAACGCCGCCCAGCCCACGAACGACAACCTCCCTGCCGAGACTCATGAGGGCTACCCAGGTGCCTCGCGGGGCCGCTTGCATCCTCGGCGGGGCTCAGGCCCCCAGCTCCAACCGCCACTTCAAGCAATTCGCTCGCGAGGTCGCGGCAGCCCTTCCCGGGGTTGAGGCCTCCAGGCCCCTCAAGTGGTCCCAGTGCCCCATCACCTTTGACTCCGCCGACCACCCCAAGTCCACCTCGACTGTTGGCACCATCCCGCTGGTCTGCACTCCCACCATCAACAACATTGCCGTCTCTAAGACGCTCATTGATGGGGGTGCAGGCCTCAACGTCATCTCCGTCGAGACATTCGAGAAGCTGCAGGTGCCCTACGAGCGGCTCATGCCCACCAGGCCCTTCTCGGGGGTGATAGAGGGTCGCACCACCCCTTTGGGGCAGGTGAGGCTCGCCGTCACTTTCGGCACCCAGGCCAACTACCGCACCGAGCTGATCGATTTCGACGTCACGCACATCGGCCTGCCCTACAATGCCATCCTCGGCTACCCCGCCCTCGCCAAGTTCATGCGGTGACCCACCACGCCTACAACCTCGTCAAGATCCCTGGCTCGGGTGGCACCATCGTCATCCGCGGCGTGGTCTCGATGCCCTGTACGCTGCGCAAGCGGCCTACAAGGCTGCCGCGGTGGCGTCACCCGCTGACGAGGATGAGGAGCCCCTCCCGAGGCCCCCCTCGAAGAAGAAGCAGCTGTTCTCTCAGGAGAAGGCCGCGACAAAGCAAGTGCCTCTGGAGGCAAACGGCTCGGGGGCTAGCGTCACCATTGGCGCCAAGCTGCCTCCCAAATAGGAAAGCTCGTCGCCTTCCTCAGGGCAAATGCTGACATGTTCGCATGGACACCGTCTGATATGTCCGGAGTACCGAGGGAGGTGATCGAGCACCACTTAGCCGTGTGTCCAAACGCATGCCCCGTGAAGCAAAAGGCGCGGCGCCAGGCACCAGAGAAGCAAGATTTCATCGTCAAGGAAGTAGAGAAACTGAAGAAGGCCAGCATCATCAAGGAAGTGGTCCATCGCACTTGGCTCGCCAACGGTGTAGTCGTACCCAAACACACCGGTGGAAGCCGCCTCTGCATCGACTTCACCGACCTCAACAAGGCCTGCCCCAAGGACCCCTATCCCCTCCCGAGGATTGACCAGATCGTGGACTCCACCGCCGGCTGCGCGCTCCTCTGTTTTCTGGATGCCTTCTCTGGTTACCACCAGATCAAGATGGCGAAGGAGGACGAGGAGAAGACAACATTTCTCACCCCTTGTGGTGTATTTTGCTACGTCTGCATGCCCTTTGGTCTGAAGAACGCCGGCGCCACTTTCCAGCGCCTCATGAGGATCGCCTTGGGGGCTCAAATGCAGAGGCCTACGTCGACGACATCGTCGTCAAGACCCGCGAGAAGGACACGCTCATCCAAGACCTCAAGGAGACCTTTGCCAACCTGCGCAAGGTCAACATCAAGCTGAACCCCGCCAAGTGCATCTTCGGGGTCCCTTCAGGCAAGCTCCTCGGGTTCCTGGTATCCCACCGCGGCATCGAGGCCAACCCCGACAAGATCAAGGCCATAGAGCAGATGCAGCCTCCTCGTCGCCTCAAGGACATGCAATGCCTACCGGGATGTATGGCCAGCCTTGGCCGTTTCATCTCCAAGTTCGGCGAGAGGGCACTGCCATTCTTCAAGATCATGAAGAGGTCCGGTCCTTTCAAGTGGACCCCTGAAGCAGCAAAGGCCTTTGAGGACCTGAAGAAATACCTGGCGAGCCCACCCATCATTTTTGCCCCACGCCCTCGCGAGCCTCTGAAGCTGTATCTTGTAGCCACTCCTCAGACGGCAAGCGCGGTCTTGGTGGCTGAAAGGGAAGAGCCAGTCCTCGCCAAGCAGACCTCTACGTCGCCAAGCCCGGAACCACCCGACAAGGAAGCACCCTCGTCAAGCCTCCTGCCTCATGCCGAGCCTCTACAAGTGGGGCCTCAAAAAACCCTAGCCATGGACTCCACCGAGCCTGGAGAGGAGCCAACCGCTTCCACGCCAACGACCGCCCTCGTCGAGCATCCCGTCTACTTCGTCAGCACAGTGCTGCGGGACGCTCGCGAGCGCTAATCCGTGCAGCAAAAGCTCCTCTTCTCGCTCCTCAGCGCCTCCAGGAAGCTGCGCCACTACTTCCAGGGTCACCCCATCAAGGTGATCACCTCATACCCCTGGAGCAAGTCCTGCGCAACCCAAACGCGACAGATCGTGTCGTAGGCTGGGGCATCGAGCTACAACCTTTCGAGCTGGAGTTTTCCACCACCAGGGTCATCAAGGGCAGGGCGCTGGCTGATTTCATGGCCGAGTGGACGGACACGCGTGAAGAAGAGCCTCCAGAGGAGGAAGCCACAGCCTCAGGTGGGACGGAACCAGGCTACTGGACCATGCATTTCGACGGCGCCTTCGCGGCCCGGAGTGCAGGGGCTGGTGCCGTCCTCACCTCACCAATGGGCGATAAGCTCTACTACGCCGTCCAGCTGTGCTTCAAGGACAACGACAAGGTCTCCAACAACATTGCTGAATACGAAGGCCTCCTTGCCGGGCTCAGAGCTGCCATTGCCCTCGGCATCAAGCGCATCCTCATCAAGGGCGACTCTCAGCTCCTCGTCAACTTCTCCAACAAAAGCTACACGCCTAAGGACACCTACATGGTGGCCTACCTTGAGGAGGTACGCAAACTCGAGAAGCACTTTAGGGGTATGGAGCTCAAGCACATTCCGCGAGCAGAAAATCAAGAAGCAGATGATCTCGCCAAGCGAGCAGCAAGAAGGGAAGCCCAGAAGCCTGGAGAGTTCGAGGAGAGACTCACCAAGGCCTCAGTCAAGCAGCCAGTGGCCAATATCAGCATCAAGTGGAGCACCAAACTGCGGGCTGTCCTCAGGCGATCGCTTGCTGATGACCCTGGTACGTCAAGACACTGGTTGGATCGACGAGATCAAGAACTACCTGCAAAATCGAGTCATCCCCAAAGAAGATGCTGAAGCTGAAAGAATTGCTCGCCAGGCCAAGTCCTACTGCCTCAACGACGGAGACATGTACCGTAAGCGCCCCAATGGGGTTGTCTTGCGGTGCGTCCCTGCCGAGGAAGGCCGCCAGCTCATCAACGACATCCACGGCGGAGAGTGCGGCCACCATTCGTCCTCGCGCATCCTTGCAGGCAAGGTCTTCCGGAGTGGCTTCTACTGGCCCTCAGTGCTTCAAGATGCAGCCGCAATCGTCCAATCCTGTGACGCCTGCCAATTCCACGCCAAGCAGATCCACCAGCCCGCGCAAGGACTCCAGATGATCCCGCTCTCCTGGCCGTTCGCGGTATGGGGGCTGGATCTCCTGGGACCCTTCCCGCGAGCGCTCGGGAGCTACCGCTACCTCTACGTCGCCATCGACAAATTCACCAAGTGGCCTGAGGTGGAACCCGTGCGCACTATACCGGCGAAGTCAGCGGTGAAATTCATTAGGAGCCTGGGCTGCCGCTTCGGCGTGCCCAACCGCATCATCACCGACAACGGCTCGCAATTCATCAGCGGCGCCTTCAAATCCTACTGAGGCAGCCTCGGCGCCCAAATCTGCTACGCCTCGGTGGCGCACCCACGAAGCAACGGGCAGGCTGAGCGAGCCAACGCCGAGGTGCTCAAGGGCCTCAAGACGAGAAGCTTCAACCGCCTCAAGGCCAGCGGCAAGAACTGGATCGATGAGCTCCCTTCGGTGCTCTGGTCCATCCGCACCACGCCAACAAAGCCAACGGGTGAGACGCCGTTCTCCCTCGTCTATGGTGCTGAAGCCGTCCTCCCCAGCGAGATCACTCATGGCTCTCCTCGAGTCTTAGCCTTCAAGGAGGCTGAGCTGGACGAACTGCGCAACAACGACCTCCTGCTGCTTGAAGGGCTCCGCCGCAATGCGGCCCTGAGAGCGGCAAGGTACCAGCAAGACCTCCGTCGCTACCACAGCCGCCACATCCGCCCGCGCACTCTCGAAGCAGGAGACCTCGTCCTGAGGAGAATCCTCTCCAGGGCAGGTCTCCACAAGCTCTCGCCAATGTGGGAAGGACCCTACAGGGTCGTCCACATCGCCAGGCCTGGCTCCGCGCGGCTCGAGACGGAGGACGGCATCCCTGTCGCCAACCCCTGGAACATCCAGCACCTGCGCAAGTTCTACCCCTGATCGTCCTCGACGAGCAACTTTTTGCATCAAGGGAGAGCCACGTGACATCATCCTCCACGACGAAAAATTTCGGGCTCCCCTCTCTACTACACGCTGTCGCGGGCCGTTCGAGAAGACTCCCAAGCCACCGCACCTCGGCAAGGTGACTTCTTCAAGCACCATGCCTTGGCGAGGTGGATCCCCATGCCCAGCCATGGTGGACCACAGGCTGTACAAGCCACCCCCGCATAGGGGCCCCCTCTGAGCTCTCTCTACATGCATCGCCTCAGGCACGCCCCCTCGAGAGTCTCAGCCACAGCATGTGGAACCCTGTGCCTGACATGGCAGATTTTGTATTTCTGGCCATGCCAGTGTAATGAACCTCTGTTTCAGGTCAATTTGAACCTTTGCGCTTCGCGCCAGCATATGTTGTTGCTTTGGTAAGCATTTATGTTATCGCTAATTCATCCTTGCTCGTATGATCCCTCCTGTGTATCTCGCGAGCGGGGGCTGGACATGGTGCCTGTGCTTCGGGAGCATCCCAGCAGCGCCTAAAACCCAAGGAATCTGAGCTCTGAACTCACGGGTCAGCTTTCATGCATGTCAACTCCCAAGGAGCTCTGAACTCATGGACCGGCTCCCGTGCACGTCAACTCACCAAGGACCTTGGTGCCTGTTCTCCTCGCGAGACACTCATGAAGAACCTGCGAGCGCGCATAAGTTATCTAGCTATGTATTGCTTGTGGGTACGCATATTTGTCAAAACGCAAGAAACAGGTCCAAAATACCTCGTCAGGGAACCGACACCCTCTCCAAGGCGAAAATATCTCGTCAGGGAACCAACACCCTCTCCAAGACAAAACGCCTCGCAAAGCTAAGTCCAAACACTTGGTTAATTTTCCCCTCACTGGTTTTTCATCCTTCGAGCCCCCCTTTTTCTCTCCCACGCTTCATGGGCTGCTTGCGCATTGAAGGGGAGCCCCAAGCATCGTGACTTGGGGGCTCGTACCTCTTGAGGCCTCACGCACTCCCCGGCCTTGCGGAGCCCTGACTCTCGCATACCGAAGCGGCGGGTGGTGTAGCGCTAAGAGAGGGTCGTAAGACGTAGAGCGAAAAAGACATGAGGGAAGAAGACAAAAATCCTCTCGAGAGATATTCACCAAGCACATCCAAACAAAGCTTAAAACAAGTCTTTACAAGGCTATTACAAATAAATGCTAAGATAATCCGTGCCTCTGCACGTCCAGATACAGGAGAACTCAGGCCGTCGCGCCTCCTGAGGTGCCCGCTCCGTCCACGGCAGCCTCCGCCTCCTCCTCCAGGGCATCTTCCTCATCGTCGCCATCGACCACGACTTGGTCAAATGTGGCACCCCGATCCAGATGATCGAGTCACCCCATATACCAGTCCCAGAAACACTGGATATATGACAACTTGATAAGCAAAGACATAACCAACTACATACATAGGGCTCCGAGTTCGGACATACATAAGGTTACAACACGGGGGTGAGGCTCTAGCGCTCGCGCAACATGCGCACACAACAGTATGTACATTATTTATCCAACATCGAGCCTCTAGCGGAAGTCATAGCGGAAACATGGATAGTAGCGTGGCGATAGCAGCCTTATTCCACGGGGTTCTGCCTGGGATACGGGTTCCTAGTTCTCGTACAGCGGGTACTCGGCGTCGGGAGCAATGGAGTCTGGCCACATGAGAAGCCAGGTAAGTACTTGAAGTACTCGCAAGTCATTAGCCCGAAACCAAACAAGGTCTATCTATATGGCATGGCATAAGTTCGGAAAGTAGCATGGCATGAGTTGGGTTACAAGGGGAGTCCAAGCTTAACGGTTGGACATAACTTACCTACTTACCTTTGAAGGGGTGTTTCATGATACCAAGTGAGATTTCACTTCCCACTCGACAACTCATAACCACAACTAGGCTTCCAAGCCTCTAGCCAACTCTGGCTTACTCTTTCCGTTGTCACTTGTTTGCTAGTCTCATCTTAATAATTTCTCCATGTTCGACTGGACTGACTCTTAGTGTGACCCGACCCAAACATCGTCCCATAACCTAGGGACAAGGCTAGATTCTAGATTTATACTCTCGAGAGGTTGCAACATTTACCCATACGCTGAAGTCTAGGTTTGTACCGCCGGTACCGAAGTACTAGAACCCATCATGGCGACAGCACAAACCCACACTTCCACCACCGTTTACTCCACCCGGACACTCCCTGTGTAGCCACCGACACGTCCCTGGACCACGTCTTATGACGAAGTGAATCCGGCACGTCCCCAACGAATGAGCGACGTCTAGCTCCGGAACCTTCGCAAGGACTAGCCCCGACCACAAAGGTAACCGACTAGACTTGCCAAAAGGGTGGCGTCAAAGGAGGCTAGATGGAATACTCGGCCATGGTTCGCCCACGTGAACGACGCATGGTGTGCTGGTGTGTTTGGTGAGTGGCACCTTGTGACTCAATCTAGTCGAGGGAGGTGGTTATCTTCTTTAGTCAAATTCTTATTTCAGTTTCCAACATGATTCAAGCAACACAAGCATAAGCACAAAACAACAATAGCACAGAATAACCTAATACTTGTAAGCCTAGATAACAACGTCACAATAATAATAATACCCGGGTGACTGTGGCGGGCAACCCGGCCGGTGTCACTCGGGGGTTAGTGTTCACAGAATAATCGCATAATATTTCAAACGGATGACGGTGGCGGGCAACCCGGCCGGTGTCACCGTAAAAGAATGAACCGAAAAGCACTCATAAGAAGGAGAGAGCATCCATTCCACTTGAGGGTTATCTCGACGTGGTGTCAGCAGTCTCGGCAAAAGAACCAAATGGAAAGTCAGCTCCCAAGCGTCGCAGTCCGGGTGGTCTATGCCAACCATATTTGACGGAGGGACAAGGCAAATAACTCTTTTGGCAAATGCCCCCAACTCCGAGGATCATAAGACGACATTCGTCTGTTCCTCACCTCGGCGAAGAGGAAAAAACCAAACAAAGCCTCGCAAGCGCGAGACGCACAGTTGTAATATTTTCCCCCATTCCTTTGACTGAGGCAGGTTCCTCCGGCCATTGTCTAGGGGACGGGAGTGAGGCACATATAAGCAATTATAAGGTAATACAACAATTCAAAATGCAACATGGCATGTGAGGTGCAACATTAATCCACTAAAGCAACAGATTTATATTCTAGGGTTCGACCGAGTTTGAGATTGAGTTGATGGCTTGCCTTCAGGTTCGGGAACAACTCCTATTTCGTCGGGAAGGTCGGAATCTATCCAAAGGAACATGAGATAGCATCAAACACCCCTCTTATGTCATCGAATAAAATCCAAAGGAAATAAATTCCAAAAATTTATTTTCTGGTTCCAATGGAAAGACAATTTCAAAACAAAGCCAGCAAAATTGGTTTCACATTTTTCTGAACATTTTTGAGGGAGATATTGCCTTCCAAAGTCTAACCAAAAATCTGTCTATTTTTAACAGAAAATAAACAGAAAACAAACAGGAAAACGATTCGAAAAGATTAAAAACCTGACCGTGGGTCCCACCAGTCAGTGCCTACCTGAAACGTTTTCTTTCTTTTGGAAGCGGGAAACAGAGCGGAGGGGTGGTGCCGGCTCTGGCGAGGTTACCGGCGACGGTTGGCTACGGCTAGGGCGAGGGAGAGGGGGGTAAGAGGAAGCAGGGCGTCTCGGGGAGGGGTGGCGCCGCCTGTCCGCGAACTCACGGTCCACGGCGAGCACGCACAGCACCCGGGCGTCTTCTCCGGCGGAGGTGGCTTCGGGTTGATGATGAACTCGTCGATTCCGGCCACCGACTACCCCGGCGAGCTCGGCATCGGCATCGTGGAGGTCTGTGGAGGCTCTGGGTGGAGGGAATCGACCGGGGGGAGGCTGGGGTGTGCGAATCGACCGGGGGGCAGTGCGGCTTGGGTGGTTGTGATTCCGGCGGGGTGTGGCTCCTCCGGACTCGAGGCTGGGCTGAGGGTTCTAGAGGGAGGGGGAGTGGTGGTGCGGCGACGGAATGGTGCTGGGGTGGCCGCTATATAGGGTTTCCGTGCGGCGGCCGGAGTTATGGCGCGGTGAGGTGTCGGCCATGGCGTGGAGGCGACGGTGGACGGTGTGTCGCGAAAGCGCTGGCACAGGGGACGCACGCGGCACAGGAGGTGGTCGGTGGAGGCGCGTGGGGCGGCGGAGGCGCTGACGAGAGGGCCCCGGCGAGCACAGGGTTTGGACGGCGCGTCGGCTAGTGCTTGGCGCATGCTGCGGCCGCCATGCTGGGACTCCTCCGGCGACGCGTGGTGCAGGGGAGGTGGAGAGAGGGCGAGGGGCGCGGAAAGGCAAGCTGGGGCGCGAGGGAGAGCCAAACGGCGGCGACCAAAATCGGGCGGCGCCCCACGGCCATGCCCATGCCGGTCTGGGCATGTCCAGGGCATGCCAATATCGGCATTGGCACCGATCTCTCAGCTCCGGGATCCAAATGGGATGTGGTTCGCGTCACTCTGCGCCAAATTTCAAAATCTCCAACCTTGCCGATCAAACTTTTTGCAAATTCGAAAGTCGGTCCGACCAAAAGTTTTGAAAAACAGTGCTGGCCAAAAATGGAATATGCAATTTGAGCAAGCAAAACATTTTTGCTTTGGCCAAGATTTTTCCTGGAGGTGTAGGTATGCATTGTGCTGGTGTCTAGGTATTCCCCTCCCTTTGAAAATTTCATTTGGCTGGTTTTTTGAAAATCTTTAAGTTTTAGGCAGAAACTTGCATAGAGAAAAGGTCAAACATTTTCTTAACAAGGTGTCAAATATTTTTCCATAATTGGGTTGCATATAGCCTAGGGATCATTCCCTAATTTTTGTAGAATTTTTAGAGACACAGAAATAGGGGTTCCTTTGGAAGGTCAAATAAAAGTGCATTTTAAAAGAGGAAAGAATTCTTCCTAAATCAATAGTTGACCAAAGTCATAGGTCAAAATCTCAAGTACCAAGTGGGAGGAAATTAGAAGGCACAAGATCCCACTTGATTTAGCAGACTGGAAAAGTTTTAAGGCTTAAATGATTTTCTTGCGGTTCAAAACCAAACACATTTCAAATAAACAGAATAAGGCATTTTGGAAAAATTTTAAAAAGGCCAAAAATCCAGGGTGTTACATCAAACTTCTTGGCGTACGCTTCGGCGGCCTCCCGCGCCTTTTTGCTGATGTTGACCGGCGCCGTCGCAGCCTCGAGGTCAAGCGAGGGCTGGAGCCTCGCGAGGTTGCTGAAGATGCGGCTGGTGGCGATGACGAGGAGATCGTGGCTCTCCTCCACGACGCGCTCGTCAAAGCCCTTCGCGACCCCTTCAAGCTTTCCAAGGAATTGCTCGAAGAAGAACGAGTACGCGGCCTCGTTGCCGGCCCCTGCGGAGAAGGGGGGACGTCGATCCTCAGATCATTCCTGACGGTGCGCGCACGGGTCACCAAGTCTTGGAGAATGCACTGGCGCTGGCGTGACATGGACTGGCCAATCTGGCGCTGGTCCCGTGCCCGCTCCACGAGATCCGCGACCGGCCCCACCTGCTGTCGGAGCTCGTCCAGGTCTTTCTCCAGGGCGGCGGCGTCCCCTTCCGCGCGAGCCTGGGCCTCCCTGGCTTTCTCGAGGCAGGAGGTCATCCGTTTCTCCTCCTGCTCGAGCTCCTTGATGCGGTTTTGGAGCTCATCACGCTTGGACTTGAAGCGGTCCTCCTGCTTCTTGGCCTTCTCATCATAATCCTTGGAGAGAGTTTCGCGGATGAGCTTGACCTTGGTGTCGGCCTCCTCCTGGATTCTTTTCTGCTTCACCGCGAAGTCGGCGTTGGCCTTCTCGTGGCGCTCCGCGTAGGTGGCCTCGTTCTTGGCCACCAGGCCCTCGCGTTCCTGCAGCTGCCCCTCACGGGTGGCCTGGTCCTCCTCGAGCAGCTGGACCTGCTCCTTGCGCTGGCGCAGCTCATTCTCGCGGAGGGAGAGCTCTCCCTCGCGTCGCGTCAGCTCTGCCTCGCGCGGCGCCAGCTGCCCCTCGCGAGCATCCAGCAGCTCGCGGAGCTCCTTCAAGCTGGCCCTTGCGACCTCGGACTCAGCGGCGAATTTCTGCTCCGCGGCCGCTAGTTCCTGGTGCTTGGAGGCAGTCTCCACCTCGAGCGCTTCCCGAGCGGCGTCCAGCTGGTCCATCACCTCCGCCGCCTCCCGCTTGACGCTGTCGCGGGTCTCCTTGGCGAAGCGAAGGGCCTCTTGGCGCTCCGCCCGGGCCGCCGCGTCCTGTCGGCGACAGCTCTCCACGCTCTCGCGGAGGAGGGCCCAGCCCTCGTCGAGCCTCGCCCGCTCCTCCGCTATGGCGAGTTCTTCTCCGGCGAGCTGTGCCTCCAGCGCATCGAGCGTCTGCCGCGCCCGGTTGAGGACGACTTGGCGACGGACTGCTTGGCGCCGCGGCTCCCGCAGCGCCAAAGTCCCCGCACCACTACTGGGTGCGGAGGCCTCGATCCTTGTCGAGGCGCCCGAGGCCTCCTGCCTTGGGCTCACGGCCGCCTCTGGTGCGGCCTGGGGGCTCGTGGGGGCGCCTCCCTCGTTGCCCGCTTCAGGTGCCCTCTGGGGGCTGGGCGTCCTCTCGCCCCCAGCTCCGGCGCCTGTGGGCTCCGGAGGCGCCTCTGCCTCCTGCTCCTCAGGGGCGCTTCCTACCCCTCCCGTGACGGCCGCGTCCGCCACGGCCTCGGGCGCATCGGCCCCTCTTGAGGGAGCCTCCTCCTCCTCTGGAGGCGGCTCCATGACGATTTCCTCGTCCACCCTCTCCTCCTCCGTCTCCTGCTGGACGGGAGGAGTGGCCGCCCTAGCCGGCGATGGCGGCGCCACCTCTTCAATCACCTCCTTCATGCGGTGCTCCACCACGGGAGGAGTCGCCGCCCGAGCTGGCAACGGTGCCGCCTATTCAATCACCTCCTCCGCGCGGTGCTCCACCACGGGAGGAGTCGCCGCCCGAGCTGGCGACGGCGCCGCCTCTTCAACCACCTCCTCCGCGCGGTGCTCACCCGCGGGAGGGACAACCACCTGCCGCGGCTCGTCAGCCGCAGGCGTCTCTGCGACGACGCTGGCGGTCTCTCCAAGCTTGCGGAGCCGCCGCCTCTTTGGCTCCGCAGGTTGCCTGAAAGAAAGACAAGTAGAAGATCCTTCAAGGGGGTTTTCCGGAAGCAAAATGATAAAAGAAAAAGAAGAGTCGAGGCTTACTCGTCAACCATCCTCCACACCCTCTTCTTCGCCTTGGGCGGTTGGGTGTTGCTTGCTCCGGCCTCCTCTTGAGGCGCCCTTGCCTCCTCGCGAGGAGCGCTCCTCGCGATCGCGGCTCTCCTGTCGTGGATGGCCTTGGAGCGGGGCTCGCAGCGTCCTCCCCCGCCGCCGCTCGTCTCCTCCTCCTCTCCGATGCGTTGGGAGCGGGCGACGCGGAAGGCATCCTCCTCGTCGCTGGAGGAGATCACCTGGAGGTCCACCTTGGCGGGAGCGCTCCTTGAGGAGCCGGCGGAGCCTCTCGAGGGGTCGGCACCTCTCGAGGCCTCGCCCTCGCCAATGGGGTCGGCGCTTCTCGGGGCGTCATCCTCGCCAAAGAGATCCACGCCTCTCGAGGCCTCTTCCTCGACAGACTCTTCGACCTCCTCCGGCTCCGGAGACTCGTCCATGTACTCCGGCTCCGCCGCCCACGGGTTGGGACGAGGCCCGCGGTGCCCTGCTGGCACAATTCCCCAGTCGTCGAACATGGGCATGCACCTGTGTTGCTCCTCGATGCTCTCCTCGACAAAGCTGATGAGTGGCCGGGCCTCGTCGCTGGTAGGAGACGGGATCTCCGTCGTCGCAAAGAGGACCCCATGATCTGGTATAGCACCTCAAGCGAGAAGTTGTCCGAGCACAGGCGCATCGTGTCCTCCTAGCCTGAGTACCGCCACGCCGGCTCGGAGTGCCACTAGAGAGGAGCGATCCGGCGCCTCGTGAAGTCTCTTGCCACCATCTGGCCGGTGACCCCTGCCTCGCGGAGGCACCGGATGCACTCGTACACCGCGTCGAGCCTCGGGCCCCTGAAGTCTACGCTCGCCCAGCGCGCCCACTTCCTCGGGGGCGCCTCGGGCACCTCTAGGAGAGGGTTTGTCTTCTTGGCGTCGACGAAGAGCCACTTCTTGCGGAAGTCCTCCACCTTCTTCGTCACACCTTGGTGATGGCGTTCTCTCCGCACCAAGCAATGGGAATGTAGTTCTCACTCCTGGCGGCGGCGATGCGGAAGGAGACGCAGCCGAGCCGCTCGTTGGAGGCGGTGCTCCGGAGGGAGTAGAAGCTATGGAAGAGCGCCACCGAGGGACGGATGCCGATGTAAGCCTCGCAGAGGGAGGCGAAAATGGAAAGGATAAGGATGGAGTTTGGGTGGAGATGAAGCAGTTGGATCTGGTACACCTCCAGGATCCCAAGGAGAAAGTTGGAGAACGGAGGGAGGAGACCGACGTTGAGAGTTTGGAGGAAGATGGGGTAATACCCCTCGGTGAGCCTGCTGCCGGCCGGCCTCATCTCGGTGGCGCCGTGCTCGTTGGTGCTCGCCGCCGCCAGGTGGCGCACCTTTGCTATCGCCGCCGCGGTGACGCGGGTCTGCGGCAGCGCCCCCTCGAGAGCAGCACCGCGCACCGCCGCCACAGACGTGCTGGCCCGCATCGCGGCTTTGCCCTTCGGGTCGATGTTTGCTTTCTTGGGCGCCATTGGTCGCCGGAGAAGGAGATTTGAAGCCGGAGCGCTCTGGAGAGATTGGAGGCATTGGGAGAAGTGTGCGGAGGAGTTAATGGAGAAGTGATGGGCGCAGTCTGCGCGCCCAGGCTTTATTGACCGGCTCCCGAATCATGGCGGGCCCCACCACGTTGCCCGTTGAAGCCGAGGAGGTCGTGGCCTCAGACGCAACTGCTGCGCTCCACGTGTCGCGGCCCAGGCAGGCACCGTTGGGCCCTCGACGCTTCGCCTCCATCCATGGGCCTCGGCGTGCCCATCGCAGGCCCGGGGGCTACTTTCGGCACAGTGGAAACCAGGGTACCACGGGCCGGCCTGCCAGGGCCCACAAGATTCTTCAAAAGATTTCGCTAAGGACCAGGCTCTCCAAGCCTGGCGAGCCTCACGAGGGTTTTTCCCTCGCGAGGGACCTCTCTTCCTCGAGAGGGGACTTTCCCTCGGCGAGGGACCTCTCCTCGAGAGGGCATCCCGGATGCCACCTATGAATTCAGCTAAGGACCAAGCCGAAAGGCTCGGCGAGGCCTTTTGCCTCACGAGGCTTCCTTCCTCTCGAAGCCAGCTCTGCCTCCGCGGCAGAGCGCACATGGGCTCTGCATTCTCTGCAGAGTGACGACCGCGCCAGCGTGCGGTGACAGCAGCGCTCCAGTTGCCATTCTGATGTATAAAGGAGTCAACAAAGCTGCACCAAGCAAAGGAGCCCCAAGGATTGCCACTTTGGTGATAAGGGAACCGTCTGCAGCTACCCTCCAAGGACGACGTCACCGTGGGACACATCCCGCCTCAGCAGCGCCAGCCCACCGTCCAGTTTGGACGGTGGCTTTTCCAGCTTTGGTGACGCCGCCCCCTGCCGTGGACCGCGTCCATGAACTTTACCTTTATGGTGGACTCTACCTTTATTGTGCACCGCACCTCCTCCTTCGTCGCCATGTGGTAGCCCTTCCCGCCAAGATGTTTTGGGGGAAGAGGCCCGAGACGCCTATAAAAGGAGGAGGAGCCCGTTCGGGCATTGGTTCCAAGATTCACAAGCCCAAACCCTAGATCTGAGGTTAGCAGTAGCCATTGTTAGCCACCCAGAGCTCGCCAAGCTCGCCCTGTACTGAAACCTCTCCAAGCAAGTGCAATACAATCCGAAGCAGGACGTAGGGGTTTCACCTCACCTAGAGGGCCCTGAACCTGGGTAAGATCGTGTGTTCCTCTCTGCAGTGCTTCCCCGCAGCGATCCAGGCGAGCACCGTCTCCGAGGCACGTTGAGGGTTGTTTGATTCCGTGTTCAGCCCCTTACTCGATCCTTCGTGAGACACACCCGGTTCCTGGGACAGTTCTCCGACAAGTGTGCAAAGATACCAATAAAAATAATACAAGCACTCATGATACAAATTTGGAGCCACCAATGAATTATAGATGAAAAACAAGGTGACTCGAAAGAAATAGGATACCAAATAAAAGGTGACCTCTCTCGTATGTATAGGTTTCTAAGTAGACAAATCATTGATGATATATATCCACAAAGAAACTTGCACATATGAAATGGTCGATGAAGGAGAGACCAAGGTATCCAAAAGGAAGTCATGAATATACAAAAGAGATTATTGCTTAAAATCATAGCACATAGCTCAAATTTATCTCATTGTATATAAATGAACTTCAAAAATAGCAAAGACATCACACATATCACTAAGGGACAAGAGATAGTGGAGATGCTTTGAGCTAGGCAACAAGTATCACAAAGAAAGAATACCAATTGAAGAAAAAGGTTTTTGCAATTTCATCACTAATATTACAAAGATATACCAAGTGAAGGAAATAAGCCAAAACCACAGCAATTGCACATAAACGCTTTCATGCCAAGAAGCAACCTACACAAGGTTGAGACTAGAAAAGTATGCATGGGATAGATACTTGTTACCGAGATGACATTGGTGATGAAGATGATGAGAGTTTGTTTGTCATCAAAGCTTGACTCCGACAATCACACGGTGAGAACACCTTCCTTATGAATGAGGCAAGCATCCAATACATCTCCATTGTACCTAAAACAAAATTCAAGCACAAAATGGTTCCCAAACTCATTGGGTCCCATAGTAGTTAGATAAACTACAATATATAGGAAACACTCCACATAAATATGTGCATATAGATATGAAATTGAATTTCATGCACATCTTAGCCGATTTAGGATTCGGTGGAGTATCCCCTATATATTGGAACTAGAAAGACAAACATGCCATATAATAGATATGTTAGAGAATATACATGCAAAGTCTTTCAAGAACCAAACGAGATACAATTTGGACGAAAACACCAAGTAAACCAAGAGGAGAGCACACCAAAGTGTGACACAAAAGGTTGTCCAAATTATATCAAAATCCAAATCAACACATGATTGAGGAAAAATCAAATCAACATATGATTGATTCCAAAACACATCAATACATGAAGTGAGATATCAATAGGGATCGAATCAAAACAACATATGATTGAAAAGACACCAATTGAAAATAAGATACCAACTAGGAGAAAAGATACCAAGGAGAGGATAATACTTGACCGGAATCAAGTAAAGTAAAATAAAGCAATAAGGTATCAAATCTCCCACAATAAATATCAATTGAAACAAATATCTATGGAGGAGATATTAAATTCCAATTAATACCAATTGAAGGTACCTAGGCAAGGCCAATGAGCATATAAGATAAAAGAAGGAGACATGCTCAAAGGATTTTCTCATTCAAGGAGATAAAACACAAACGAGGAATGAGAAAGCAAACTCCCAAGAGAGAGGAAGGTTACACAAAAAAAAAACACCCTCTACACTTTTCATGATGGCACAAAGCATCAAAAGAAAAAGGTTTGTCTTCCATAAACACATAAGATAGAAATTAAATGCCAATTGAAAGGATCAAATATTGATAGATAGGATAGTGTTCTAAATAAAAGGAATGCTCCCCCAAGATTCATGCATTATCTTTGATATTTGCATTTGAATACAAAATGCACGCACAAGGGATCATTACTCTCCATATTTTATTTACAACACTAAACACTACCAATTGAAAGTTAGGATCCATGCAAGAGGCAAGGAAGACAATGGGAGTCAAAATAAAAACACTTGGCAATAAATAAGGCAATTCAACGCAAGAGCCAATATGAAGATGAACAAAAATATTCTACCACAAAAGTGTATATCAATTGTCCAAGGACAATGAGTAAAAGGAAATATTTTCCCGGTGAGTAGAGATATCCAAGGTCATCCTCACAAGATAAATCATATGGCATGAGATAAGAAATAAAAACACCATATTTTAATAAAGCTTTGTTGGTAGTTTCAACTTTTCAAACCAACCGGCAAGGCCATGGTTAGAATAATATGGAACAAATGGTTTCTCAACTAATATATGGAAATGCACATTAGAGAAAAACCACACCAAGCAAACTCACACAAACAAGTTCCAAAGGATAATCACAATGAGAATTGGAACTTGTTCGAGCCAACATGCCACATAGGAATGAGATAATTTACAATATCAAATCTAACTGGCAAACCTCAAATGTTCACATTTTGTGGGATTGTAATATGCACATAGCTTATTACTCCCCCATAATGTGATAATTTATTTTGTCTAAGCAAGAGGCAAATAAAACCAACTAGAGACATTAATGGACATTGTAGAATTTGAATTTCTCATGAATATGACATACCACATAGTAACTACATAATATTGAGATATCAATACTAGGTGGTGTGCCTCATGTACACACATTTTTAGGTTTGTGAAGTGCACAAAGCACATCACTCCCCCACAATGGGATAGTCCATTAATATCTCAAAGAGCCAAATGAAATCCACACAAGATCCAATAAAGCTCAACACAAAGTTACACATACATGATACATAACTATCATACACAACCTTGACTAACAAGACAAGTAGGAAAGTAGCATATCATATACAATCACATGCTAGGAACAAAACTAACACATGCAAGGAAGCAAGCAACTTTCAATGTATATATGAATTAAATACAAGTTATCGCAAGGAGGAAGCATTGGATATGAGATAAAGCAATATATTCCAATTGACTTGGCTTGAGAAAATATAACCATGAAGATCCCTTAATTCTTCAAAAGTAGCCAAGTCTCCAATGTCCTCCAACACAACCTATTGATCAAGTTTGAGCTTGTTGGTCCCCAACCAAGTTGGGTCCTAAGAGGTTAGTCACAATAGGCTTGGCAACCCAAATGGTTCTTTTCTTGACACCACTTTGAGTTCCCACATATTTGGCAAACACATTGCCAACTCTATCCTTTCTAAGTGAATAAGCATCATCAATTAATATGGGGTTGGATAGAGTACCGTTAGTGCATGAAGAGGCAAAATGACCCTTGCCACGGCAAAGGTAGCAACATCGACTCTTCTCTTTCTTCTTAATAGGCTCCTCAACTTGAGAAGCGTTGACTTGAGTCTTCTTAGGAGGTGGCCTTTGTTCAACTCGTGATTGAGCACGAGATTGAGCAAGAGGCCGCTTCCCTAGTTGCTTCTCACTAAGAGGCTTCTTCTTCATTGGGCAATCCTGAACATGATGCCCTTCTAACTTGCACTTGAAGCAAATGATCTTGGCCGGATTCTTGTTTTGAACTTGGCCCTTCTTCTTCTTCTCAACCTTTGACTTGTTCTTGTTGTTTGAGTTGAATCCAATTCCACTCTTGTCATTGGGGGATTGTTGCACACTCAACAAGTTGTCAAGTGCACCCTTCCCTTCATGACGCTTTTCCAAGTCTTTCTTCAAAGAAGTGACTTGGCCCTTGAGGTCTTTTATTTCCTCTACATGGTTAGTGGCAACAAAAGCACTAGAGGAAGTAGAAGTTTCATTGTTAGAGCAACAAGGCAATAAAAGTAATTCATCACATGATGTACCAACATTTTGAGTGGATGAACTACTAGGATTAGCACATGGCAATATAGCATTTTTAGTTAGAGTTGTGCTTTTATCCACATGAGGCTCACTAGATGTTACCTTTGTAGTGATGGCCTCATGAGCTAACTTTAGACTAGCATAGGATGCTAGAAGATCATCATTAGAGCTAGATAGCTTTTCATGACTTTCTTCCAACTTCCCATACTTGCTAGTTAGCAACTCAAGTTGAGCCCTTAGCTCAACATTCTCCTTCAAAATGGATGCTTCACAAGAAGAGGAGTTAGTAGCACAAGCATCATTAACATTAGGAATGGAAGAAGAAAGCTTACCAAGCTCTTCCTTAAAGCTAGCATTTTCCTTTTTCGTGACTTTATATTTAGCATGAGCATGGTCACGTTCTTTAATGATTTTAGCAATTATTTAATTATGAAACTCCTCAATAGATTCTAGTTTCTCCTCAAGAGAAGCCCGAGTCTCTTGCTCTTCCTCAAGAGCATTTTCTAACGATGCCTTTTCCATAGCATCATCTTTTTCAATCTTACCCTTTTCTTCAAGGCTTGCTTCCAAAGCCTCAATAGTTTCCCTGCGCTCAACAAGGGTGCTCATGATTTCATCATCTTCTTCATTATTCTTTGAAAGAGCCTTAAGAATCATTAGACCTTTATTATGAAGGAGAGCATCATCATTTTTCTCATCATCTTCTTCTTCATTATTATTATCATTATTGTTATCATCACTACTAGAAGATTTAGCCATAAGGCAATGAGTGATGGATGAAGAAGAACAATTACTTTTTGAACTAATCAAGTTCACATCTTGTTGCATAGCTAATTGGGTTTCCTCTACATTATTATTCATGCAAGAGTTAGAGGGAACACAAGCATTTTTATCATGGCAACAAGATAAAGCAACCATATCATCAAGAGATTTATCTAAACAATTTTTGGATGATATGCAAGGACTATCAACACTAGCATGTATGACATTTATAGTGCTATGTGTGTTTATGTCCAAAGATGAGGCATTACAACAAGATAGGGATAAAAGATCATCTATAATGAGCTCACTATCCAAATTGCAAAACCCATCACTACTCACCATCACATTAGTTTGTGGCTTACCACATTTTGGTGAAGTAGACGAAGATGAGAACACATCACGGCCAGAGGTGGAGGGAGAACAATCATACTCAATAGTGTTGGATACTCCATATTTATCTTGAAGCTTGGTCCAAATCTCATGAGTGTTCCGTAGAGGCAAGATTGACTCAAAAACTACAACACTCATAAATTTGCAAAACTCATTAGAAGCTAGAGCATCTAGATATAAGTTTTTCTCATCCTCTAAAATTGTACTTTCGTAATCCTTTGGAGGAGAAAAACCTATATCTAAGATACGCTCAATATTAGGGTCCAAGACCCGTAAGTGACTAAGCATATGAGTTTTCCAAACATTAAAATTTGTGCCATCGAATATAAAAGTGTGATCATGCACTAATCCTCTAAACGACATCTTTACTCTCTAGGCGGTAAAGCCAAACAAGAGAGACGAGGCTCTGATACCAATTGAAAGAACAAACTATGCCGAGATGTTGCCTAGAGGGGGGGTGAATAGGCGATTAAAACTTTTCCGGATAAGGCTTGATAATTGCGGAATAAAACTACGTGTTTAAATTAACAAGCCAACAACCCAATTATACTAGGTTCACCTATGTGCACCAACAACTTATGCTAAGCAAGGCAAGCAAAAAGGTGATAGCAAGATATAAAACTTCAAGCATGAAGGCTATCATAATGTAAATTGCATAAGTAAATAGCCCGGGTAAAGAAATAACCGAGGCACGCGGAGACGAGGATGTATTCCCGAGTTCCTCCTTGTTAAGGGAGTACGTCTCATTGGAGGGGTGTGAGCTCGCCACAAGAGGCCTACTCAAGATGCCACAAAGGCCTCACCCTATTCTCCGATGAACCGCACCCAAGGGTTTGGTTCTCCTTCCACTATCGGAATCCTTCAAGGCGTTATCCGGAGCCTTTACAACGATATTGGGGCACACACCCACAACCAAATTGGGGGCTCCAAATCTTCCCGAAGCTTCACAACTCGAAGTCTTTGCGAATCCTCCAACCATCTAGGGTACACAATGCACCCAAGAGGCACAAAGCTCTTGGGAACACAATGCACCCAAGAGTAACAACCTTCTCAACTTCGATCCCACGAATCTTCGTGGAGAGCACAACCCGATGCAACAAATGCAAAAGGCAAGAACACACTAAGTGGTCAAATCCTTCACTCCAAAATCCAACCAAAGATACTAATACTATGGAGCGATTTAGGAGGAAGAACAAAGGAGTAACACTAAGAACTCCAAAATCTAGATCCCACGAGTTTCCCTCACTTAGAGGAGATTTTGTTTGGTGGAAGAACGGATCTAGATCTCCTCTCTTGTTTCCCTAAAAATGGGCAAGAATCATCGGAGGGAAGTGGAGGAATCGAGCTCTCAAAATGTTTACCAATGGAGGAGAGAGAGCAAGAAAAAAGACTTAGGGAAAAAATGGGGAAGAAGCCCTTTTTATAGGGGGCTCCAAAATGGAGCCGTTGGGGCAAAAAAAAACAGCTGCAGACAACCCGGCCTGGGGCTGGCCTGCACGCCGGCTAGGCCACTGGCCGGGAAACAGCGAAGCGATCGAAGGCAGCGAACGAAGGAAGCAGGCAGCCTGGCCAGCACCCGGCCTGGGCCGGCCTGGGCACGTAGGTGGGCCGGCTGGCCACCCGAAGCTCCCGGCCTAGAGCGGCCGCGGCCCAGCCTGGCGCGCGGGTGAGGCCGGCAGCCCACCCGAAGCACCCGGCCTAAGGCCGGCCTCGGGCCGGCCCGGCTGGCCAGACTGTTTTTTTTTCTTTTCTAATTGATTTTTCTGTCTAATAAAAACTCCGAGATAAAACCGCAATAACTTTCACCCACGAACTCCGTTTTTGATAATCTTGGACTCGTTGGAATCGTCACAACGAGCACAACAAGAATATGCAGAGAAACATCATAGTCCAACATAATATTGTACAAACAAATGGGGAAAGGTAAAAACTCTTTTTCGCAAGCCGAAAAAAGCCGTATCTTTTGCAATTGAAGTCCGAATGAAGTAAAACCAATTTTGTTGGAAAGAGGACGAAAAATGCTACCCATGGAAATGGCAAACAAGCAATGGAGATTTTGCAAAGAAATGGAAGAGAGAAATCTTCCGCACGGATGAACAGGCAAAATCTCCAATACCGAAAACGCAATAGGGGACGCATATGAAAACCGTTTTTGGTGAACTTAGCCTTGCCATGACAAGCACGACAAACACCAAGACCACACCACGATAAGAGACAAAAAAGAACCAATAAAGAGGATTGCATGTATGTAAAGGTTTGTGCTCTCTACGACGATATGATCAAGATATTCGGTCGAGAGCCCCTCACAATTAATATTGCGCAACTGCTGCAGAAACCATATCCAACTTTCCTCAGACTCTACCTACAACACACTAAATGCAATTGGGAATAGCCAGTTGTGTCCATCAACTGCAGAAGCTGCTACTAGCTATCCTCTCCATCTTCCAGTCAAAGCAGTTGCATCAACAGCCAAATAGGGCCTGCAACCATCCAGAAACCCCTGCCAGCAAGCCTTGAAACAAACAAAAGCCCTCCTGAAGCACTCCTTCTCAAATGACTTCCCTTTGATTTTGTATTGAACTGTATGCTTGTCAATCTCTACAACACTCCCTGGACTAGCCATCTCCACTTCAGCTTTAAATGTGTAAAGCAACTGAAAGCTCTCATTCCATGCACCATTAATCCTGTCAAGAGCCATTTCCTTAGCATAGAAAATCCTCATGTAAGGTATATCAATCTTGAACTTCTCAAACAACTTCCCATGGAGTGTTGTGGGACCAAGTGTTGGTTTTTCTCTCAACCAATCCAAAATTGCATCTGCCACCCACCTAGTCTTTGCTAGCTTTGTTTTGGCCTTTCCCCCTCCCCCACCAGGTGGACAAGTGTGCGGATGTGGTTTTTTTAATCTGAAACACAATAAAAAAATGATGTCAAGTACAATTACACAATGAACTGAAAAAATAATGAATTAATACACAAACCTGGATCATTTTGCTCCTTAGCATCTGTGATGCATGCAACCTCCATCTACACCTATCATATGGGCAGTGAACTGTGAACCTCTTTGGCTCACTCTTCTCAATCACATATTCATTTTCAGAGAGAATGCAAGTAGTCACTGCATTCCGACAGTCCACCATCGATTAGAAGACAGTGCCGACAATAAGCTGAGGATCTTCCCTGTTCCACTCAATTGTTGGCATGTCCTCACCATCATATTCATCTAAAACTAAGATGTCAATGTTCTCCTCCCTCTCTTCGTCGTCAGTGTCATCAAATCTAGCACGACTGTCAGGCTGCTCCTGATATTCATCTTCCATAGCTTTTTTACTAACTGTATCTACCAGCTCAGGGTACATCATCTCATCCTCATCATCAAGTCGAGGCACTTCCTCATCAGGCTCTCCATCTTCTTCTACAGCGGCTGCAGAAGCGAGAGGAGAAGCGGCAGGACTAGTGGCAGCAGAAGCAGCAGCTGACATGTTGTGTCTTTCAGAACCACTAGGTTTACTTGGTATCGACCTACAAGGAGTGCCGGGGTGCGGACTATTAGCAGAGATGGATGATTTCTGAACCCCATTCCCCTGCACCCATACTTTGGGTGGCTGAAGCACAGCGATATGTATTTTACCGAAACGACTGTCAGCATTCAAACTAAATAGCAAACTCAGATGCTCATTGCAAGTTAGTGGGAGAAATCTTTGCTCACTACTGTTCAAATATTTCAATTCAACAGCATCGGCAGAGCTACAGGAATACAAATCACAGAGTGCGTCGCGAAAAGCTTTGAACGACATCCTGGTTTCTACCACCTTCGGATAGAAAAATCCAGAGATCATATGCGGTTTAGTACCACGCAGCGCGCTGGTTTCCATTCTAACCGCCATATGAAAAGAAAATGCAGGATCAATCCTATTCGATTCAGATAAAGGGTGCAGTTAGGCCGAAGAAAATTCAGCAAACTTTCAACGATTCACGCGACCAGCCTAATTTACGAGTTTTCTCATCAATTCGAGGGGAAACGACGATTACCCAGATGGAATCCATGAATTATCCGCCTCCGATTCGACCCAATCATCTCTACGGTCAATGGGCTGGAGGGCGTCCTCCCCCGACAACATTTTGTAATACTTGATTTGGGGGGTCAGGAGGGAGGAGGGTTGATGTTACGGATGCGCGGCGTCGCCTACGAATGGAATAGGGTTAGAGGAAGGGAACGGCGGCAGCGGAGGGGGCGGGGCGGCGGCGGAGCGGATGGGGCGGGGCGGTGCGGGAGTGGCTCGGTCTGTTTCAGTGTACTGCGCGTTTCAGACAAGCTGGTCTGACGTGTCACCTTGCGGCCCCACTCGTGAGCAAGTAACGGTCAAAGGAGGTCCAACCCTACGCGGCCCCACTCGTCAGGAGTTAACGGTCAAACCCTTGACCCGACGGCAAACGTCCAGTTTGAGCATTTGTGAGAGTTTCACACAAGAGAGAGGGGAAAAGTGAGCAAAAGTTAAGAACGTGGGCACAGGTGAGCACAACTAAGGAACGAGGGGCAAAGAAATAAAAAAACCCAATTAATTAAAGTCATGATCTCTCCAAACCCACTTTGAACAATTTTATAACAAGATGAATGATCACTCTCAAGAGGTATGGGACTCCATTTAACTAAAGTCAAAACCTCTCCAATCCCATTTTCAGCAGTAGCACAATTAATATCATCAAGTCACATAGGACCATCATCTAGAGCTTTATCATAAAAAAATTCTAAGCAACACTCCTCATTATCATGCATATCAATAGTAGGAAAAATAGAGGATTATCATAAGATTTATCAAAATAGCATGGATTATCATAAATAACAGTAGCATAATCATTTTCACAAGTTTCATTCATAGGGACATCATACCCATAAGCATAGCAAGAGAATCCATAGGAACATAGCATTCATCCTCCTTTGGTAAGCATGGAGGGAAATCAAATAATATAATAGTTGAGGAGTTACTGTCATTAGAAGGTGAGCATGGGTAGCTAATCCATTCTCCCTCCTTTTGTTCGTCACTCTCTTCCTCTTTTTCATCCAATGAGCTTTCAGTTTCAGCAATTTCTTCTTCCACGGTTTCCTGCAAGGCATTAATCTCTTCTTTCGGAGGAAAGATCCTCTTAAGATGTTCAATAATATAAGCATTATCATTTTTGTAATTATCCATGCAATATTTAAGTATAGCAAAACTTTCAGATTTGTAAGGAGCATCATCAACATTTTCAAGCAAAGAAGCAATTTCATAAGCACCCTTAAAAGCAACAAATTCTTCAATTCTTTCCACATCATAATAATTATAGTATCATTTAGCATAAGAAGACAACATTTCATTATCATTACAAGTACATTGGAAAGGAAAATGATTAGCAGCCTGAAAGCAACCAGATTCATTAAAGCACCAGGATACATCATATTTGGAGCATAAGTTTTCAGCAATAAATCTCAATCTATCTATTTGTTTCCCTAAATATTTCTCTTTTTTAGATAAGCGGTATTCCTTATAATATTTTTGTTCATCCTCCGTGAACCCACCTTGCCAATACCAATTAGATTCAAAGAAAGTAACCATGTAGCAAAATTTTTTAGAATTTTTAGTTTTTAAATTTTTATGGATTTTCGGGTATATAAGAAAAATAAAACTAAACAAAACTAAACTAAACAAAACTAAACTAAACAAAACTAAACTAAGTAAAGCACAACTAAGCAAAAGAAAACAAAACCGGAAAAAAAAGAGGTAGAATGTACTCCCCAAGTGAACTTAGCTATGCTCCCCGGCAACGGTGCCAGAAAATAGTCTTGATGACCCACAAGTGTAGGGGGTCGCAGAGTATCTTCGAGGAAAGTAAATCTCAAATTTATTAATTCGACACAAGGGATCCCGTGAGGAAGAAGCAAAAGCTGCTGTGGACGATGCTGGAGGCAAGCCTGCAATGTGGGATTATGAAGCCTACTTAGTTCAGAACTTTTGTGATGATGAGCAATCACATGCATATGCCGCTTTCCTCGCAGAGTTGGTTCTAGCTTTCACCGAAGGATCTCGATCGATGCTCGCCATCAAAAGATATGGGTCTAGCTGCTGCCCTAGCCGGAAAGAATGGGAGAGTGAGCCATTTCCCGTAGATCCATTGTGCTCTCCCGCCGGCTGGCCTCGTGCTCTCAACGCCACCCAGCAAGGTTCCGGACACCGTGGTCGCTAGGAGGTGGTCGAGATCTGGCGGCTGCATCTCCGGCTGGCGGCACTGGCGACATGAGGAGATAGGGAGGCGTTGATGGAGCTGGCCGTGGGCGAGGTGGACGGCCACGGCGAGGACTCGATCCCTGGCCACGACGCCGTTGATGGTTGGCGCCGACACCAGTCGCTGGACAGACCGTCAGGGCCATCCCCTCCATGGCTCGCACCAGCACCGGCGCCACATGACCTCCTGAATCGTTGAAGGAGGTATCCAGGAGCTTGGGCGTCGCCTGGACAAGGGCCACCGCATCCGGTGACGGGAACGGGCGCAGCCTGCCCAAACCGTCCGGCTCCCCCACGTCCTAGCCTCCGGCTACAGCAAGCTCGACGACGACTCCTCCCAGCCCCAAGCTGGAGATCCTGATGGGTTCCACCCGCTGTCCCGCTTGACTCGCTGGTGCCGGGCGGCGCGCGCGCCTCCTCGCGGGGCACCCGGCTAGAGAACGAAGCCTGGGAGATCGCCGTCGGATCAGTCGTCGCCGAGGGATCCAGACACCACGACCTCCGGTGCCTCTGCCAGGTCGAGCTCGTCGCTCTGCTCCACACCCTTGACATTGCTCCGCTGTTGAAGAGTCTCGCGCGCTTGTAGCCGTCGCTCCGGCCTCCGGCCAAGTCCACGGACGTGCGGCGCCCGACTCTTTTTATATTCCATACGCTTTGTGGTTTTGGTTAGTTCTCGTCATGTGCTTGACAGCTTGAGTGTGCCCAGAGCAACAATGTTTGTGCGCAGTTATCTGCTTGTGTTTTACGATTTAGATAGAGCTGGATGCTGCTCTGTTTTTCTGCTTCAATCGTATCTTTAGAGGCAACAATTTTTGTTTGTTTCGAAATGGTTACTGAAAAATCATGTTGGGCCGAGCAGGAGATTAGAGGAGACATTTTTTTGTTCTTCGTGGATGGGTAATGGATTCACATTGATTTTTTTATAGTATTTTTGGAAATGGCAACTTTACAATTGAATCAGCAAGTTTTTTGTCTTGATATTTTTTATGTAACTTTTATACTGAACTTCACTTCAGATCGAACAACCTCAATATGTTGGATGTTTCCGTCTCACGCGCTACAGAACAAGAATGATAATGATGATGTATACAGTATAATTCAACGGACCGACAACGATTTGTCAGGATGCTCGTGTTCCCAGCACGGTACCATGGTAGAAACAGCTTTTCGCCAAATTAAACCAGGTTTAGTCCATACGTGGAACACCGTGCAGAGACGTTATCTAACAATGCCAAAATACTGGTCAACAACGCTCAGAGGGTTTTGTTACAATCTACATACGCATCCAACGCTAGTCAATAGGGGCGTGCTTGGTTGCTCGGGCCTTTTTCTGTGGTCCTGGCGAGCCTGCCTTTAAAAAAAACGCGGCGTGAGTCATGTTGTGCAGTCCGTTTGGTTGTCTGCATATCGTTTTTCTTTTTTCCCTATTTTTTTCCGCATTTTTGTGTTTGGTTGCATCTGCACGCGAGATAGTGTAACCTCGGGTGAAGCTTAGCATATCTTGTACTGAACTTTGTACGTGTATAGACTGCAGTAGTGTACAACGCATTCTTCAACCTCTGTCGCCGCCTTTCGCCACCCAGTGTCACAGCAGTACTTGTCGCGCTTGTCGCCGCCATTCGTCGCAATGAACTGCACCGTCACGGCAGTAGCTATTGCGCTTACCTCCATCGCTGATGTTCGTGAATCGCCATGGAAGCAGTATGCAAGCAGCATGCGCGTGGGCAGATGCATTTCAAACGGTCGACCGAGTGCGACGAATTTGACAAAATTCGTCTAAAAATGGCACAACTTTCGGTCCAAAATTAAAAAGCTAGAGTCCATGAAACTCGAAATCAATCGTCTGAATGGAATCTACTCGTCGATACGAACATATCTCATGTTCAAAATATTTCAAATCGAGGTATATTTGCATATATACGAGGGATTATATGAATACGTGGAAAGTAAGAGGGTAAGGAGGTGAGGGGAACGTACCTGGGCCTCTGTGACCCATACCACATGGTATCGCTCGTGCTAGGGAGAGGAACGCGGGGCTCTTCAGAGCCTGCCCCTGGAAAAACGGCCGATTCGGCCGTTCCTACTCAGTCAGGCCTAGCATGCTTTAAGGTTCGTGCGCATGCAGGAACGCAGGCTGGGCCAGGCCACCAAACGTCCAATTTTTGCATGCGCAGGGCCAGGTTAAGGTATGCGTGGTCTACCAAACATGCCCTAGGTGTGTACGCACCACCGGTGGTAGTGAATCCACTCTCTACTTAACTATGTGTCCAAACGTAGTGGATCCACTCTCTACTTAACTATATGTCCAAACGCAGTGGCACAGACAGCTGAATCAACTTTCTGTTGGTCTCGTGTTCGAGGTCCGATACAGTCATTTTTTAAGAGGCAACCTAGGACACGTTGTTGTATAGAGGGGCTGACAGCAACATTTGTGGGGGCTGCGAGAGCTTTCTATGGCATCCCCTGAGAACAGGATCAGTCATTGAGTATTTCCTTGAGAACCTCGAACCCTGACGGCAACAACACAATACAAGCACGAATTTATGCATGGTTCAGTTTTAGAACTAAAATACGTGTGGCAGGTCATTTGGGGGGGGCTGCGAGAGCTTTCTATTGCATCCCCTGAGAACAGGATCAGCCATTGAGTATTTCCCTGAGAACCACGAAACCTGACGGCAACAACACAATACAACCACGAGTGTATGCATGATTCAGTTTCAGAACTAAAATAGGTGTGTCAGATCATTTGGGTGGGCTGCGAGAGCTTTCTATTACATCCCCTGAGAACAGTATCAGCCATTGAGTATTTCCCTGAGAACCTCGAACCCTGACGGCAACAACACAATACAAGCACGTGTGTATGCATGATTCGGTTTTAGAACTAAAATACGTGTGTCAGATCATCATATCAACCGGCCTGCTGCCGTTTTAACAAGACCATCTCTAGTGTATGTGAATGAAGTCGTGCTCTCATGTGGTCAAGGTACATTTGCTAACTAGCAGAACTGATTTGTGATGTCGGACATTTTCTACTACGAAACAGACCTAGTAGAGAGCTAGCCGTATATAAGCAAACTGAATTGTGTAGCGCAGTGGAACATCACGTACGGCTGAATCAACTCGTGTATGGTCTCGTGTTCGAGGTTCTATATATGCAGTATATTTAATTTTCTTGAAGAGGCAACCTAGGACATGTTTTCTGTATAGACCCACCAGCTCGACCATAACACGTCTGTGTCGTGAAAACTAACCTGCAAGTGCCGGGAGCAACCGAAGATAAAAAAAAAAGGTAGGTAGAATCGATCGCGAGATCACACAATGCTTTGAGTCACTGACATGGTGGACTGACCTGCATCGCACACCCTTCACGTAACGGAGCAACCGAGAAAAAAAGTCACGAGCATCACACAAATCCTTTGAGTCACCGACATAGTGGACGCGACCGGTTTGAAGTGAATCGCCCATCCATGATGTAATGGAGCAACCGAAGAAAAAAAGTCAGTTAGAATCGATCACGAGATCACACAATCCTTTGAGTCGCTGACATGGTGGACCCGTCCTACGTCGCCCAGCCTTGAGGTAACGGAGCAACCGAAAGAAAAAAAAGTCAGGAGATCACACAATCCTTTGAGTCACTGACACGGTGGACCCGTCCTTCATCGCCCAGCCTTGAGGTAACGGAGCAACCAAAAGAAAAAAAAGTCAGGAGATCACACAATCCTTCGAGTCACTGACATGGTGGACCCGTCCTTCTTCGCCCAGCCTTCAGGTAACAGAGCAACCGAAAGAAAAAAGTCACGAGCATCACACAATCATTTGAGCCACCGACATGGTGGACCCGATCGGTTTGAACTGCATCGCCTATCCTTCAGGTAACGGAGCAACCAAAGAAAAAGAGTCTGTTAGAATCGATCACGAGATCCCACAATCCTTTGAGTCGCTGACATGGTGGACCTGTCCTTCATCGCCCAGCCTTCAGGTAAGGGAGCAACCGAAAGAATAAAATTCACGAGATCACACAATCCTTTGAGTCACTGGCATGGTGGACCCGTCCTTCATCGCCCAGCCTTCAGGTAACGGAGCAACCGAAAAAGCTTCAGATGAGAGTAAAGTCGCACGCGGAATCGAAAACAAGATCTTCTACCACCGAAAAACTCACGTCGATCGTGGTAGATGGCTCCAGCGGAGCAGCCGGCCAATCATAGGCCACGATTTGGGCATTTTGTCGTGGATGGTGCGCATCGACCGCGAAAGCACCAAAATCGCCCAAAAAATGTGGTAAATGGTCACCAACTACCACACGGAAGATGTTGATTCGTGGCGGAAAGCAACTTTTCTTCTAGTGATTGCTAGCTGAGCTGGAAATGTCGTTGATGTATTCTTTTTTGTAACTCACATACTTTATAGATTACTCAACAGAACTACATGTATGATGCATACATTCTCGCGGAAATGATGAGACATAATTAACCCATAAACATATATGTCTAGAAGTACTAGCTTGCTTCACACACAGGTGTGCAGCCTCATTACCTATACATGGTACATGCGATAAAGAGTAGCTAATGAAACTAAAAGCTAAGTCATTCACCTTGCGACACAAGGGGCTCCGATGTCTGCCCTTTCGTAATTGTTTGAATTGCACAAATTCAGCACTTCCAGGGCATCACTCTGTTGGGAATATGCCTTAGAGGCAATAATAAAATGGTTTATTAGCATATTCATTTTTATGATAATAGTTTATTATCTATGCTATAATTGTATTAATTGGAAACATAATACATGTGTGGAATATAAACAGCCAGGTGTCCCTAGTAAGCCTCTACTAGACTAGTTCGTTAGTCAAGAGATGGTTAGAGTTTCCTAACCATGGACTTGTTATAGTCACTTGATAACGGAGTCATATCATTAGGAGTAATGATGTGATGGACAAGACCCAATAACAAAAGAGTTGCAATTGATCGTGTCATACAGTTTCATTGTCAACGCTTTTGTATATGCCAAGTATAGTTTCCTTAGACCATGAGATTATGTCACTCCCGTTTACCGGAGGAATACTTTGTGGACATCAAACGTCACTTCGTAACTGGGTGATTATAAAGGTGGCTTTCAGGTATCTCCGATGGTATTTGTTGGGTGACATGAATCAAGAGTGGGATTTGTCCTTCCTTGTGACGGAAAAGATATCTCTGGGCCCTCTCGGTAATATAGAATCAGAAAGGTTGCAACCATGTGATTAAGTGGTAATCACGGAGATCCTATATTATGGACGAGTAAAGAGAACTTGCCAGGTAACGAGATGAAACTAGATATGGAGATATCGACAATCGAATCTCAGGCAAGTTAAATATCGGTGAGACAAAGGGAATCATATACGAGATTAAGAATCTCCGGCATCGTGGTTCAATCGATAAGGAACTTTGTTGAATATGTAGGAGTCAATATGGGCATCCCGGTCCCGCTATTGATTATTGATCGGATCATGTCTGCATATTCTCGAACCCGTAGGGTCACACACTTAAGGCTCCGATGTAGCTAGGGCTTGAGATATTTGATGGTGTGAATGAATATTGATTCAGAGTCTCGGATGAGATCCTAGACATCACGAGGAGCTCCGGAAGAGTCCGAAGATAAAGTTTCATATAAGGAAAGTGGTTTCCAGGGTTCCGGAAAAGTTCGGGAAAATTCCTCCTTTGAAACAATTAATAATCAACAAGGAGAGACTGAGTACGACATACTCGCAAGTTTAGTAGGGCGATATATGTCCAATGATGACAAGGCTCTAAAGCTGTATGTGGTTGTTTGCAGAAAGCTAGTTTTCATATATAAAGATATAAACGACTCATGGCATCGACTACTCAGAAGGTTTTTCATAAAGGGGTAAGATAGTAAACGTTCATCTTCGGTTCACCTTGAACCAACTTGTAGCCAGAAACCACTCATCACCACCAAGGCACTCCCTCGAATCACCCTCGAGGAAATGAACCTTTTATCACACGTTGAGTTGCAACCTCTAGCTGCCAAATTTTAGTAATTATGTTCAGGTTCTCTATGATCTTATCGTCCATTCCCAAGTCGTCCATAACCGCGGACACGGCTTTTCGAAAAGATTAAACCCTGTAGGGGTGTACTAATTTACCCATTGGTACCATCCGGCTCGCCTGATTAGCTCTCTTCCGGGGAAAGCTGGCAAGTTGGCACGGTTAAACCTTTACCTCGCATGAGACTATCCAAGGATCATCTGTGGCGACAGGACAAGTTTACCCAGCCTATTTCAACCCCTGCCCCCATCGCCATGTCCTAAACACCACCATCCTAATCGTTTCTTTTTTCACCTACACACTCACCCGCAAATGGAAATAGCAGACTAGAGGACCCTTGGATACGCCCGCACAAGTTATTTAGTTAGTAAGGAGCCCATACTCCCACCAATGGAAGCACGCTCGTCTTGGTTCAAGAGGTAAAGAACTCGCACCTAGACGACAAGGATGAGGCAAAACACCATAACCCCGATGGCAACTCATCCAAGCATTTTAAGCAATTTAATTAAGTACCACAAGTAACCACCATGTCCGAACATTCCATCAACATCATAATTATGGAATTTAAACACCGGACAATATAGCATTAGACTAAGCATGGCTAAGCATAGCTAAGCATATATACAACAGTTATATATTTTATCTCCGGACAACACATAAAACCTATAGTTCATAGGAGGGAAAACATATGATGGTTTAGGGGACAATGCAATTCATAGGATACTCTACATTTTGATCAAAAGTTGACATTGGAATCGCAAAGCAATATTATGGTGGATAAAGTACTTGTATAAACAATAGGATGCTATATGCCAAGAAGGTTAGGTTATCTCTTGCCTTGCTGACGGGGCGTGTAGTACGGATCGTCGGGGTAGGTAGGGGTAACCTCGACTCCGGAATCTATCGATACCCAAACAATCACAGAAGAACAAATAAATAACACGAAGACAAGTGCAATGCACAATCATGATGTCATGTCAAGTTTATGCATTAATATCATCATATAAATTTATCTAACAATTTAAATGGAGTGCCAAATAATTAGTGCAATTATTTGGAAGCAACCCCATATTTAACTTAGTGTCCACATCGTTTATAATTTATTATATTACTAACAAGTGGCTTAGATATGCATGAACATGACATGATTAGCTAGGTATTGTTCTTCTGATCGTTTTGGTACCTTATTTGCAATTTTCCGAGTATCGATGAATAATTGGTGAATTAAATAATTATTTGAATTTAATTCTTTTAACAATTTAAAGAAATTACACCAAAGTGAAATTGTTGTCATGATGTGGTAATAGCATGATTAGATAGCATTTGAATTGCTGATCGATTGGATATAGCATTTGTAAGATTTGAAGTAATAGAAGTTAAATTATAATTTTCACAAGTTTTTAGCTGGTTCGGAATTTATCCGGATTGGTCCAGAATATTCCGGATTGTCTGGAATAATCCGGGCTCAATCCGGACCAAATCTGAGGTGACCTCAAAAAGTTTCGGTTAGGGTTTCGGAATTTTTCCGGAAAGGTCCGGAAATTTCCGGTCGACCCGGAATGGATCCGGAATAATCCGGGTGATTCCGGACGACCAGTTTTCTGGGAAACTACGACGGCGGCGGCGGCTGCGCACGGCGCAAGCATGAACGAGAGGGAGAGGGGAAACGGGAGGATGTCCAGGGGAAAGTGTAGCTCACCAGGAGCACGTAGGCGTGGTCGGTGAGGCCGGAGAGGGTCGGAGTCGACGGCGATTGAGCTCGGCGGAGCTCGGCCGACACGGACGGGAACGAGGACGGCGGCAGCGATTCGGGCGACCCCGGCTCGATTCCGCCGGTGGGGAGGGAGAGGAGGACGCGGCGGAGGAGATGGCGGCGTCGGCTCGCTCCGGGGAAGCTCCAAATGGCGGCGAATCGACGGCGACGGCGTCGGCTCCGCGGCGGACAGTGCGGGGAGCTAGGGCGGTGTCGATCCGGGAAACGGGAGGGGAAATGGGGGTGCGGGGAGCAGGTGAGCGTCCTCGTGCGGTCTTTGACCAAGGAGGCACGGCGGCATGGCGCAAGGGGGAGCAGGGCGGCATGGGTGCGGCATGGCGCCAGTGCGTTTCTGGCACCACGGTGGAGAAGGAGGAGGAGAGAGGATGACAGGGGCCCACTGTCAGGTTTTTAAACTTTTTCCCTTTTTCCTTTTTCAATTAAAACCAGTAGGGTTTTAGGTATTTAATTAAGGCCTTGAAACATGTTTATAAAATCTGCCAAAATTCATATAGTCTCCCCATGACATGAAGAAGCTCCGCAAAAATTGGTGTTGCCAAATAAATTGTTTTGGACAACATTTGTTCATAGTGTTTGATTATGGGAAATTTAATAATTTCCAAAAATGCATTTACTTGGAGTACTTTAGCATTTTCAAAAATAGGGAGAATATTCATGGAGGCTCCCAATATAACAATGAAGCTTCCCATAATTTTATTTTGAAAGTTTGGAATGTTTAAGTGGGTTTCAAAAATAAGAATTGGTTTAACTCAAGTTTGAAGTCCCAATTTATTTAATTTGGTTGGCAAGAATTTGACCTTGCCAAATAATTATGAAATGCATTATTGAAACTTCCTGGGCAAATATAGAAGCTCAAGAATATTTGGTTTGCCAATTTGAACAATTTCACCAAGTTGGAAATTTGGGAAGGTTTTGCTCCCCTTTTGAATGTTTCCAAATGTTGCTTGTTAGAATTAGCAAATTCATATGCATGCCATGATGCAAACATGAGATGGAAAAGTGGAAAAATTATTCACATTTTTGGTACCAAACTGGTTCTGTTACATGGGGCGTGATACCCCATACCCTAGCCACACCACCCTTCTCCTCCCTCCTCTCTCTCTCGTACACGGCTTGGCGAAACCCTGTCCGCAGGAAAACCTCCACCATGCCGTCGTGCTGCTGGGATCTCATGAGCCACTTCTTCCTCACTTGCGGGATCAAGGAGAAGAAGTCTACATCGAGCCGTACGTGTGGATACCGCGGAGGCGCTGCTCGTGCGGTGCTCCATCGGATTGGATCGCGTGGATAATACATCTCCTCGCGACTAGATGAGTCTAGTTGCGGGGATCGACAGACCAACCCCTGCATCGACAAAAGGCTTTGTTCGTTCTTCGAGGGTAATAGATCGGATCTCATCTTCGCTACCTTCGTCTATGTTGCGATTAAAACGCGTCACACGAACACGTCCTCGTGTACCCGCGGTGCCGGGGGAGATACTCCGCAACTCGCCCCGCGGGAGACCGAATCAAGGCGCGATACGCAAGACAATGATCCGGTGCTTTTTCGAACCAGACGACCCAGCACCTCGAGAGGGACCCCTTCGGAGGTGGCCGGCGATAATTGGCTGAGTTAAGCCAGATTGGACCGCTCTCAACTCGATTGTCGATATTCGTCGAAACTTACGCGAAGTCGCCGAACAACGGAAGCAGAAACAAGGGTTGAGGGTAAAAAGTAGGGTTTGGTATTGATTGTCGATTGTTTGCTTAGCTTCAATCGGCCGTCACCCCCTACATATATATAGTGGGGCGGTTGGACTTTCCGTTACAAGCAATTGTACTTCTACACGGATTACAACTCACAGCATAGCTCGGTTTCTATTTCTAAACTAGGCAAGTTTCTGGCAGACGTCGTGTTGAATTCAAATTGCAAGTGCTGTCTCCGGTTCTCTTTGGAAACTTGCCCTCCGGATTGTTCTCGAACTCCTTCTAAGGCCACCGACTTCCGTTTTGGGCTTCGCAAGATCACCTCGCGTTTGGCTTCTCTGGCATCTTCTGGAATTTTCGGGATGTTCCGAGTCGAACCTGCACCGAGTCTCGACCAAACTGAGTTCTGGCCGAACCGGGATTTTCCTGCTGGTCGTCATTCCGAGCCTCCCGAGTCGCCCATTTCCTTCTGAGTGATCTTGGACCTATGACCCGATTTCTGATAAAACCGGGTTATCTCCTGTCGGGTTGGCTCCTGCTAGATCCCACCGAGTCACCATCGCCTCTGAGTAAGCTTGATCCGGGACCTGCCACGGGTAAAACTGGGTTAACTTTCATCGGATTGCCTCCTGCTGGATCCCACCGAGTCACCATCGCCTCCGAGTAAGCTTGATCCGGGACCTGCCAAAAACGGGTGATAACACATGCCCCCCTGTTTTCTAGTAAAGCTTGCGTACTAGAAAATATTCGATGTAGAAGATATCCCTAAGGGCGATGCTTAAGCTCATCGGCCATATGTGCGGCTTACGTAGTTTTCCACACGCTAGGGTGGAATTTCTTCAAGTACTTCCCATTGATAGCTCGAGGCAACAAGCTACCCTCCAATGTCTCCACCAGATACGAGTTGCCGGGTACAATCCTTATGACTCGGAACGGCCCTTCCCAACTCGGTGACCATTTACCGAATTTTTGGCTTTTTGAACCGATTGGCAATATAACTTTCCAGACCAAATCACCGAGTTGAAAGTCCTTGATCCGAACTCTCTTGTTGTAAGCTCTTGCTACCCGCAACTTCTCCATCTCGATGTCCTTCAGTGCCTTGATACGTTTGTCGGCTACTTCGTCGATGTTGTCCATCATCAAATTATGATAATCCTTAGCCGACAAATCGTTTTGCTTAGCAAACCTCAAAGCAGCCAGATTTACTTCTATCGGTAAAATGGCTTCTTGTCCATAAACTAACTCGAAAGGAGTTACCTTGGTTGCACCATGCCTTGAGATCCGGTGAGCCCACAATGCCTCGGACAGTACCTCATGCCACCTCCTCGGGTAGTCCTGTACTTTCTTCTTAATCAATTTGATCAGAATTTTGTTGCTTGACTCGGCTTGTCCATTGGCTTGAGCGTAATATGGAGATGAACTGAGCATCTTGATCCCGAGTGATTCGGCAAACTGTTTCACCTCCTTGGCCATGAAGGAAGTACCTTGATCTGTAGTGAGAGTTTGCGGAATACCGAATCTGTGAATAATATGCTCTGTAATAAATTGAATTACCTCTTTGTGGGTCATATTCCGGAGGGGTACTGCTTCGGACCACTTGGTGAAATAATCAGTAGCAACCAGCACGAACCGATGCCCTTTGGATGAAGCCGGGTTAATCATGCCAATGAAATCCAATGCCCATCCTCGAAAAGGCCACGGCTTTATTACCGGGTTAAGAAGTGAAGCCGGTACTAACTGAATATATCGGAACCTCTGGCACGCTTCGCATCCCTTGTAGTACCGAAAGTAGTCATTGATCATCGTCGGCCAATAGAATCCGACTCGTCTGAGCATCCACTTCATCTTGTGAGCCGACTGATGTGTCCCGCATAAACCATCATGAACCTCTCCCATGGCAACCCGAGATTGATCTTCGTCCAAGCACTTAAGAAGAAGACCATCAGCTGTTCAGCGATATAACTCATCATTCATCAGAGTATATTTGAAAGCAAGCCGCTGAATAGCCCTCTCAATTTTCTGACTCGGATTCTTCAGATAATCAATAATGGCTGTCCTCCAATCAACTGACCGAGTCTTGCCAGGTTCTTCTGGAGCCGAATTAAATAACCCGGCTTTCCTTCCATCTCCCGAGTTAGATGACTCGGCCTTTCCTCCAGCTTCCGAGTCATTGACGACAGCTAGCATCGGCCTTTCTGCTGTGAAGAATACTCCTCTACTAACATGATAACTGGATGCCTGCTGTGCCAATTCGTTTGCGAGCCAGTTGTCCTGCCTGGAAACATGAGATATAGAGAAGTGATCCAAAGTTGATATGACATCCAGGCACCTGTCGAGATATGCGTGGAGTGATCCACTATTGCATTGGAAGATCCTGGCCACTTGCTGGACAATAAGCAGCGAATCGCCATATGCCTCGACATGAGTTACCCCTGCATCTTTTAAAATTTCTAACCCGAATAGAAGAGCTTCATATTCGGCTTCATTGTTAGTGCAAAAATAATCAAGACGACAAGAGGCTTCAAAGATAGTACCGTGGGGTGAAATATACACAATGCCGACTCCCTGTCCACTACTGCAAACTGAGCCGTCAAAATAAAGTTTCCACGGTACAGCCGACACAACATGTATGTCGGCTTCTTGTTCTAGATTAATCCGATGTTCAACAATGAAATTGGCTACGACCTGGCCTTTTATAGATTTGAGAGATTCATAAGCCAAATCATACTCGATTAACCCATATGCCCACTTGCCGATTCGTCCACTGAGAATCGGCCTATGTATCATGTGTTTGATGACATCGGTTTGACTAAAAACTTTGCACTCAGTAGATAAAAGATAATGGCGCAATTTGGTGCAAGCAAAGTAAAGAGACAGGCACAACCTCTCCACAAAGCTGTACCTTGACTCGGCATCCAACAGCCGCCGGCTTAGGTATGTGATGACGTACTCCTGTCCTTCGGCTCTTGAGTCAGAGCTGCTCCAATCACCTTTTCCTCGACAGCGATGTAGAGTCGGAACGGTAGTCCATGACTCGGTTTCCTTAGAACCAGAGGTTTAGACAAGCAAACCTTTATCCGGTCAAATGCTTCTTGTTGTGTTGCCCCCCAGGTGAACTCGTCATCGTTCTTGAGCCGAAGGATCTGAGTGAACGCATCAACTTTTCCAGACAAGTTAGTAATAAATCTTCTCAAATAATTTACCTTGCCTAGGAATTTCTGCATGTCCTTTTTACAACTCGGCGCCTGCACTTTCTGGATAGCCTCGATCTTGGCCGGATCAATTTCTATGCCGGATTCATGTATGATAAAACCGAGAAACTTCCCAGCCGACACACCAAAGGCACACTTCAACGGATTCATCTTGAGCCCATACCTCCTCATCCTTTCAAACTGTAATACCCCCTAGTTCAAAGACCCGAAGGGTAGAAATAGAATTTGTGCATTCGCATAGCATGCATCTGAAAATGCGGGAAAATTTTCACGCTTTAAAATAAAGGAGACAAAGTGATCGATGTTTCGCTCGACTCGATGAGTTAGGGTTTAGATCATCCTGTCAACTGCAATAAACTTCGAGATGACCTTTATACCAAATTAAATTGAAATCACAAGAATAAGATAAGAGTTATCGCTCGACAGACTAATTGGTCAAATTAGTCGATTGTCGAGGTGCGAGGATATTAGACATGATCTTCCCCAATTCCCGACACTTAGGATCACAATTCCCAAATATGATAATATATCATTTACATTAAATACAAAACACAAGTATCAAGATATTATTCCATATCTATGACTATTCCATCACACCCTTCACACTTATATAATCATCCCAAGTTATCACTTCCACATTCATCCATGATCTCAAGTATCCTTATACCACCATATCATTAAATCATACATACATGATATCAACAAATCATTTTTATACAAATGTCATATACAATTTGACATGACCTATCCTAATCTCCAACACTTTTGAACACAATCTATAATACAACAATAATATCACTCAAATAGGAACTTTAACACCACCATACGATTAATACATCAAAATTCACATATCCTTGGTCACACGAGAATATATCCATCCATCCTCATCACATACAAATCATACTATCATCTCATCTACACTCATCTCAAATTACAAATCCCTTATACAATCCAAAAATTCAAGTACAAAATATAACTGATACAACTAATTCAATTGGGGTTATAGACAAATTTTACAAGTTCCAAATTGAAAGAATAATAAATATTACAAATATTTCCAGATTATGCTCATATCTTAAAACAAGTAAAATAAATTTACAAATAATCAAAAGAATTCTTAAACTAAGATCATCTTAATCTTCATCTATATCTTGGTATTCCAATCATCTCATTCTTTCCTATCTTCTTATTCTTCATTTCCTGCAAAACAAACAAGGCAGAAAGCAGAAGAAAGAAAGCAATAATTTGCTATTATCAACTTCTCTAGTAAATAAAATCATGTGATATTCAAATGCTTTGAGCGTTATAGAAGTAGTTTGGTAACAGGGCCTGATCAACCTTGTTAGCAAATTATTTTTTTATGCCTAAAGCAATTGGAAGTCATATAACCAATTCAAATCCATCTAAAATTAAATAAGGACAAAAGAAAACTTTCTGTTAATTAAAATGTTTGCCCACACCACAAGGGTGAGGCAATTTGATTTTGGAACTTAACTATTGGACATTAGGAACTTGTCCTAACATCCAATTATTACTAGAGGGATCAACTTTAATTATAAGACAATAAGGGATCATTGGATCATTTGGGGCATCATCAACTAGGCAACAAGAAGGCAGCAAGGGACATGCTCCATTTGAGCAAGATACAAAGGCAACATGGACAAGAGGCAACTTTGATCCATTCATCTTAGGCAAAAAGGCAACTTATTAATCCCTCTAATTTAATTAAGTTCCAATCAAGAAAAGCTCACAAGAAAATAATTCTCCAATGGTATTATTTACCAAGGAAGAAAGAAAGTCAATTCCACACTTTTGAAATTGCAAAGCCCACTTGATAATCACCACCCATATAATCCAAAGCCACTGACCCATTCTTATGCCAAGGCCCATATAAGAATTCAGCCCACAAGCCATGTAGTAACAAAAGCACTTGGCATGCCCAAAAATAAATCCTACAAGAGGATAATACCAAGCATGAGAGGATAAGCTTGCCACATAGGAGATAAGATCAATGACTAGGCATCCCTATCCACAAACAAAATATCTAAGTTAACTTGCACCTTAAGAAAAGCCATGTTATGGATAGCTTGACACATAGGATAGCTATCCATAAGGAAAATATCTATTCTTACTTCAACTCCAAGTAATTCTCATGCAAGGCCTATAAAAGGACATGCTTGCCACACATAAAATTCGAATTTGCTCTCCATGATATTTCCCACAATTACAAGAACCAACCAGCCGCATCACACTTTCCTCACATAAATGTTTCCTATTAGCAACTTATAAGCACCATCCTTCCCACCTCAAGAACACCAAGAACACCACCAAATCATGCCCAATCTTTAGAACAACTAGGAAATAGGTCAAGCAGCGAGGAGGAGCAGGCTAGCCACAAGACGCAGGTTATCATCATTTTCCAGAAGACCAAGCTTCTCTCCAGCAGCAGGTTGCTAGGACCTAATCTCATAGCATAGGTGAGAGGGAAAGAGAGGAGAGGGGTACAGCAGCTACTCTCTTTGGGAGAGAGAGGAGATATTTCCCTCAGATTGGCATAGGGATGCTATGCTTAAGCATCATGGGGGGTAATAAAATCTTATGCTAGCATCTGTTCTTATCAATTAAAGGCCTCAGCCTGTGCATCATAGGCAGGGGAGGTATACCAAGAATCTGAACACTATGCACACTCCTAAGAGACACCTCAGTGAGCAAATCATGCAAGATATCTTTTATAGGGTCACTTTGCACCACATACATACCATCACACAATTAAAACCAACTATACTCAGTATTTGGTGATCACTGGCAACAGCCAGGAATTATTAAAGCATCCACAACANCGTGTCCTTTCATCTCCAACAGCAGGTTACTAGGATCAAGAGCATTTAGATGAGAGGGAAAGAGAGGAGAGGGGCAGATCTGTTCTTATCAGTTCTCTAGAAAGGAGAGGAGAATAGGAGGAGAAAGGTATAGGAAAAATAAGTATAAAGAGAAAAAGTAAAGCATGGGAAAGATCTCTCAGTTTGTATGGTGGTGCCATACAAGCTCATCATAGATATTAAAAGCCACACATTAGTATCCATTCTTATCAAATTGTGCCTCAGCCTTTGCATCACCGACTAGGCCAACAAATCGAGCACAACATCTGTTCTTATCAGTTGCCAACCCCAAATCTGTTCAGAAACACATCTCCATATTTCTACATCACAAAAATTATGCATACTAGTCATATGAATATAATTCCAGCAAGCACCAGTGCACCACACATGCACTAGATCATGCTAAACATGTATCTATACCCTGTGCACACTCATCTGAGGCACCACAGGGAGTAGAAATATGCTCAACAGATAAGCACATGGCACAAATTGATGGAAGTTATCCAACAAAGAATAATAAGCTCACAAACAAATCCAGCAAGCCATCAAGCATATAAGTTACCAGACCTAAGCTCGACCAGCTGACAAATATGAGTACAACTTAATTTCTTCAGCTAACAGTGTAGTATAGATTCAGTTTTGTCAGAGTGAAGTTATCACTTTCATCACAGATGCTTGGATGAGGAAACCATCCAAACAGGAGCATCACACCACACATCATAGCACAACCATCTCAGACCAACCATTTCATCGGCTCGATGGCCGGTCACAAAAGAAGAACTCACCTTGTTGGATATTAGCCGAGGCAGAGCTTGGAGGAGGTGATCTTAAGGTAGTAGACGAAGGAGGCGACGTCGGGGTTGCAGTCGTTGTACTGCCGTCCCGCCAGCGTCGGAATCATAGCCCAATCCGTCGTAGCATCACAGCACCACCACTGAAAAACCAGGAGCAGCAACAACACCAAATCAACGCCGGGTTGCGTCTGTGCACCATCCCGTCGAAACCGAGGTTACGGTGACAGCAGCACCGCCGTCCCGTCGGTGAAGGTTGCTCGGGAGTATTACATCGGAGGCGAGTCGAAGTTGAGGAAGACGACTCGGAGGCGCGGTAGAGCAGAGGCTCGAGAGGGAGCCGAGATCGCAGAGGAGAGCAGGCCGAAGCAGTGTGGTGAGCAGAAGCACGAGAGGTGGCGAGGGAGCAGTCAGAGGCGCGGGAGCAGCACCGGCGAGCTCGAGCCATGCGGCTAGGGTTCCGCGAAGCGAGCTCGATTGGGAGCACATGGTGGCGAATCGACACCGCAGTGGAGGGGAAACGGCGAAGGAGAACTAGGCGGAGACACGCCGGGGCGCAGCGGTGCCGGAGCAGGCCGGCAGTGGCCGGAGCCGTGGGGAACGGCGGCAGCATCGCCAGATGGGGAAGGAATAGAGCGCTTGTGCGTGCGTGCGTGCGAGACGGAGAGGAGGAGTGGGTCGGTCAACGGCCGACCAGGCCAGACCTTGACCCAAGGTTAATGGGTTGGGTCCAACCCATTAGGCCAGGGGCATTTTGGTAATTCACCAAATAAAATTATCCAAAATTAAAATGAATTTTAATTCTCAAACCAAAGGAACAAAAATCAGCTAAAAATATGTTTTCAACTCAAAATTTTATAAGAATTTCAAATATGATTTTTATTCTATTTATTGAAAGATTTTCTTGAATGAAAAATTCAAAAATCCTTAAGTGGATATGATTTGAATTAATTCCAAATTTAAGTTTTGAAAATATTTTCTTAGGTGAATAATTCAAAGATCCTGTAGTGGACATGAATTGAATTATCTACAAAAATTCAAGGATCCTTAAGTGGAAATGAATTAAACTATTTTCAAAAACAATTATTTTTCTAAAAGACAAACAATTTGAGTAATAAGCTCAAAGTATATATTTTGAACTTTATTGCTACTATAAATGGCTGTCCTGTAACTCATCCTAGGTAAAACACACAAAGAAGAATCCATCTAAAATCATTCACCCTTGTGTTGATAATATTTTAAAGTTCGTCAAGTAAATAAAATTTGAATAAATAATTACTTCTTGATGTTAATGAAATGTTTTCTTAAAGGCATTAAAATTGATAACTTAAAATTGCAAATCTTCTTTTTATAGCAAAAAGAAAAGTATTTACTTGAATAAAATAAATTCTTTACCTCAATAAAAGTGGTAAACACTTAATTCTAGATATCATAACAATTCAAAGTAATTTAACCAACCCACAAATTATAAGCACTAACTAATCCATAATCCTTAAAATCACTTCAGTTATCAAAGTATCAAGTAAAACAAAGCTTACACTTGTGAGCTTGGGTATTTTTGGGGATTTTACGATGCATCTCATATCTATGCATAATAGCATCTTGATAGTGTTTCCAGTAGTCCTTACCAGGATTACATTGCTATTTTCAGATCTCGGGGTTTTACCGCAAACCCTAGAACCCCGAAGGACATGAATTGCCACCTTTATCATAGGCAAGTTCATTCTTGCATACCGTTTGATGTATTTTTTATCAAAGTACTTGCAAATCTACTTATACGTTCCTTTCACTTGCATAAAAAAGAAAAGGTATTTTCGAATGATGTGGTATATACTATTGGTTGGCGGTGGAACAATGGTAAGATGAATAGGTACGGTGTTCCATCGTATGGGAAGGTATATATCCTTAGGAACTAATAACCCCTGTTCCAGTGATCCTTTCGCCGTAGTGAAAGCATCAACCAACGGACTTTGTATGGGCGGGGTCAGTCAGAGGCTTCTTTTCTCATCCACATATCCTCGGCAGGCCTACACCGGGTTGGGTCGTTGCGGCGGCCAACAGCGTGGAAGCGCGTGCTCTTCCTGCCCGACGGGGTAATTGGTGGGGAAGCTTGGGAGGGGTGATGGGTATGCGTGGAACATGATTCCCCTACCGCATCATAAATGGGCGGATGTGTGTTGATTTGGGAGAAGCTCCACATGGCTGGATGTCCTGAGTCTTGGCTATAACACTCATGGAGTGTAAAGAGAGCATATATAAGGCCAGGCAACTGTTGGGTAAAGTGATGCAACTCTGCAGAGTCAAACAACAAATTTGTGATATCACAACCGTGTTCCCGGAATGGAACTACGAGAGGCCGGAATGGAGTCCCATTTGGATTCACAAGACCGGTGGAGGCTGGGACATAGTTTTTAGAATAAAATCTATCCTTTGAAGAAATGTTTGCAAAAACTTGCATCTATGCCAAAGACCCGAGGTTTTGGCAGTAGCTAGTGCATGAAACACCTTATCTCTATATATTCTGAACTTGCTGAGTAACGCTGTTACTCACCCCTTCCTATTTGACCCCCTGCTTAGACTTTTGGAGCCACCGGAAGAGATGTCAGCTATCCATCACGGCGTCGAGAAGGTCTTCCACAAGGAATCAAGTCGACTTGGTGGAGCTTAAAGGAGTTGACCGCTACTTCACCAACAGAAGAATGACGACAACCTTGGCAATGGAGGGGCAACGATAGCAGTGTCAATAGCATACACAAAGACCACACTACCAATATATGGAGGAGACAACATCTATTGGAAGGAGGAATACAACCCTGAATAAAGATGTTCCAGATGGAATCAGTTAGGGCTATGACAATAGTAGTAGTGGATTAGGAATAGAGCTAGAGCTGATCTCCAGCTTAGTGATACGAATTGGATCTTTTCTGAATTTCATTTGTATGAGACTTGCTTTTGTATAAAGGAGGTTCTCAAGATTTTGTGTTGAATATTGTTGTAATCCTATAGTGTTACCTTGGACCTGCTATGTTTCTGTTGTACTACTCTGAGGGATGTAATATTCACGGATAAGTCCTTCTGTGAGTGTTATGTCAATGACTTGCGCACTACAACATGCAGTGGTGTGCTGGGTCACCGCAACGGGTAAGTAAATTACCAGTTTTTCCTCGTCCGCAGTTGTCCAATCAAGCCTCTTTGGACGCTTTGGTACGATTGTTTCCGCGGCTTCGGACCCGGAGCTTGGAGAAGTGGCTTCGGGAGGTGGTGGGGGGTATGGAGCATATGGCGGGTATGGAGCATATGGAGGTGGAGCATATGGACCATACGAAGGTGGTGGGTACGGAGGTAGAGTCCCACTCCCGCTACCTGTAGGTGGAGCATGTGGAGGTGGTGGGGGGTATGGATACGGAGGCGGAGGGTATGGACCATATGGCCCCGGAGGTGGAGGGTATGGACCATATGGCCCTGGAGGTGGTGTGCCGGAGGGGAGTAAAACTCGGGGATGCGGCGAAGAACCGACATTTTTCGAATTTTTAGAGGCTGCAACTGACACCTCAACGGCTAGCTGACATGGACGAATCACAGCTCGCCACGTCAGCTAGCCGTTGCCCCTCTCGCCTCTCGCCTCCCTACTGCCGCCACCCGCCATCGCGTCGCCCCACTCCCGCCTCCTCCTCGCCTCCCTCTCGCCGCCAGTGCGGGCGACAGCGGGGCGGTAGCGGGCGCTACCGCCGGGCGACGGAACCACCGCCCGCCGTTGCCGTCCCGCCCGCCTATCGACCGGTGCGGGGCGGTATCGCCTCCACTACCGCCCCCACTGGCACCAGCCTAAAGGGATCTGCCAGGTTTTTGTCTGTTTGAATATACGAAACAGTTATTACTCTGGAGTTTCTCATTTTTCTGACAGACTTCAAACGTCTTTTAACGTGTCTTGATGACTTCGCATTATCCTTAGCACTGTTCACTTTCATGATAACCGTTTGGTTGTCACAGTTCATAAGGATGGCCGGTAATGGTTTCTCAACCACCGACAAGTCCATCAAGAGCTCACGCAGCCATTCTACCTCAACAGAAGCTGTATCTAAAGCAGTAAGTTCTGCTTCCATGGTTGACCTTGTCAAAATGGTTTGTTTACAAGAGCTCCATGATACTGCGCCACCACCAAGAATAAATGCATATCCACTTGTGGCATAGAGCTCATCAACATCTGAAATCCAGTTCGAGTCACAATATCCCTCAAGCACAGCAGGGTGCCCTAAATAGTGAATCCCATAGCTCATTGTACCATTCAAATAGTGCATCACTCTTTCAAGTGCATGCCAATGATCAATACCCGGGTTTGACATGAACCTGCTCAATTTGCTCACAGCAAAAGAGATATCAGGTCTCATCGCGCTCGCGAGGTACATGAGTGAACCGATCACTTGAGAATATCTTAATTGATCTCTCATTTCCTTCTTATTCTTTCTGAGTGTCACACTGGGGTCATAGGGTGTTGGAGAAGGCTTGCTGTCTATATAGCCAAAACGGCTCAAGACCTTCTCAACATAGTGTGATTGCGTTAATGTAATCCCACTCTCATCCCTAATCAGCTTAATATTCAGGATCACATCAGCTTGTCCCAGATCTTTCATATCAAAACTCTTTGACAGAAAAGACTTGACCTCATTTATCACTATCATGCTTGTTCCGAAAATAAGTATATCGTCAACATACAAGCATAATATAACGCTATCGCCCCCACCATGGCGATAATAAACGCACCTATCAGCCTCATTAATAGCAAAGCCTGCAGACGTTAAAGTGCTGTCAAACTTCTCATGCCATTGCTTAGGTGCTTGCTTCAGCCCATACAAAGATTTCAACAATTTGCACACCTTTCTTTCTTCACCTTTTACTACGAACCCATCGGGCTGATCCATATAGATTTCCTCTTTCAACTCTCCGTTAAGTAAAGATGTCTTTACGTCCATTTGATGAACGATAAGACCATAGGAGGCAGCCAGGGAAAGTAGTACACGAATGGTGGTTAGACGAGCAACAGGTGAATAGGTGTCAGAGTAATCTTCGCCTTAGCGCTGGGTGTAGCCCTTGGCCACAAGCCGTGCCTTGTACTTTTCAATAGTACCGTCAGTACTTAGCTTCTTCTTAAACACCCACTTACAACCTATAGGTTTGCAACCGTAGGGTCATTCATATAACTCCCAAGTTCCATTAGAAAAAATCGAGTCCATCTCGTTATGGACAGCTTCTTTCCAGTCATCAGCATCAGGAGATGCAAATGGCTCTGCAATGGACGTAGGTGTATTGTCCACAAGGTACACAATGAAATCATCACCAAAGGATTTTTCAATCCTCTGTCTCTTGATCCTCTTGGGAACTTCATTTTCATCCTTCTCAGGAACTTCCTCAACGTGTGGTTGTTCAGAATGATCAACAGATGTACTAGGTTCAATAAATATCTCAGAAGAAATTCTAGCAGTGTTATGCATATCTTTCATAGGAAACATGTTCTCAAAAATGTTGCATCACGAGACTCCAAAATGGTATCAACATGCATATCAGGAATCTCGGATTTAACCACTAAAAATCTATAGCAGATGCTCCGCTGAGCATAGCCTAGAAAGATGCAATCCACTATCGTTGGTCCGAGTTTACGTTTCTTAGGAATCGGAACATTGACTTTCGCCAGACATCCCCAAGTGCGCAAATAAGAGAGTGATGGTATTCTCCCAGACCACTCCTCATAAGGTGTCTTTTCTTTATTCTTGTTAGGAACTCTATTTAGGACATGACACGAAGTCAATAAAGCCTCCCCCACCATGCCTTAGATAAACCAGCAGTGTCCAACATGGCGTTCACCAAGTCGGTCAGCGTGCGGTTTTTCCTCTCAGCAACCCCGTTTGATTGGGGCGAATAGGGAGGCGTCCTCTCATGAATAATACCATGTTCCTCACAGAATTCATCAAATATTTTGGAGAAATACTCGCCACCACGATCCGACCTAAAACGTTTGATCTTTCTCTCTAATTGATTTTCTACTTCCGCTTTATAGATTTTAAAGTAGTCTAAAGCCTCATCTTTAGTTTGCAACAAATAAACATAACAGAACCTAGTAGCATCATCGATTAAAGTCATGAAATATTTCTTTCCACCTTTTGTCAACACGCCATTCATCTCACACAGATCAGAATGTACGAGTTCTAGAGGTGCCAGATGTCTCTCCTCGGCCGCAGTGTGAGGCTTCCGAGATTGCTTAGACTGAACACAACTATGACACTTAGAACCTTTGGCAATGGTGAAAGTAGGAATTAAACTCATGCTGGAAAGTCTATTCATTAAACCAAAATTGACATGACATAAACGAGAGTGCCACACATTAGCATCCGAATCCACACTGCCACAAATATGGTTTACTGACTTATTACAGAAATCCGATAATGAAAAGCGGAACAAGCCTCCGCACTCATACCCTTTACCAATAAATTGTCCAAACTTTGACACAACTACTTTGTTGGACTCCAAGACTAATTTAAACCCATCTCTGCAAAGAAGAGATCCGCTAACGAGATTCTTGTTCATAGTAGGGACATGCTGCATGTTCATCAGCTGCACGATCTTTCCCGAAGTAAACTTTAGATCACCGTGTCAACACCACGAGTAGCATGCGAACCATTCCCCATTAGGATGGAAAAATCCCGTGCGGCCTGATAAGAAGTGAACATAGAGATGTCAGCACACACATGAACATTAGCACCCGTATCAATCCACCAACATGGAGATTGAAATACTGAAAGCACAATTGGTAAATTGCCATACCCATCAGTATTGCTATCGGTCACGACATTGACATTCCTGGCTTTCTTCCCTTTCTTGTCTGCACGATTTGGGCAGTCCACGTAGAAGTGGCCGAGCTCTCCACAAGTATAGCACTCTAGCTCAGATTTGTTCGGCATCTTCTTTTCCTTCTTGAAAGATGTAGTCTTGGCAGGCATGATGAAATCATGCTTCCTCTTGGCCTTGCTCTTGTCGTGGTGAGGGTTTTTCTGCACCATGTTAGCACTAGACTGACCTTCACCACCTCTCTCAGCAGTGTCCTTTGCCCGAGCCTTCTCCTCAACATCAAAGGACGCTATCAGGTTTTTAACCGATATCTCCTGTCTCTTGTGTTTGAGAGTCGTGGCGAAGTTACTCCATGAAGAGGGTAACTTTGTAGTAATGCATCCAGCCACAAACTTGTCAGGTAGGGGACACTTGATGAGCTCAAGCTCTCTCGCATAACTATGTTGATTCAGGTATAACCTGTTTATCGTAAGAGAATAGTATGCTTGGTTGCAAGTGAAATGCTTCATGCTATAACTGTTGGCAATGATTCTGCTTCTTTACTCTGTTATGCTTTCTTCCGCTACAGCGTTTAGCTAGCTGATTGCAAGTGCACGCTGCTGTGAGGAAATGCACTGTGCTGGCTATTTGCAGGGTCGCTGGTAGTGGGAACAAAGGTGGATGGCTCAGATCTTGGTAAGGCAGGCATAAGATTTGAAGTAATTTGGTTCATATTGGTGTTTAGACACCTATTTTGACACGCTTTTGCAGTGAAATGTCAGATAGTAGGCGACTATTGTTAGCTACTCTGGCGTTGGACGTTCCCTGTTATGAACTTGCAATGTATAACTATGTTTTAGACGACAGGTATCTTATAAAAATCCCGCCTTATAAAAGGCCCCAGATTTGTAACAAGGTTAGCTTTTCAAGAGTGTAAAAGCAGCACATCAGATGAAACTACAAGTGTACGTGCCTCCCTGGTGCTCCCTGCTTGAGCTTGATGTAGTAAGTGCGAAACACGCTGAAGCTCCCTCCCGCTGCGCCACATCCTGCCCTTTGCATAATGGCCTCCGTGCTACAAGTAAGATAACTGAAGAAACCATTTCGACCGATTCGGTTTCTTTGGACATTCAGAACATCGTTGTTCTGCTGCTGTGCCTATATCGTGGCATGCTCAAAATTGCTGTAGTGAATGAATGGGCAAAATCATCCATCTGTCCACTGGTTGAACTTCTTTGGTTGGGCTTCCCAAGAATTCGGATGGAACTTCTTTCATTGTGTTTCCTCTTTTTCCCCAGAGAAGTGAATATATTGGTTTGTCACCACGACAAAAGTTACGATCTTGAACAATAAATTTTTTTCTTTGAAAAGGAGTTTGAAACCCGGCCTCTATATCAAAAAGATGCGCACAATTTATTAATTCACACCAATGTCCACCATATAATTTTCTTTTTTGACTTGCCCACCATATAAATTCGAAGGTCATCTAACCACCCAACGGCAAGCCGAAAGTATAAACCGCTCTAGCATATCCTAAACACCCATCATATGCGCATGCTAACCGATGCCACGTATTCCGTGACCCATCTTCACAATGATCAACGCATTGATTTTGTCATGTCTGGTGACTAATATTACTTTCTTGAGTCTTTTGCATATGTTGATGGAGGAGGTAGTTATCCGCTCGGCAGATGTTTGTATTTTTCTTGAAGGAGGGCATTTGTACTTGTTTTATGGCGTATGTTTTTTGAAAGCCACCACGACAACTTTATTAATTCCGAATAACCGATACATCGTTTGCTAGTACATGCATAAGAAAATCTGGGGGATCATCGAGCCAAACAATCGATTGATTTCCCTCTGATCTACTAGCAAGCACATGCGCTGCCATATTAGATTCCCTAGGACAGTGACTAAAAATAACCTCTGTAAAATTACGACTAAGTAAAGTGCACTCCTTATAGATTGCAGCCGCTGGTCCGAGTGAGTTGCCACCATCTTTCATCACTTCTATCACCTCAACGCAGTCCGAATTTACCTATATTCTGTTGCATCCAAGTTGTCCCAGCTAACAAAAGCCCATCACGTAGAGCTTGCGCCTCTACCGTGGAAGGATCCGAGACAAAAGGAATTCCGCAATTACTGGCCGCCAAGAAGAATCCTCTTTCGCAACGCAAAATCGCCCCGTACGTCCTGTACCTGTCTCGTAGTTGAACCCAACATCAACGTTCAGTTTCACGAAATTCTCCCTTGGTTTAAACCAACCGTGTCTACTAATACCAGAGTTCTTCTTCCTTGCCCGAGAGTAGTTTTATGGCGTATGTTTTTAACCTATGCGTATCGATTTCATATTGAGTACTTGTGGCATGGGATAGTATTACATGAAACGTAGTCCGTCGATCCAGAAACAACGGTGTGGATCAGACAGTAGGCGGACAAGACCTCGTAGCTCGTAGAAGCTTCTCCAACCTTCGCCTTCCTCCTCCGCCTCTTCTTCTCCTTCTTTCCCCTTCTCCAAGCATCGCCGACCGTCTCCGCTCTCCCCCAAAACAGCACTGCGCACCCACGCACGCACCCGAATCCCCATTGCCGCAGCCAAGCCCTAACCCCTCTCGTGATGGCACTCTGCGCGGCGTCCAGGCTCTCACGCGCTGCGCGGGCCGCCGCCGCCGCCCGCCGCCTCGCCGTCGGTAGCCGCGAGCCCCTCCCGCGCGCGCTTGCGCCGCTCGCCGGAGAAATCTCTTCCTTCTCCACCGCCGCTCAGCCCAGGAGGCCCAAGTGGCTCGCTCCTCCCGTGGCCAGGCTCCCCGCGGGGAGCGCGGGTGGCCTGCTGGTGCCGCCTCGCCGCCTGTTCCACTCGACGCCGCCGGCTCGGTACAGCGCCGCGGGCTCCTCGTCCTCATCTCAGGTTGGACCACTGCACCCATACCGTTCGAGTGTGCCTGCTTTATTTTTTCCCTCTGCTGTGTGATTGGTTGCGGGTAGTGGCAATTTCAGTCGGTACTGCACATCTGTGGCACACTGAATTTGTCGATTCTCCTTTGTTTTACCCGTATATGCTGTTGTTCGTTGCGTGTGGTGTTCTCATCTTGGAGGAGTGTTATGTTGATCTGATAGACTACCTTTCAGTTTGGTTATCATGAGCCGATGGATGAAAAAGTGCGTAGGTCAGTAATTTGATGTTCTGTAGTCTGATGCGATAGATTCGAGGAACTCCGAGCACAAAAAGTGAGTCATGAAAAGCAATTGACTGTTCATACTTCAGACTTGAACATCATTATCTCAACTGTATTTAGAGTGGGTTGTCATACGTTACTGTATTTATGCGTATATCATTTTTCACTTGTAAGAATGCGCACTCTCTTGCACATGATTATTGTTTGTATGTTCGAACAATGTGCAGCCAGTGTTGGGACACTGCCTGATAGCTTGTTGAATGTTAAGTTATCTCTAAATTTTTCTGAATTTTCTTCTGTGATCAAACAGATAACTCCAGGGGAATTCACTGAGATGGCCTGGGAAGGAGTTATCGGTGCAGTTGATGCAGCAAGATTGTCGAAACAACAGATTGTTGAATCGGAGCACCTGATGAAAGCGCTTTTGGAGCAGAAGGATGGGTTAGCACGCAGAATATTCTCAAAAGCTGGGATAGACAACACATCCGTCCTGCAGGCTACTGATGACTTTATTTCTAGACAGCCGAAGGTTCCAGAACTAGCAGTGATAGTTAAGTTTGATAAAATGTTTTTTTTTCTCAAAACCTTACCATAATTAGGGCTCTTGCTTTGGCAGGTTAGTGGTGATACAAGTGGGCCGGTAGTAGGGCCAAGTATTGTATCAATTTTGGATAGTGCAAGGAAGCACAAGAAAGAGTATGGTGACGAGTTTGTATCGGTTGAGCACCTACTGAGAGCATTCACAGGAGATAAGAGGTTTGGGCAACAGTTGTTCAAAGATCTCAAAATCGATGAGAATGAGCTGAAGGAAGCTATCTCTGCTGTCCGTGGCAGCCAGCGAGTCACAGATCAGAGTATGTCTAATGGATGCCATCTGCATTTTTCCTATTATCCTTTGCTGCATTCTTACATTCTATTCAGAACTTGATTCGTCTGAAACTCTGTATGCCTTTTGCATGTGGTGGTTTCAGTCAGATGAGGCATGCCATTAGAACTTACTCCTATAATTTTATTTTGACTATGGGTTATATTGTTATCTTTCACAACAAATAAATGGTGACTCCACTATAAGAGTGTATCTATTGGATGTTGGACACCTTTAACTGACATGTGTATGAATACCATATTCTTTACTTCGTTTGGACATTCGAGTACAATAGTACTTGATACATTTGCTAAAGAAAGTCAATATTTTGATGCACGGCTGATGCTTATCCTTTTTCATGATAATTAACGTTCTGTTGTAATTTAGTGCGATAACCATGCGGTTGCTTATTTCTTCTGCCAGATCCAGAAGGGAAGTTTCAAGCTCTAGAGAAGTATGGTATCGACATGACAGAATTGGCTCGAAGTGGAAAACTTGATCCGGTTATAGGCCGTGATGATGAAGTGCGCCGATGCATTCAGATCCTTTGTAGAAGAACTAAGAATAATCCTGTAATAATTGGTGAGCCAGGAGTTGGCAAGACTGCCATTGCTGAAGGGTGATTGCTTGTTCTTTTCTTAATTTTTGTATTTTATATAGAGGGTAAAAGATGAGTTTACGGACTACAATTTATACCATGTGTAGCTCATTGTTCTATCTTAATTCTAGATCTTCCATAGCATACCTAAAACTTAACTTATTTTGGACGGGCACTAAGAAATTGTGTTGCATTTATCGTATGCAGATTGGCTCAGCGCATTGTGAGGGGAGATGTTCCCGAACCTTTACAGAATAGAAAGGTATCGCAACATTTATTGTTTTTTCGAAAAACACATTGTTTATTTTACCTCAGGATAGAAACCTTATGCTTTTATGATTATATTTTCTTTTTAATATATGTCATTGTCTAGGCTGGCAATGTTGCATTTATTTCTTACCGCCAACAATCAACAAACAAGTTCACGGTGACAATGGATATAATTTTCCTGCAAGTAGTCAGCAATCATAAGGTTGATTAACTGACAGGAACAAGAATATTTCTTAGTCTTAACATGGTGTAGTGTCTTTTCGACACACTGATAGCATGAGCTATTATCTAAATAGTTTGGTTCATTGAGGATGTGCGTGACTAGCAAGGGAGCTAAGTTGGAAAAAGGCAATAAGACAATAATGCCAAATAATCATATCAAGCAATTGAGCTGGTCGTTCTCGTTCATTCTGATGTTCCATACGTATGTAATATTTCAGCTTATTTCATTGGACATGGGAGCATTACTTGCTGGTTCGAAATACCGTGGTGATTTTGAAGAGAGACTTAAGGCTGTTCTGAAGGAGGTCACTGCTTCTAATGGGCAAATCATCTTGTTCATTGATGAGATACACACTGTTGTTGGTGCAGGTACGTAGTTATAAGTATCCCTTGGCCATTTGCGTGTTAAGCTTTATCGAAGTTAGCACCTAAATAACAATGAAGCATATGTTAGGTAATTCAGTTTTACTGCAGTTGATGATAGTTAGTTCCCTACACCTTTGTGATAGTAAGCAAGCAGCCTAAAATAGTAGTCTGATTTTTTCTAAAAAATATTAGTTTGAGCTTCATTAGAGCTCATATCTCTGTCACCTTCTTTGCTACTGGTATATACTGTGAATATGCCTTTTTTTTTTTTTTGAAATGTAGGCTTACACACACTGGTGTAGCTGTATTGAGTACCTTGTCTGGACAAGTATCGAAATAAATACACTAAAAATGAAGACAAAATTTTGGATACATGTTGGAAACATTTTGGATGCTTAGTGGACAGCACAATAGATGATGGTTATCTAAACTCTCCACTACCCTGTGCCCTCCTTTGTCCTGATTCTCTTGCGCCCTCTTCGCCTTTTGGCAGCGGCGAGGCAATAACTCAGTAGGTGGCTAGCTGGCACTGAGTTACTTGTCTCTCTTAGTGTCTGGCTCTCAATATTTCATTCACTGTCCGTCCTTCAGATCCCTAACCCTAAGTAGCAAGCATTTGATGTTCCAACTACCGCATAATTTACTTCTGAAAATGGGTTAAATGTATACACATATCCACGTATTGGCATTTACTACCTCTGTTCCTAATTATAAGCCGTTTTAGTAGCCTAAATTAGACTACCAGAACAGAGGTAGTAATTCATAAGTGAAACTAGCATGGCCTTTCCGTGTTATTTTGTCCGACTTGCAAGTATTACCATGGCCTTATGTATCTTTTCTTCTGCAGGAGCCACTGGTGGGGCAATGGATGCTGGTAACCTGTTGAAACCAATGTTAGGCCGTGGGGAACTCCGTTGCATTGGGGCTACAACGTTAGATGAGTACAGGAAGTACATCGAGAAGGATGCTGCTCTTGAGCGTAGGTTTCAGCAGGTTTACTGCGGTGAACCAGCAGTTGAGGACACAGTTTCTATCCTGCGTGGCCTACGGGAGCGATATGAGATGCATCATGGTGTTAAGATATCAGATGGTGCTCTTGTTGCTGCATCTGTTTTATCAGATCGCTACATTACTGGTCGTTTTTTGCCTGACAAAGGTACTGCATGACTATATGATGGAACTACTATTGGGAGCAAGGGGCCAGTTCATTATTTATCTTATATATTTCTTTTCACCTGCAGCTATTGATTTAGTTGATGAAGCAGCAGCTAAACTAAAAATGGAGATTACAACAAAACCTATAGAGCTGGATGAGGTCGATAGAGAAATCATAAGGTTTGAAATGGAGAAGCTTTCATTGAAGAATGATAATGATAAAGCCTCCAAAGAACGACTAAGCAAGCTTGAAGCCGAACTAGAATCTCTCAAGCAGAAGCAGAAAAACCTCTCAGAACAGTGGGAGTATGAGAAATCATTGATGACTCGTATCAAATCAATTAAGGAAGAGGTAGGGGCTTACATGTTCTGTTCTGGTGTTTGTTCTTTGCCGCATTTGTGCTATGGTACAATATGATCTTTAATCTCTTTTATCTTTGGTAGATTGACAGAGTTAACCTGGAGATTGAAGCCGCTGAGAGAGAATATGATTTGAGCCGTGCCGCTGAACTCAAATATGGAACACTTTTGTCACTACAGAAGCAGCTGGACGAGGCAGAGAAAAATCTTACTGAATTCCAGCACTCAGGAAAGTCGATGCTTCGAGAAGAGGTCACTGATACTGATATTGCTGAGATTGTTAGCAAGTGGACTGGTATTCCTGTGTCAAATCTTCAACAATCGGAAAGGGAAAAACTACTGCTACTGGAGGATGTACTTCACAAGAGGGTCATTGGCCAAAATATTGCAGTCCAGTCAGTGGCTAACGCAATCCGTCGTTCGAGGGCGGGCCTAGCAGACCCTAACCGTCCAATAGCAAGCTTCATGTTTATGGGTCCTACAGGTGTAGGGAAGACCGAGCTTGGAAAGACGCTAGCCGAATTTCTTTTCAACACTGAGAATGCCTTGATACGGATTGATATGAGCGAGTACATGGAGAAGCATGCTGTCTCCCGGTTGGTCGGAGCGCCGCCAGGGTATGTCGGTTATGAGGAAGGGGGGCAACTGACAGAAGCTGTACGCCGCAGGCCTTACTCTGTCGTTCTGTTTGATGAAATTGAGAAGGCACACCAAGATGTCTTCAACATCTTGTTGCAACTGTTGGACGATGGAAGAATAACAGATTCCCAGGGTAGAACAGTGAGCTTCACTAACTGTGTCGTCATCATGACCTCGAACATCGGTTCACCGTTGATTCTAGACACACTCAGAAACACAACAGACAGCAAGGATGCAGTGTATGAGGTTATGAAGAATCAGGTGATGGAGATAGCTCGGCAGACATTCCGGCCAGAGTTCCTGAACAGGATAGACGAATACATTGTATTCCAACCACTGGACTCCACAGAGATAAATCGCATTGTAGAGATACAGGTAAATATCTTGTGAATCCTTTACGTGCAATTTTGCTTGATCTACTTGAGTCACAGCACCAAGTTCCATTTATATTTTCACTGTTCGTTTTGGTTGACCTGATCACAAATTTTTATTGTATCGAACTCTTCAGCTGAACCGTGTCAAGAACCGGCTGATGCAACAGAAGATTCACCTTCAGTACTCACCTGAAGCTGTGGAGCATCTCGGCTCTCTTGGCTTTGACCCTAACTATGGTGCTAGGCCTGTCAAGAGGGTGATCCAGCAGATGGTGGAGAACGAAATAGCTGTTGGTGTCCTGAAGGGGGACTTCAAGGAAGACGATACCGTCGTTGTGGATGTAAGCTCTGTGACGATTGCTAAAGGTCTTGCTCCAAAGAAGAAGCTGGTACTGAAGAGGTTAGAAAATGCAAGCGTCCTACAGAGGTTAGAAACTGCAGGCACAGAGTTGGTTGCCAACGACTGAAACTCGGGAGCTTTCGCAAATCTCTCTGTAGGTGTGAGGTTTATCTAGTGCGAACCATTTCACTAGGAAATGGATGGATCAGAAGCTGCTAGATGAGTCTTCTAGAGTCTTGCCAAATTATGTACTCCTATACTGCTACAGAGGTTTGATGGCATGAACGTGAAGCATGGTCAATAAGCTGCACTGTATATACTAGTTTCTCTTGGAATGGCAGTCTACTTTTTATGGACAGGGGAGATACGACTAGAGGACTGGTGTGAACATCTTTGCTTTTCCGTCCAGATCCAACTCGTCGGAGTTGGTGGTTCTTGCGGCTCACTAACGCCCTTTGGCAAGGGGTTCATCTTGCTCCAAGGTGTGGATTTGAAGGCGATGTTTTCCATCTCTGCTGCGCGTAGCAGCGGTGGTTTTGGGCGTCTCCAAGCCACGAGGTTGAAGGAGGTCTCCTGGTTCTCTGTTTGTTCTTGTATTCGTACTGGTATTTGGTCTGTATGTTTGTTCTTCTATGAATACAAGTTGCTTTCTCAAAAAAAAAAAGTTAATCCAAACTACAATTTTTTTCCGTGTGTACCTTGGTAAAACTAGGGAGTCGACAGCAAGAATTGAATGGGAGACTCATCATTTGCTCATTCCACTTGCGTCGTTGGAACAAATTGGCAGGACTGGTGTGAACATCTTCTCTTGAACGAACGATTTGATTGCAGGTCAGGTCCGGCGCGCCGCGACCTCAGATATAAGTACTCCTTGTGTGTAAACTTCCATCGGCGTCCTGTCTGTGATTTGTAGTTTGTATTTTTATTTCATATCCTCCATGTCAACCGCTCCATTGAGATGTCAGAGGAAACTGATACGGTTATAAGACTGAAGGAGCAGCAACCTATTTACTACAGTGACCATTATGGGCGGCGCCCTGGGCTGGTTATGTATAAGATATCGGTTTCCTGGATCCAAAGTTTCCATTCTCGGTATAGCAGTCTTCAGTTGGAAAAAAAGTAGGGCAAGGAGCTAGTAAGAATCGTGCCTGCCATTCAACTCCGATTAGGTGAAACGGATATGCAAAGTTTGTTTGGCAGTATCCAGATTTATTAGAACTGCGTCCCAAGGAGCAGAGCATGCATGCTGAGGAGAAATGGGGAATTGGTGTAGGGGATCCGACCTACTCTTAAGATAATAGAATCATCATCTTTTCGAGTTGGAAGAAAGTAGAGGAGAGCTTATGCATAAATTATGTGCTCTACGATTCTTAGATTCAACATTACAGGAAAAAAACATTTATTCTAAGTCAGGAGTATAAAAGCAAACCTTGGTCACGAGAAAGTCACCTCCGGTTAGGAGTGAAATTCCACAAGATGGATCCGCCGCTATTTATTTATTATTAAATTAGAGTACCTATTCATTGATAGTAGAATGTTCCATTTTCATATTTACAAGTACGTATATAATAAAACCGACCAAAACCACAAGAATAATACACATCCAAGGAAATTAGCAACATTACAAAAATAGCCCGAGAGCCCGGATAGCTTTTAAAACAAGATTCATTTACAAAACTTATAAAATTCTGAAAAAAATGTACGAGTACGTATATATGCCTAGTATACTTAGTAATTTCTACACTGCCATTCCTTGCTCTAGCCAGTCCTTCTAAATAGTAAATCAGTATTACAGATTGTTATATACTATAATGGATATTTTACAAATTTCGTGCAAAGAGTGAATTAATAAGCGTTAGGATTCGGCCCCTTCTAGGGGGTTTGCCGCCCTCCCAACAAAAGAACAAGTGAACTCCTACTCAAACGCGCCTCACAGGCAACGCAATCAGGTCCTTGAAGAAGCTCGAACTCAACCTCGCCGCGACCGGGGACGCACCACTTGGGACGACGAGGGCGCCATGGCTCACGGCCACGACCACCGAGCTGCAGGGCCTCCGTATCAGCTAGACGCTTAGAGGTTGAACATGGCGGCTTGCACACAGCAAACCCACCTGACGCCGCCCTTCGGCAAGTCGCCGGCACGGCGAAGGCCACCCATCCATCGCCGCCAAACGAACTTGTGGCGAGCGGCGTTGCTCCGCAACCAAGGCCGACGAGGATGAACTCCAGAACAGTCGCCCTTCGACCAGCAGATTGGGAGGATCCAGATCCACCCAGATTCAGCACCTCGACCATCATCTCCTCCAGATCCACACTCCACCATGGCAGCCTGACCCTCCCCCTCGCCACCTTGGCCGGCCGGAAGAGAAGAAGACACAAAAGAGCGCAAAACAAGGAGGAGAAGAACCCCTACCATGAAACCGAGCTTATTCAAGCACGCGCTTGTAGATCTGCCGCCATCCAGCTTCATCCACCATGGATCTTCACCGGAAGACAGCTTCACCGCGCCTTGGCTGCTGCTCGGAAGCAGCCTCAGCAAGCGCCAGGGGAGAGAAGACGTCATGACGCCATTCTCCACGGAGAAAAACCACAAGCAACAGCAACTACACCCTAAAACTACTCTATACAGAGGGGGACGGCACCCCAGCCCATCTCGACACCAACCAGCGTGAACGCCGGTGGCGGGAGAGGCCGGAAGCGGAAGGGAACGGCGGACTCTCAAAGCGGCAGAGGATAAGGGTGTTCCGCCGACTATGTAACTAGGAAAAAGACAATATAATTGTACACATCTATTCTCTTAGAAAATATGGATAATAAATAAAGGGCACTAAACTACACATTTTGTGTATTTTGCGTCTATTTTGAATGTTTCATAGTAGTCTCCATAAGAAGTTTTCCTTTTTACATGTGAGTTAACAACTTTTGTTGTTTGGTGAGTTCACAACTTCTACAATAACCCAATCTGCTAAAATAGCTACGTACATAATCTGGTCCTTGGTTTTCGCGTCGTGTACTATGGCCTTGTCTACGTCGTCCAAGCATGAACAAGCTATAATTCCCTTCTGGAGGCTCATCATGCGAAAAGTGGAACTACACTTCGAAAAAATGAGATTGTGGGGGGGGGGGGGGGGGGGGGGGGGGGGTACCGAAGCACATCTCTTTTTTGAGTTGAGACCCTTTTAAATACCTCATAGAGTTGCTCAATACGGAGAAGTTCATGCCGCATTATTGCCCATGCCGCGATCTCAACCCCTGCACATAAAAATGGAAAGCCAAGTCCCACACTCATGTTTCCGAACGGACTCTTAATCATGTTTGCTGATACGCATATTCACGAGGTTGTCATGTCATCATGCATATATCATTAGTTCATTACCCATCAATCTATAAATACAACTGTAGTAACCCCCTATCCAGTAACTTGTATGCTTGTATTAGTGTATACTCATGAATCGTGATCAGCTTTACATTGGCTGAACCATTAAAAGGTAGGCATATATTGCAGTAAGATAAGGTATCAGAGGAAACTGATGTGAACTTGCGACTATCGGAATTCGGTCGTTGGAAAAAGATTGGACGAGGAACCTCTCCCCCATTCACATCTCCGACTTTTCAGTCAACTCCCTCATTCTCGTCATCATGAATAGAGAGTAGTCTATTCCGGATGAAGAGTTTGTGACAATAGCTTGATCTAAACTCTTTGTGCACTATAGTTGTTATTATAGAACCATATAAGCTCCCCTACATAGTTATGGTAATTAATATGTATTGTTGATAGTTGATATATTTATAAACTCATACTATTATCAATTCTTGATGTTATACATGATCAGTCTTGTAGATAGGACATGTTTGGGAAACATGTGCGTTAGATGGAGTGCACTTCTAGTTTTAGTTTTATAAGCTTGGTGATAGTAAGAGTAGAAGCACTAAGAAAACTTTATTGAGAAACCCTTACTAGGTATAAGAAAGGGAACAACGCTATTGGCTTGGTGACAACAAGAGTCTTATTTCTAGTGATTTGTTTTTGGCTTCATGTCATAAAATTTAAGTCAACGCTCCGTACTTATAACCAATTTTGAGCGTGTGACCCATTCCCTCGGAAAGTACTAGCATGCGTGCAAACACCACCTCGCCTTGATATCAGGACATGATGGTCATATGAATATCATCAATAATTTAACAAACATACGGCGCCGTGACCTTGTATTTAATAACTATGCATGTTATTTTGTATCATCATACTTTTTAGAGAGTGATTGAGTGACCCTGATATAAGTAACACCGTTTGAACCAGTTTGCTAGTTCTTCGCAATTAATTAATTCGAAAATACAAAAAAATAAATATTATTTTCTAATAGTCTAATTAATTTCCTTGCACCTACTTTGGTAGACTTGGCGACATCAAGGTATCTCCACTATTACAAACCGACACTATGGACATCCCCTATCGGCAACAGCAGATAGAACGCCCACACTTAGAAATATTTACGTGTGTCCTGGAATGGCCCGCGGCTGGGATACTTATATAGCTGGAAGATATTTTTAGCTATCCACTGCCAATATATTGGTAATGGTTATTTATTTTCCGCGTTGGTGATGTGGATATCTATGCAAACAAATCTGTAAATGTCAATTGCCGGTGCTTCCTTGACATTCTATATCACACCGTAATCTTCTGAAAAATCCTACCCCCTCACTCTCCCATTCTTGACGGGCCGCGATGGTGGAGTTCACAGAGATTTGGCTCTCTCCCTAGGGATGTAAATGGATAGTATAATTTTCGTACTAAATCATCTTCCGAATCCGCACAATCCATATCCACTTTAAAGAAATCAAATGGATAGGAATATCCGATTCCAAACTTGACACCCCTATACGGTATAGGAAATGGTATGTAAAATAGCATCCTGATATGGATTATCTAAAATTTAATTAGGATTATCCCATGATTTTAAATCAAATAATCCGATTTGATCAAAATTCCTAAGTTATTATAGCAGATTAGTAGTTTATGAGTTACCGAGTTCGTCCAATAAAACAATAGCTCACTTAAAAAGTCATTGTACCAAATATGGAGAACAACTTTCTTAGGCTGATGGGATATTTAAGTATGGGTGGAGGATATCTTATTCCTTGTGTTTGCATTATTGCTTCCATATGAACTTGTTATTTATTCATTCTCTTGTTACAATTATGTATTTTATGAGTATCTTGTTGAACTAGTTTTAAAAAATTGTTTTGGTTTTATGGTTTTATGAATTAGTTATGCGCGTAACCTATCTGACTAGCTTTTTTTACATACCCCGAGTTCGTGTTGTTTCAATTTCAAATCCGTCTCACTGGACTCTGCAACCAATCATTATCCGATCCTTCACGAATCAGACGGAAATCTATGGTAGAGGGTATGGTAATGGGAAATACGACCCGATCCGATTACATCCCTAGTGGAAGTGAGGAGGAGGTTACCCGGGAGGCGTGGAGGAGCTAGCCCGGGATGAGAAGGCAAGATAACCGTGGCCGCCTAGGAGGAGAGGAGGAACCCTCAACTTTGGCAGTATGCGCAGAGAGAGTGGACGAGGCCGGCACCGACACAAAGTGATCCTCCGTTCCATGGTGCGTCGATCCGCGGGCGGCGCTGCCTTCTCTTAACCGACCTAACTGGAGGATGACGACCACAACCTCTCGCCAAATCCGATGTACGAAGTGTTGCGTTACCGGCTGTCATGCCGATGAACTAGAGTTACATAGTTAGGGTTATATTGTTCTTACTAGGATTACTAGTATTATATCTATAATTATGTCTTGCTATTATCTGTTTATTTGGTATGATCTATTATGCATGCATATACTTAACTTCTAGTCTACTTTGTGATTGTTTTATTTATAGTGTAACTAAACATGCTATTGTTTTCGTATTGTTGATTCTGTATTATTCATGCTAATATTTTTTGGTATAGTTTTTTTTTTCGAAAAGGAGAGCACAGCCCCGGCCTCTGCATCAGAGCGATGCACACAACCATTTATTGCATCAAGTAGCGTAAAAAGTTTTAAGTGTTACATCTCAAAAGGCAACGCAGTGCCTAAAAAGGAAAAAAAAAATAGGAACTGTGTGACAGCAATAACGATATGGTAGTCAAGACGTAATACGTCTAGCATGCTGCCAGCCACCCCGGTTAAAGATAGCCCGAACGACCGCCATCAGCCGAGAACAACCTGGATCCATAAGCACCCGCTGGTCGGGCGGAAGCAAAAGGGACCACATGTGAATCCAATAAGTAGCTCTGTGGACAACCTGTAAAAAATGAACATTTCCCATCCTGTTAAAAACCACATCATTTCTGCAATTCCAGATTGCCCAAATAAAAGCACAAACGCCAATGCGAATGCATGCTTTAGTTGTTTTATCCACCCCCGTTAGCCAGCTAGCAAACATATTATCTATACTAGACGGTGGCGGGATGTTATAGGTAAAATGAATAAGACGCCAAATATTACGAATAAATGTACACTCTATGAAAAGATGATTGACAGTCTCATCAGACTGACAAAAAGCACATTGCTTGGAACTTTCCATCTTCTTCTAACCAGATTGTCCTTTGTTAGAATCACTTTTTTATGCACAAACCACATAATTTTTTTAATCTTGAGCGGGACCTTTAACTTCCAGAAATATTTATGAGAGAAAGGTGTATGATTATTCAAGTAATGTGCATACATAGACTTAACCGAGAACAAGCTAGACGGCGTCAATTTCCATCTAAACGTATCCTCTTCGGTTGACAAAGAGATTGGGATTAATTTTTCAACCAAATTAAGCCAATCCGTCCATTTGTTGCCTGTTAAAGACCGTCTAAATTCTAAATTGATTGGGGGCGAGTTAGATAACACATCCGCAACTAGAGCATCCTTATTGCGTACAATATTAAACAGAGCAGGGTATTGGACCGACAAAGGCCTATCCCCTAACCAAGTATCTTCCCAAAAGCGAGTTGATTGGCCATTGCCAATATTAAAAGATCCCAACGAGAAGAAATCCCGTTTAACCGAGAGTATACCTTTCCAAAAAGGTGAATCTGTGGGCTTGGCTGAAACTTGTGATAAAGTTTTACCCCGAAGATATTTATTTTGAATGAGTTCCTGCCATACACCTTTCTCACTCAAAATTTTGAAAAGCCATTTGCTCAAAAGACATTTGTTTTTAATTGCAAGAACCTCAACGCCTAACCCCCCTTGGTCTTTAGGACGACAGACAATACTCCATTTAGTCAACCTATATTTCCTCTTATGTTGATCACTTTGCCAAAAAAATCTATTCCTAAAGTAGTCAAGTCTTTTTCGTACCCCAACAGGTATTAGGAAAAAATACAAGAGGAACATTGGTAAACTAGTGAGGACCAAATTTATGAGAACCAAACGATCCCCATAAGAAAGCAATTTTCCCGCCCAAGAAGCAAGCTTCCTCTCAAACCGATCCTCAACAGGCTTCCACTCCCTACTCAAAAGGGTGCGATAGTGAATGGGAATACCTAGATATTTAAAAGGTAACGAGCCGACCCCACATCCAAAGATGTGACAATATTTGTCTTGAACATCAGCTGCTTTCCCAAAGCAATAGATCTCACTTTTGTGGAAATTAATCTTAAGTCCCGATAATTGTTCGATTAGAGCCAAAATGAGTTTCATATTGACAGCCTTTTCTAGATCATGTTCTAGAAAAAGAATGGTGTCATCTGCATATTGTAGAATAGAACCCCCCCTCCCCCCCCCCCCCCCCCCGTCAACGAGATGAGGTATAAGAACCCCAACTTGCCCATCTTCTTTTGCTCTTCCAATAAGAACTGCTAACATATCTACCACAATGTTAAACAAGATTGGAGACAAAGGATCTCCTTGACGCAGGCCTTTTAGAGTTTGGAAGTAATGTCCTATGTCATCATTGACACGAATTCCGACACTACCCCCTTGTACGAAATGGGCAACCCACTCACACCATTTCGGGTCAAAACCCTTCATGCATAAAGCTTGTTGCAAAAAGGACCATTTAACTTTGTCATAGGCCTTCTCAAAATCAATTTTGAAAAGAACCCCATCTAACCTTTTCTTATGAATTTCGTGGATCGTCTCATGGAGAATAACCACTCCTTCAAGAATGTTCCTTCCCGGAATAAAAGCTGATTGTGTAGGACGTATCACTTTGTGAGTAATCGAAGACACCCGATTTGTACCTACTTTCGTAAATATCTTAAAACTCACATTCAACAAGCATATGGGTCTATATTGTTCAATCTTACTAGCATCCTATTTTTTAGGCAGCAGCGTAATCGTTCCAAAATTTAGTTTGAATAAAGGAAGGTCCTCACCATTGAATTGGGAGAACATTCCCATCAGATCCTGCTTTATAACCGGCCAGAATTTTTGGTAGAACTCCGCAGGAAACCCATCTGGTCCCGGAGCCTTGTTGTGTTCCATTTGTGAGATAGCATCTAACACTTCCTTTTCATTAAAGTCAGATGTTAGAATTTCATTTTCAATTGTAGAAATTTGAGGCATATCATGAGTAACAGTCTCATTCAGCGAAACGGAAGTAGCAGATGGCGCCCCAAAGAGCTTCTTATAATATTCCGTAATATAAGTTTTCAAGTTAGCTTGACCCACTATTGTTCCCTCGTCTTTTTCCAATTGGAAGATGCGTTTCTTTCTATGTTTTCCATTAGAAATTAAATGGAAATACCTAGTATTGCTTCCTCCTTCTTGAATGTGTTTAACTTTTGCTCTTTGGGCCCATTTGGCCTCCTCGTCTCATCGTAAGCGAGCAATGCACTCATCCGCTTCTTTCTTAGCGCCTTTTTCCGCTACAGATAGCGGGGTAGTTTCAGCTTTTATGTCTAATTCATCAATTAGTTTGAGAAGCTTTTCTTTGAGATATTTGTATTCGCCACTAAGATTCTTAGCCCAGCCCCTTAAAAATTGTCTTCAATGTCTAATTTTTGATTGCCAAATTTCTACAGGTGAACCGACAGCTACACAAGATGTCCATTCACGCGTCACTATCTCACAAAAATCATTCCGACGAAGCCAAGAGAGCTCAAAAGAGAAACGATACTTATTCCCCAAATGGGCTTGCTCACCAAAGTCAATCAAAAGAGGGGTATGATCTAATCCAGTCCGTGTCAAAGCCTGTACCGTGACTAACGAATATTTTTGTTCCCACTCCACATTAGCTAGGAAGCGATCCAATTTTTCAAAAGTTGGATTGCCCCGCCTACTGGCCCAAGTATATTGCCAGCCTGAGAGATCAATTTCTCTCAGATCCAGACTTTCAATGATCGCATTAAACATGAAAGGTGTCGGGGATATGACGCCCGGGTATCCCAAAGAGAACCTTTTCTTCAAAACTCCAGGGTGCCGGTTGAACAAGTGCCGGCTGCTTGGCGCCGCCTGAAGCCAGCCGCCTGAAGCAGGCCGCCTGGATCTATCCGGGTGCGGGCATCCGACTGGGCTGGAGCCGGACACGAACAACCGACAACTCCGTATGGGTGGGCCCAGACCGCGTAACCGCTCTTGGTGAACAGTGCTCACTGTCGGGCATCTCCTGTACCTAATCATGACAACAAGCTCCAGCCGGCTCGAAACCGTAGTGATGTCATAGGGGCAAACATGTAACTTCCCTGTAACCCAGAAACCCTAGCTGCTGCCTATATAAAGCATGCAGGGGCCTCCTGCGCGAGGAAGGTCAGAGTAGAGAGGGAGGAGGAAGACCCATCGTAGAAAGCATCATCTTCAACCTCCAGCCGGCTAGGATCTCCAGCCGGCTGCCACCCGAAAACAGCTCTAGGAGCACCTTTGTAGCCCGATTCTGTGATCAAGCAATAAGAACAAGAAGAGCAGGACGTAGGGGTGTTACCTCCACAAGAGGGCCCCGAACCTGGGTAACTAGCGTGTGTTTGCGTGCTTGTTGCCCAATCCCGCGCGAGCATCCGATCGTCGCCTGCCCCACACTCTTTTCCGTCTCTGATGGATATGCCGTGCAACCCACCACGACATTTGGCGCCCACCGTGGGGCTCGCGGCGAGCGGAGTCACGTTCTGTGCGGGATCCCGGACTGTAGATGGTCGGCGGATCGTCTCCGGCCTCGTGCTCTCCATCGGCTCCGTCGGCTGCGTCCTCGACAACACCAACAGCTTCGCCGACGTGGACGTCGCCAGCGGAGGAGCGGTCGTCACCCTTGGCGATTTCCACGTCTACGTCGCCGTCGCCGCTCAGGAGTACCTGGAGGTGGTCTACTCTAGCTTGGCTCCTTCGATCTTCGATGCCAGCACCAAGCTCAACGTCTACGCCGAGGTGCACATGGTCGAGCACGCGGCGGCAGGAGGCTCCGTCGCCGCTACTGTTCATGAAGCAGGCGAACCTTCTCGTTTCCAGCGCAATCTGGAGGCCGACTTCGAGCTACTAAGCACCCCCATCACACCGGGTGCGGATCCGGCCAAGGCGGCGGCTGAACTCGAGAGGATGCGTCAACAGATACTCGACAAGGCTCTTCACCTCGCATCCACGCAGCGCCGACTCAACGCTACGATGCGCGAGTACAACACCGTCCACGGTTTCGAGCCGACAAGGGGCAACACGGAGAAGCTGAATGAAGTCCGACGCAAAGGAAGGGATCTCGGAGGCGTCCTGAACCGTGCTGGCCAGCCGCACGAGCATTCGGACATCATCCTGCCCGAATACAGCAACCCGGTGCAAAACATGAAGGCTGCGGAGGCGGCCGCAGCAGAACTACCCCATCTCCAAGGCGAGGAGCTACGCCAGCAAGCGCGCCGAGTCCAGGAGCTCATCGCTGCGGCCAACCGGCAGCAACGCGAAACCGAGATAACGGCGAGCCGTGAGCATCATGAGCCGCCTCCAGGCTACGATGCAGCTGGCAAGTCCAAGCAAGGCGCTGAGGCGTCATCCACGAGCCGCGGAAGGGCGAAGGACAAGCAAACACGAGTTCATCGCGAGAGGAGCGCGAGCTCGCATCCTCGTGATCACGGCCGCGATCCGGCTGGACGACGCGAAGACGGCAACCGGAGCGAGCCTCGAGCCGGACGGAACGTCAAGGAGCGAGTCGGCCACAAGGTCACCATCGACGAACGCCTGGGGCCGCTGGGACCCGAAACCAGCGACGACGCACGCCACCGCATCGACGTGCTCAAGCTGTCAAGCATCATTGAGGAAGAAGACATCACCGCCCATCGCTGTTTAGGACCCCGCATCCGAAGCGAGCGATTCCCGAGGGGATTCACTCTCCCCAGGGACACGCCCAAGTACAACGGCACCGCGAAGCCGGAGGACTGGCTCGCCGACTACGTCACGGCGGTCAACATCGCAGGCGGCAACAAGCGGGTGGCCGTGCGCTACGTGCCACTCATGCTCCAGGGATCGGCACGGACTTGGCTCAACAGCCTTCCGAAGGAGAGCGTCAACAGCTGGCTGGACTTCGAGGAAGTGTTCAACCGCAATTTCACCGGCACCTACTTGCGCCCTGGCAACGCACAGCTGCTCGCGCTGTGCAAGCAGAAGGACGGCGAGTCGGATCGAGCCTACCTCACCCGATGGACAAGCCTTCGCAACTCCTGCGAGGGAGTTCTCGAGCTCCAAGCCGTCCAGTACTTCATCCAAGGCTGCCGAGACCAGACGCTGCTCAAGCACCGGCTCCTGAGGAAGAGCCCAAAGACCATGGCAGAGCTCATGGCAATCGCCGACGAGTACGCCACCGCCGACGCGGGCATGACCAACCCGATCCGACTCGACGAAGCCGGAAGAATCATCACGGCGGAGCCGGCTGCACGTCGCAGCCGGACGGAGAACCAAGAAGGAGGAAAATCGACCCGGCGTGATTCCGACGCGGCCGGCAAGCGCAAGTCCGCGGACGACCGCGTCGAGTCCAAGGTCGTCGCCACGACCGAGGGAAGGCCGGCAGGAGGCTTCGACAACCGCCGCATGAGGACCAGCAGCGACATGCGCCGAACAAGGGCGAGGAACAACTACGACTACTTGCTCGATCAACCGTGCCGGAACCATGGCGACCGGCCAGCAAACCACACCGTTCGGCAATGCACCCTCGGCCGCCCAAGGCCACCACCGTACGAGCGGCGAAACCCGCCTCCGCCTCGGGATGAGGCTGGACGGGACGATCGAGGACGCGACGACAGACGACGCGAAGATAGGAATCGCGAGGATCGCCAACGCGAGGAAGAAAGGAGGGAGCGCCTTCCAGCTCCGCCTCCAAGGGGTCCAGACGGCTACCAGAATCCGGATGCCGCCTACATCGTGTTCGTCAGCGAGCGCGACGACAAGCGAAGCCGGCGCGAACGGTTCAAGGAGGTGAACGCGGTGGTTCCACCTGTCCCCCAACCTCAACTGGTCGCAGGAACCAATCACGTGGGGCCGCAGTGACCACCCGGAGCTGATGCCCAACCCAGGCGGCTATGCCTTAGTCCTGGAGCCCATGATCATCTCCGCCAAGCGCGCTTGCACCTTCTCACGCGTCCTCATTGACGGGGGCAGCAGCATCAACATCCTCTACCGCGACACGCTGGAGAAGCTAGGGATCTCCGAGTCCAGCCTGACGCCGAGCCGGACGGTCTTCCACGGCATCGTGTCGGGGCGAGCCGGCTCATCCATGGGCCTCATCCGGCTGGACGTCCTATTCGGCACCAAGAGCAACCACCGCCGCGAGACTGTCTCTTTCGAGGTGGTCGACCACTCCAGCGCCTACCACGCCATCCTCGGGCGGCCGGCGCTCGCCAAGTTCATGGCGGTACCCCACTACGCCTACCTCAAGATGAAGCTACCAGGCCCACGCGGGATCATCACCGTCGCCGGAGACTACAAACGTTCCATCGCCTGCGCCTCCGACAGCGCGAAGGTGGCCGAGACCATGGTCTGCAATGAGTAGATGAAGCAGTTTAAGCGCAAAGCCAATGAGGAGAAGCTGGAGATTCCGGAGTCGGCCAAGCCGGCTGGCGAGTCGAACTTCCAGGCGGCGCGAGACACGAAGAAGATCTACTTCGACGACACCGACAAGTCCAAGTTCGTCACCGTGGGGGCGAGCCTGGACCCCAAATAGGAAAGCACGCTCGTCGAGTTCCTTCGTGGGAACCGGGACATCTTCGCGTGGTCCCCCAAGGACATGCCGGGTGTACCGAGGGAACTCTCCGAGCACTCTTTACACGTCCGTCCAGATGCCAAGCCAGTGAAGCAATCCCTGCGTCGCTTCGCGGAGGGAAGAAGACAGTTGATAGGAGAAGAGATAGCGCGGCTACTCGCAGCCGGATTCATCAGAGAAGTGCAACACACGGAGTGGCTAGCCAATCCAGTGATGGTGGAAAAGAAGAACAAGAAATGGCGAATGTGTGTCGACTACACACACCTCAACAAGGCCTGCCCCAAGGATCCTTTCGCACTGCCACGAATCGACCAAGTGATCGACTCCACGGCCGGCTGCGACCTCCTCTCCCTCCTCGACGCCTACTCCGGCTACCATCAAATTCCGCTGAACCCGGACGATCAGCTCAAGACCGCCTTCATCACCCCCTACGGCCCATTCTGCTACACCACCATGCCGTTCGGCTTGAAGAACGCGGGAGCAACATATCAGCGCTGCATGCAGAAATGTCTGCACGACCAAATCGGTCGCAACGCGCACGCATACGTCGACGACGTCGTCATCAAAACCAAGGAGAAGCACACCCTCCTCGCCGACCTCAAAGAAACCTTCGACAACCTGCGCCGCTTCCAGATGAAGCTCAACCCGGAGAAGTGTGTGTTCGGCGTTCCAGCCGGACAGCTACTCGGCTACCTCGTGTCGGCACGAGGGATCGAGGCCAACCCGGAGAAAATCGCCGCCATCGACAACATGCGACAGCCGAGAAGCGTCAAGGACATCCAAAAGTTCACCGGTTGTCTGGCATCGCTTAGCCGCTTTATCAGCCGGCTCGGCGAGAAGGCTCTCCCGCTTTACCATTTGCTGAAGAAGACTGACAAGTTCGTCTGGAGCGACGCGGCGGACGCCGCCTTCAGGGAACTCAAGCGTGCGATGGCCACCGCACCGGTCTTAGCACCTCCGACTCCAAAGGAGCCCATGCTCATGTATATCGCCGCCTCCAACCAAGTCGTCAGCGTTGTCCTGGTGGTTGAACGAGATGAAGCCGGCAAGCAGCGGCCGGTTCAGCGGCTAGTCTATTACCTTAGCGAGGTGCTCTCCCAGTCGAAGCAGAATTACCCACACTACCAGAAGCTCGTATACGGCGTGTACATGGCCACGAAGAAGCTGAAGCACTACTTTCAAGAGCATCCAATCAAAGTGATAAGCGACGCACCGCTTGCCGAGATCATAGGCAGCAAGGACGCAACCGGACGAGTCGTGAAATGGGCGATCAACCTGACGGCGCACGGAGTCGAACATGACAAAAGAACGGCAATCAAGTCACAAGAGCTGGCTGATTTTCTAGCCGACTGGACGGAGACGGACCACATTCCACCGCCACCCGACTCCGGCGAGCATTGGCTCATGCACTTCGATGGTTCCAAAAGATACTGGGGACTCGGCGCCGGAGTCGTCCTCACCTCACCTAAGGGGGGCCGACTCGAGTACGTGCTACAAATCCACTTCACGGCGTCCAACAACGTAGCTGAATATGAAGCTCTCGCACACGGCCTCAAACTAGCCAAGGCCATGAACATCAAGCGGATCCTCTGCTACGTCGACTCCGACTTAGTGGTCCAGCAAACTACTGGCCATTGGGACGCCAAGGACCCTAACATGGCCGCCTACCGCTTCTTCGTCCAGCAGCTCGCGGGATGTTTCGACGGATGTGAATTTCACCATATACACCGCTCTAACAACGAGGCGGCCGACACTTTGGCGAACATTGGCTCTCTCCGCGAGGAAATCCCACCCGGCGTCGCCCTCGAGAAGCTTTACAAGCCATCCATCACGCCGTGTCCCGGCTCCGACTCCATCCGGATGCCGCCTGGCGCGGAGTCGGCTGGGCCGGCTCCAGGCGAGACGGAATCCGTCGAGGTCCTCGTCATCGAAGAAGCCCCGCCATGGACCCAACCCTTCCTCGCCTACCTCGCCAACGACGCTCCCGGCGGACGAGCTCACCGCCAGGCAAATCAAACGCCGGGCAAGTGCTTACACCATCATCAACAACGAGCTATACAAGCGCAGTGTCTCTGGGATATTCCAGCGTTGTGTGAGCCAAGAAGAAGGAATCAAGATACTCAAAGAAATCCATCAAGGCGAATGCGGTCATCACGCATCCTCAAGGGCAATTGTGGCTAAGGCGTTCAGGCATGGGTTCTATTGGCCGACTGCGCTGGCGGACGCAAACCAGCTGGTCCGGCTCTGCAATGGCTGTCAGCGATTCGCGACGTAGAAGCACACGCCGGCTTCAGCACTTAAGACAATTCCTATCACTTGGCCGTTCGCCGTCTGGGGACTCGACATGGTCGGCCCATTGAGAAGATCCAGCGGAGGCATGACACACCTGCTGGTAGCAGTGGACAAGTTCACGAAGTGGATTGAAGCTAAGCCGATTAAGAAACTGGATGGACCAACAGCAGTCAAGTTCTTCAAAAGCATCATCCACCGCTTCGGATACCCCAACAGCATCATCACGGACAACGGGTCGAACTTCGTCAAGGGAGAATTCGCCAAGTTCTGCGGCAGGACCGGCATCCGGCTCGACGTGGCCTCTGTTGCACACCCGCAGTCAAATGGGCAGGTCGAGCGGGCAAACGGCCTCATCCTATCCGGCATCAAGCCTCGGTTGCTCGAACCGCTCGAGCGAGCAGCCGGCGCGTGGGAAGAAGAACTACCTTCTGTCCTCTGGAGCCTAAGGACGACACCGAATCGCTCAACCGGCTTCACCCCCTTCTTCCTCGTCCATGGGGCTGAAGCCGTCATGCCAACGGACATCGAGCACGACGCGCCCCGGATCGTGCTGTACACGGAAGCACAAGCTAAGCAAGCCTACGAGGATGGAATGGACCTGCTCGAGGAAGCACGCCAGATTGCCGAGTCAAGGTCGGCGATGTACCAGCAACAACTACGCAACTACCACAGTCGGCGCGTCAAGCATGTCCGCTTTCGCGAAGGCGACCTCGTGCTCCGGCTCATCCAGGATACCAAGAATATGCACAAGCTCTCATCGCCATGGGAAGGACCATTCATCGTAAGCAAAGCGCTCATCAACGACGCCTACTACTTGATCGACGCCCGCAAACACAAGAAGGACACGATGGACAAGGAAGGCGATGAAACGGAAAGGCCATGGAACGCGTCACTCTTGCGTCGATTCTACACCTGAGAAAGAACCATGTATGTATCACCTATGCTATCAATAAAGAAATGGGAATGATGAACGCATGAGCAGTTTTTCGCAATTCTTTTTTGCATTACCTTCCCGGTTCTTCCGGCAGCCGGCAAGCTTGCCTTTAGCGGCCGTGTAGCGTGACTAACCCCTAAACGGCTAACTCTTTGAATCCGGTTAAGGCCGGCAAGAGAACAAGCTGGAGGGGGCCAACAACGTGAAAAAGCATAAAGGGAAGTATTGCCGGCTGAAATAATGTTGTTCCATAAACTCGGCCAAGCCGGCAGTCGGCAACCGCTTCTCCTATTACGGATGACTAGCTACACAACGCTAAACAACTAACTCTTCGGATTCGGTTAAGGCCGGCAAGAGAATAAGCTGGAGGCTGACTGTATGCGAAAGACGTAAGAAACAGAAGTTGTTACCGGCTGAGAAAACTCTGGCCTAACAAACCGGATCCTAGCGTTATAGTAGTGTGCATGATCCCGCTAGACGGTGAAGTGCACACGAACGGCGGTGGGAAAGGCTATAGGCGAGTGTGAAATTGAGATAGGCACAGTAAAAGTATTCTCCGTGATCAAAATAGCAAACTAATCGCTTCGTCATTTCATTTCACGCGCGAAAACGCCGCCAACCGGCTTCGAGAGCCCAAGCCGGACACAGGCACGACGAGCAGGAAATGAAAACTGCGCACAAGTAAACAAGTGCAGGAACAAAAGCAAGTAGCATTAAACATCAAGAGCAAGGCCTTACAGATAGAGGCTGAACAACAAAACAAAAGAGGGAAGTCCACAGGCGGACCTTCCCCGCGCAACTACAAGGCCGAGCCGGCAGAGAGTTCCCTAAGCGGCATCCGTCGTCTTCCCGGATCCACCTATCTTCTTGCCAACCCAGTGCTTGATGCAGAGGGTGCCGTCGAACACCTTCACGAAGAAGACGCCTTTGTCACGCCAAAGACGGAAGCAGAGAATGAAGCCGGCTTCGAGCTCGTAGAAGTCAGCGAACTCGTCCCAACCCCTGACGAACTCCACCTTGTTGACAACAGCATTACCCTCCACCTGGGAGGTGAACCGGACGGTTGCATTCCAGGGACCCTGGGAGGCACCCTCACGGAAGAGCTTGAACTTGAAGTGGCCAACGCCCGGAAGTGCGTCGGCGAAGGCATCAGGAAGCCTCTGCACCGGCCCAGTAACTGGCGAATGCAGGATCATGAGGAACTCCCCGATGGGGAACACACCCCAGCCCGGGCGCCGTGGATTCTCCAGGGAATCGGAAGAGGCGGAAGACAACTCCGCGTTGTCTTCCTCGCTGTCAGCGACAGCAGAGGGAGCATATTTGGGAATCGGGTCAAAACCCGGAGGCGGAATAACAGGGGTGGCCTCCTCCTCGCTCGATGAGTCGTGAAGAACAAGGAGGTTCTTGCCACGACCAACGCCACCACCAACGCCGCCACCGACGGCATCCACCTTCTTCCCAGACCCGGACGTATATCTATAACACCCCAAGTCACGGACTCGGGGGCTGCCAAGCCGTCAGCCGGCATAAAATTCCCGGGGGCTGCGCAGCCGCCAAGCCGGCTCCGCAGACCCGGACGCATACCTACAACACCCCGAGCCACGGACTCGGGGGCGGCACGATATCAGGACGGCGAAAGAAAAACACAAAACAAGAAAAGGACGGGAAATTTCGACCCGGCTAGATGCTCAAGTCGGCCCAAAATTCGGGGGCTAGGCATGGTGATTATCATCACCAAAACAAACACGAGTTCCGGTGGCAAAAACCCAGCAGTCACAGAGAAAACGACACTCACGATAGCTGTCGGGGATATGAACCCCGGATACCCCTAGGAGGTCCATTTCTTCAAGAACTACATGGGCCGGCTACGCAGGTGCCGGCTGCAGCGTGCCGCCTGGAGCCAGCCGGATGAAGCAAGCCGCTTCGCCTACCCGGAGGCGGACGGCCGACTAGGCTCAAGCCGGCCTCTACCCACCGACCGGTCCGTACTAGCGGGCCCGGATCGTCCAGCCCCTGTCGGGCGTTACTGCTACAACGTAATGATGGGATAGCTCCAGCCGGCTCCAGAGTAGTGATGTCATAGGGGCAATCGTGTAATCTCCTTGTAACCCAAAACCCTAGATGCTGCCTATATAAAGCATGCAGGGGCCTCCTGCGCGAGGCAAGCGAAGAGGGACCCAGACAGAGATAGGTAGATCATTGTCTTCCACCTCCAGCCGGCTTGACAGCTCAAGCCGGCACCACCGCCATACAGCTCCAGGAGCAAACTTTGTAGCCCGATTTGTGATCAATCAATAAGAACAAGAAGAGCAGGACGTAGGGGTGTTACCTCCACAAGGAGGGCCCCGAACCTGGGTAACTAGCGTGTGTTTGCATGTTTGTTGCCCAATCCCGCGCGAGCATCCGATCGTCGCCTGCCCCACACTCTTTTCCGTCTTTGATGGATATGCCGTGCTACCCACCACGACATTTGGCGCCCACCGTGGGGCTCGCGGCGAACGGAGTCACGTTCTGCGCGGGATCCCGGACTGTGGATGGTCGGCGGATCGTCTCCGGCCTCGTGCTCTCCATCGGCTCCGTCGGCTGCGTCCTCGACAACACCAACAGCTTCGCCGACGTGGACGTCGCCAGCGGAGGAGCGGTCGTCACCCTTGGCGATTTCCACGTCTACGTCGCCGTCGCTGCTCAGGAGTACCCGGAGGTGGTTTACTTGAGCTTGGCTCCTTCGATCTTCGACGCCAGCACCTGCAACGACGACTCCGCCTTCGGCTACCTCAACTCCGGCGACGCGGACCGCGACGTCACCAAGCTCAACGTCTACGCCGAGGTGCACATGGTCGAGCACGCGGCGGCAGGAGGCCCCGTCACCACTACCGTTCATGAAGCTGGCGAACCTTCGCGCTACCAGCGCAACCTGGAGGCCGACTTCGAGCTGCTGAGCACCCCCATCGCGCCGGGTGCTGATCCAGTCAAGGCGGCGGCTGAACTCGAGAGGATGCGGCAGCAGATCTACGACAAGGCACTAAACCTCGCGTCGACGCAACGCCGGCTCAGCGCCACGATTCGCGAGTACAATTCTGCACACGGTATCGAGCAGGCGGACCGCAACGCGGAGAAGCTGAATGAAGTTAGGCGCAAAGGAGGAGATCTTGGTGGCGCCATGAACCGTGCCGGCCAGGCGCATGAACTCACCGACCTCAGCTTCCCCAAGTACAGCTGTCCTACGCAAAATATGAGGGCGGCGGAAGCAGCAGCCGCCGAGCTACCCTATCTCCAAGGCGAAGAACTACATCAACAAATGCGCCGGGTGCGGCAACTCATCAACACGGCCAACCGGCAGCAGCGAGAAACGGAGGCAACGGCGAGCAAGGGGCATCATGAGCCGCCTCCAGGCTACGATGCAGCCGGCAAGTCCAAGCAAGGTGCGGAGGCGTCATCCACGAGCCGCGGAAGGGCGAAGGACAAGCAACCACGAGTTCATCGCGAGGGGAGCGCGAGCTCGCATCCTCGTGATCACGGCCGTGATCCGGCTGGACGACGCGAAGACGGCAACCGGAGCGAGCCTCGAGCCGGACGGAGCGTCAGGGAGCGAATCGGCCACAAGGTCACCATCGACGAACGCCTGGGGCCGTTGGGACCCGAAACCAGCGACGACGCACGCCACCGCATTGACGTGCTCAAGCTGTCAAGCATCATCGAGGAAGAGGACATCGCTGCTCATCGCTGTTTCGGACCCCGCATCCGGAGCGAGCGATTCCCGAAGGGATTCACTCTCCCCAGGGACACACCCAAGTACAACGGCACCGCGAAGCCGGAAGACTGGCTCGCCGACTACGTCACGGCGGTCAACATCGCAGGCGGCAACAAGCGGGTAGCCGTGCGCTACGTGCCGCTCATGCTTCAGGGATCGGCACGGACTTGGCTCAACAGCCTTCCGAAGGAGAGCGTCAACAGCTGGCTGGACTTCGAGGAAGTGTTCAACCGCAATTTCACCGGCACCTACTTGCGCCCTGGCAACGCGTAGCTGCTCGCGCTGTGCAAACAGAAGGACGGCGAGTCGGACCGAGCCTACCTCACCCGGTGGACATGCCTTCGCAATTCCTGCGAGGGGGTACTCGAACTCCAGGCCGTCCAGTACTTCATCCAAGGCTGCCGAGACCAGACGCTGCTCAAGCACCGGCTCCTGAGGAAGAGCCCGAAGACCATGGCAGAACTCATGGCAATCGCCGACGAGTACGCCACCGCTGACGCGGNTCCCCGAGTACAGCTGTCCTACGCAAAACATGAGGGCGGCGGAAGCAGCACGGCCGCCGAGCTACCCTATCTCCAAGGCGAAGAACTACATCAACAAATGCGCCGGGTGCGGCAACTCATCAACACGGCCAACCGGCAGCAGCGAGAAACGGAGGCAACGGCGAGCAAGGGGCATCATGAGCCGCCTCCAGGCTACGATGCAGCCGGCAAGTCAAGCAAGGTGCAGAGGCGTCATCCACGAGCCGCGGAAGGGCGAAGGACAAGCAACCACGAGTTCATCGCGAGGGGAGCGCGAGCTCGCATCCTCGTGATCACGGCCGTGATCCGGCTGGACGACGCGAAGACGGCAACCGGAGCGAGCCTCGAGCCGGACGGAACGTCAAGGAGCGAGTCGGCCACAAGGTCACCATCGACGAACGCCTGGGGCCGCTAGGACCGAAACCAGCGACGACGCACGCCACCGCATCGACGTGCTCAAGCTGTCAAGCATCATCGAGGAGAGGACATCGCTGCTCATCGCTGTTTCGGACCCCGCATCCGGAGCGAGCGATTCCCGAAGGGATTCACTCTCCCCAGAGACACACCCAAGTACAACGGCACCGCGAAGCCGGAAGACTGCTCGCCGACTACGTCACGGCGGTCAACATCGCAGGCGGCAACAAGCGGGTAGCCGTGCGCTACGTGCCACTCATGCTCCAGGGATCGGCACGGACTTGGCTCAACAGCCTTCCGAAGGAGAGCGTCAACAGCTGGCTGACTTCGAGGAAGTGTTCAACCGCAATTTCACCGGCACCTACTTGCGCCCTGGCAACGCACAGCTGCTCGCGCTGTGCAAGCAGAAGGACGGCGAGTCGGACCGAGCCTACCTCACCCGGTGGACAAGCCTTCGCAACTCCTGCGAGGGAGTACTCGAGCTCCAAGCCGTCCAGTACTTCATCCAAGGGTGCCGAGATCAGACGCTGCTCAAGCACCGGCTCCTGAGGAAGAGCCCGAAGACCATGGCAGAGCTCATGGCAATCGCCGACGAGTACGCCACCGCCGACGCGGGCATGACCAACCCGATCCGACTCGACTGAAGCCGGACGAATCATCACGACGGAGCCGGCTGCACGCCGCAGCCGGACGGAGAACCAAGATGGAGGAAAATCAACCCGGCGAGGACTTCCGACGCGGCCGGCAAGCGCAAGTCTGCAGACGACCGTGTCGAGTCCAAGGTCGTCGCTACGACCGAGGAAGGCCGGCAGGAGGCTTCGACAACCGCCGCATGAGGACGAGCGGCGACATGCGCCGGACAAGGGCGAGGAACAACTACGACTACATGCTCGATCAACCGTGCCGGAACCATGGTGACCGGCCAGCAAACCACACCGTCAGGCAATGCACTCTCGGACGCCCAAGGCCGCCACCGTACGAGCGGCGAAACCCGCCTCGGGATGAAGCCAGACGGGACGATCGAGGACGCGACGACAGACGACGCGAAGACAGGGATCGAGACGATCGCCAACGCGAAGAAGAAAGGGAGCGCCTTCCGGCTCCGCCTCCAAGGGGTCCAGACGGCTATCAGAATCCGGATGCCGCCTACATCGTATTCGTCAGCGAGCGCGACGACAAGCGAAGCCGGCGCGAACGGTTCAAGGAAGTGAACGCGGTGGTTCCACCTGTCCCCCAGTACCTCAACTGGTCGCAGGAGCCGATCACGTGGGATCGCCGCGACCACCCGGAACTGATGCCCAACCCAGGCGGCTATGCTCTAGTCCTGGAGCCCATGATCATCTCCACCAAGCGCGCTTGCACCTTCTCGCGCGTCCTCATCGACGGAGGCAGCAGCATCAACATCCTCTACCGCGACACGCTGGAGAAGCTAGGGCGTCTCCGAGTCCAGCTTGACGCCGAGCCGAACGGTTTTCCACGGCATCGTGCCGGGGCGAGCCGGCTCGTCCATGGGCCTCATCCGGCTGGACGTCCTATTCGGCACCAAGAGCAACCATCGCCGCGAGACCATCTCCTTCGAGGTGGTCGACCACTCCAGCGCCTACCACGCCATCCTCGGGCGGCCGGCGCTCGCCAAGTTCATGGCGGTACCCCACTACGCTTACCTCAAGATGAAGCTACCAGGCCCACGCGGGATCATCACCGTCGCCGGAGACTATAAACGCTCCATCGCATGCGCCTCCGATAGCGCGAAGGTGGCCGAGACCATGGTCTGCAACGAGGAGATGAAGCAATTCAAGCGCAAGGCTAGCGAGGAAAAGCTGGAGATCCCAGAGTCGGCCAAGCCGGCTGGCGAGTCGAACTTCCAGGCGGCCCGGGACACAAAGAAGATCTACTTCGACGACAACGACAAGTCCAAGTTCGTCTCCGTGGGGGCGAGCCTGGACCCCAAATAGGAAAGCGCGCTCGTCGAGTTCCTCCGTGAGAACCGGGACATCTTCGCGTGGTCCCCCAAGGACATGCCTGGTGTGCCGAGGGAACTCGCCGAGCACTCTCTTCACGTCCGGCCAGATGCCAAGCCGGTAAAACAGTCCCTGCGACGTTTCGCGGAAGGAAGAAGACAGCTTATAGGAGAAGAAATAGCCCGGCTACTCGCGGCCGGGTTCATCAAAGAAGTGCAACACACGGAGTGGCTAGCCAATCCGGTGATGGTGGAAAAGAAGAACAAGAAATGGCGGATGTGTATCGACTACACCCACCTCAACAAGGCTTGCCCTAAAGACCCCTTCGCATTGCCGCGCATCGACCAAGTGATCGACTCCACGGCCGGCTGCGACCTCCTCTCCCTCCTCGACGCCTACTCCGGCTACCACCAAATTCCGCTGAATCCGGACGACCAGCTCAAGACCGCCTTCATCACCCCATACGGCCCGTACTGCTACACCACCATGCCGTTCGGCTTGAAGAACGCGGGAGCAACATACCAGCGCTGCATGCAGAAATGCCTGCACGACCAAATCGGTCGCAACGCGCACGCCTACGTCGACGACGTCGTCATCAAGACCAAGGAGAAGCATACCCTCCTCCTCGACCTCAAGGAAACCTTCGACAACCTCCGCCGCTTCCAGATGAAGCTCAACCCGGAGAAATGCGTGTTCGGCGTTCCAGCCGGACAGCTACTCGGCTACCTTGTGTCAGCACGAGGGATCGAGGCCAACCCGGAGAAAATCGCCGCCATCGACAACATGCGACAACCAAGAAGCGTCAAGGACATCCAGAAGTTCGCCGGGTGCCTAGCTTCCCTCAGCCGTTTCATCAGCCGGCTCGGGGAGAAGGCTCTCCCGCTCTACCACTTACTGAAGAAAACGGACAAGTTCGTCTGGAGCGACGCGGCCGACGCCGCCTTCAAGGAACTCAAGCGGGCGATGACCACCACCCCAGTCCTAGCACCTCCGACTCCAAAGGAGCCCATGCTCATGTACATCGCCGCCTCCAATCGAGTCGTCAGCGTGGTCCTAGTGGTGGAACGAGACGAACCCGGCAAGCAGCGGCCGGTTCAGCGGCCAGTCTACTACCTCAGCGAGGTGCTCTCGCAGTCAAAGCAGAACTACCCGCACTACCAGAAGCTCGTATACGGCGTGTACATGGCAACGAAGAAGCTGAAACATTACTTTCAAGAGCACCCGATCAAAGTGATAAGCGACGCACCGCTTGCCGAGATCATAGGCAACAAGGACGCAACCGGCAGAGTTGCGAAATGGGCGATCAACCTGACGGCGCACGGAGTCGAGTACGACAAGAGAACAGCGATCAAGTCGCAGGAGCTGGCGGACTTTCTCGCCGATTGGACGGAGACGGACCACGTACCGCCGCCACCCGGCTCCGGCGAGCATTGGCTCATGCACTTCGATGGATCCAAAAGATACTGGGGACTCGGCGCCGGAATCGTCCTCACCTCACCCAAGGGGGGCCGACTCGAATACGTTCTACAGATCCACTTCACGGCGTCCAACAACGTAGCCGAGTATGAAGCCCTCGCACACGGCCTCAAGCTCGCCAAGGCTATGAACATCAAGCGAATCCTCTGCTACGGCGACTCCGACTTGGTGGTCCAGCAGACCACTGGTCACTGGGACGCCAAGGACCCCAACATGGCCGCCTACCGCTTCTTCGTCCAGCAGCTCGCGGGATACTTCGAAGGATGCGAGTTCCACCACATCCACCGCTCCAACAACGAGGCAGGCCGACACCCTGGCGAACATTGGCTCTCTTCGCGAGGAAATCCCACCCGGCGTCGCCCTCGAGAAGCTCTACAAACCATCCATCACGCCGTGTCCCGGCTCCGATTCCATCCGGATGCCGCCGGACACGGAGTCGGCTGGGCCGGCTCCAGGCGAGACGGAGCCCGTCGAGGTCCTCGTCATCGAAGCGGCTCCACCATGGACCCAACCCTTCCTCGCCTACCTCGCCAACAACGAGCTCCCGGCGGACGAGCTCATCGCCAGGCAAATCAAACGCCGGGCAAGTGCTTACACCATCATCAACAACGAGCTATACAAGCGCAGCGTATCCGGAATGTTCCAACGTTGCGTGAGCCAAGAAGAAGGAAACAGGATCCTCAAGGAGATCCATCAAGGCGAATGCGGCCATCACGCATCCTCAAGGGCAATTGTGGCTAAGGCGTTCAGGCACGGGTTCTACTGGCCGACTGCGCTGGCGGACGCGAACCAACTGGTCCGACTCTGCAACGGCTGCCAACGATTTGCAACGCAGAAGCACACGCCGGCTTCAGCACTCAAGACAATTCCTATCACCTGGCCGTTTGCCGTCTGGGGGCTCGACATGGTTGGACCACTGAGGAGATCCAGTGGAGGCATGACACACCTGCTGGTAGCGGTCGACAAGTTCACGAAATGGATTGAAGCCAAGCCGATCAAGAAACTGGATGGACCAACAGCAGTCAAGTTCTTCAAAAGCATCATCTACCGCTTCGGCTACCCCAACAGCATCATCACGGACAACGGGACAAACTTCGTCAAGGGAGAATTCGCCAAGTTCTGCGGCAGGACCGGCATCCGGCTCGACGTGGCCTCCGTCGCACACCCGCAGTCGAACGGGCAAGTCGAGCGAGCAAACGGCCTCATCCTATCCGGCATCAAGCCTCGGCTGCTCGAACCGCTCGAGCGGGCAGCCGGCGCGTGGGAAGAAGAGCTACCTTCCGTCCTCTGGAGCCTAAGGACGACGCCGAATCGCTCAACCGGCTTCACCCCCTTCTTCCTCGTCCATGGGGCGGAAGCCGTCATGCCAACAGACATCGAGCACGACGCACCCCGGATCGTGCTGTACACGGAAGCGCAAGCTAAGCAAGCCTACGAAGATGGAATGGACCTGCTCGAGGAAGCACGCCAGCTTGCCGAATCAAGGTCGGCGATGTACCAGCAACAGCTACGCAACTACCACAGTCGGCGCATCAAGAACGTCCACTTTCGTGAAGGCGACCTCGTGCTCCGGCTCATCCAAGACACCAAAAACATGCACAAGTTGTCATCACCGTGGGAAGGACCATTCATCGTCAGCAAAGCGCTCATCAACGATGCCTACTACCTCATCGACGCCCGCGAGCACAAGAAGGACACGATGGACAAGGAAGGCGATGAAACGGAAAGGCCATGGAACGCGGCACTCTTGCGTCGATTCTACACTTGAGAAAGTACAATGTATGTATCACCTATGCTATCAATAAAAGAAATGAGAATGATGAACACATGAGCAGTTTTTCGCAACTTTTTCCGCATTCTTCTTTCCGGCTCTTCCGGCAGCCGGCAAGCTTGCCTTTAGCGGCCGTGTAGCGTGACTAACCCCTAAACGGCTAACTCTTCGAATCCGGTTAAGGCCGGCAAGAGAACAAGCTGGAGGGGGCCAACAACGTGAAAAACGCATAAAGGGAAGTCCTGCCGGCTGAAATAACGTTCTTCTGCAAACTCGGCCAAGCCGGCAGTCGGCAACCGCTTCTCCGATTACGGATGATTAACTACACAACGCTAAACGGCTAACTCTTCGAATCCGGTTAAGGCCGGCAAGAGAATAAGCTGGAGGCGGAGTGTATGCGAAAGACGTAAGAAATAGAAGTCGTTACCGGCTGAGAAAACTCTGGCCTAACAAACCGGATCCTAGCGTTGTAGTAGTGTGCATGATCCCGCTAGACGGTGAAGTGCACGCGAACGGCGACGGGAAAGGCTACAGGCGAGTGTGAAGTTGAGATAAGCACAGTAAAAGTATACTCCATGATCATAACAGCAAACTAATCGCTTCGTCATTTTCATTTCACACACGGAAACGCCGCCAACCGGCTTCGAGAGCCCAAGCCGGACACAGGCACGACAAACAGGAAATGAAAATTGCGCACAAGCAAAAGTACAGGAACAAGAGCAAGTAGCATTAAACATGAAGGGCAAGGCATTACAGATAAAGGCTAGACAACAAAGCAAAAGAGGGAAGTCCACAGGCGGACCTTCCCCGCACAACTACAAGGTCGAGCCGGCAGAGCTCCCTAAGCGGCAACCGTCGCCTTCCCGGAACCACCTATCTTCTTGCCGGCCCAGTGCTTGATGCAGAGGGTGCCGTCGAACACCTTCACGAAGAAGACGCCCTTGTCACGCCGGAGGCGGAAGCAGAGGATGAAGCCGGCTTCGAGCTCGTAGAAGTCGGCGAACTCGTCCCAACCCCTGACAAACTCCACCCGGTTGACAACAGCATTACCCTCCACCTGGGAGGTGAACCGGACGGTTGCATCCCAGGGACCCTGGGAGGCACCCTCACGGAAGAGCTTGAACTTGAAGTGGCCAACGCCTGGCAGTGCGTCGGCGAAGGCGTCGGGAAGCCTCTGCACCGGCCCAGTAACTGGCGAGTGCAGGATCAAGAGGAACTCCCCGATGGGGAACACACCCCAGGCCGGGCGCCGCGGATTCTCCAGGGAGTCGGAAGAGGCGGAAGACAGCTCCGCGCTCTCTTCCTCGCCGTCGGCGACAGCAGACGGAGCGTATTTAGGAATCGGGTCAAAGCCCGGGGGTGGAAGAACAGGGGTGGCATCCTCCTCGCTCGATGTGTCGTGAAGAACGAGGAGGGTTTTGCCACGACCAGCGCCGATGCTAATGCCGCCACTGGCGGCACCCGCACTCCTCAAGCCAGCACGGCCGCCGCCCTTGCCGCGGCCAGCACTGCTACCGGCGGCAGCGGAGGCGACCGCTTTCCCCCGCCCTCGACCGCCGCTCTTGGGGGGACGACCGCGAGGACGTTTCGCTGGAGGAGCAGCGATGGTCTCCTCAGCGGCAGCGTCCATGGGCTCAGACTTCACCATGGCAGAGAAGCAAGGAAACAAGAAGAGGAATGCGAAAAGGGAGCAAAGAGGCGCGAGTGAAGGAGGAGAAAGAAAACGGTCAAGATTTATAGCACAAACAAGGGACAACGTGGGAGACCCAACCGTCGCCCACGATCCCACGATCTACACGTGGCAACGAAACCCAGTTGACGGGACCCGTCAGTAACTGCAACTGGGTCCACGCACAGAAGCCAAGGAGGCAAGGCCAAGCCGGCAAAAGATTCCCGGGGGCTGCGCACCCGCAAGCCGGCTGCCCAGACCCGGACGAAATATAAAAATCACCCCGAGTCATGGACTCGGGGGCTGCGAAGCCGTCAGCCGGCAAAAGATTCCCGGGGGCTGCGCACCCGCCAAGCCGGCTGCCCAGACCCGGACGAAATATAAAAATCACCCCGAGTCACGGACTCGGGGGCTGCGAAGCCGTCAGCCGGCAAAAGATACCGGGGGCTGCGCACCCGCCAAGGCGGCTGCCCAGACCCGGACGAATATAAAAATCACCCCGAGTCATGGACTCGGGGGCTGCGAAGCCGTCAGCCGGCAAAAGATACCCGGGGGCTGCGCACCCGCCAAGGCGGCTGCCCAGACCCGGACGAATATAAAAATCACCCCGAGTCACGGACTCGGGGGCTGCGAAGCCGTCAGCCGGCAAAAGATACCCGGGGGCTGCGCACCCGCCAAGGCGGCTGCCCAGACCCGGACGAATATAAAAATCACCCCGAGTCACGGACTCGGGGGCTGCGAAGCCGTCAGCCGGCAAAAGATACCCGGGGGCTGCGCACCCGCCAAGGCGGCTGCCCAGACCCGGACGAATATAAAAATCACCCCGAGTCACGGACTCGGGGGCTGCGAAGCCGTCAGCCGGCAAAAGATACCCGGGGGCTGCGCACCCGCCAAGGCGGCTGCCCAGACCCGGACGAACATTAAAATCACCCCGAGTCACGGACTCGGGGGCTGCCAAGCCGTCAGCCGGCATAACGATTCCTGGGGGCTGCGCAGCCGGCAAGCCGGCTCCGCAGACCCGGACGTATATCTAAATCACCCCAAGTCACGGACTCGGGGGCTGCACGATATAACGACGACAGAAGATAAGCGATAAGCAGGAAACGTGAAATTTCGACCCGGATTGATGCTCAAACCGGCCCAAAATTCGGGGGCTAGGGATGGTGATAATCATCACCAAAAACAAGCACGAATTATAGCACAGAGGCCCAGCAGTCACAGAGAAAACGACACTCACGATAACAGACCATGGCAGGAAGCAGAATAGCAAATTTTTACATGATGACCTTCAAAGGTGTCCAAGATAACAAAGCGGTTAATGTGGCAGGACAGTTAACGGCACAGAATAACAGTTACACCCGGCATTCCGGGGAGACAAGCGGATCAAACGGTAGCGGCGTCAGTAGCGGCAGCAGCGTCGCCGGCTCCAGCATCTTCAGTTGGCTTCGGCATCGAAGACGGCTCGGCAGGTACCAGCGTCGTCAGGTCAACCGCCTCGGCAATCCGCTCGGAGGCCTCGGCAATTTCTGGACGCAAGTCCACGAAGGATGTCCCGTCGCGAAAGCCGTCCATCAGCCTGCTCGTCTGCACGCCAGGGTACCATGACTTCACCACGGCCAGGGCCATGTCGGTACCTCCGCGCGCCGCCATCTCCACTTGATCATTGATGCCGGCAGGCGCTCCTTCGAGCCGGGCGCACAAGTCGTGAAGAGTAGCTGGCAAGGGAGTGTCCGGCCATAGATTCTCAAGCACGCCCTCAGCCGCTTCCTTTAGCCGCTTGAATTCCTGGCCGAATCGCAGAAGGCGGGAGGCGGTAGTCGGAGCAGACCCGGCAGCGGCACCAGAAGACTCCGGTCGAGAGTGAGCCGAGGCAGCATCTTGTTGGAGTTGCGCATCCACCTCGGGATAGAGGCCTGCATTTCAAACCAGTAAGGCCGAGTAGAAGACCTAAAGCAAGAAACCAAGGAGAAAGGAGACCTCACTTACCGAGGATCAGCTCGTTTACGCCCTCAACCTCCTTGACCAAGCCGCTCACCAGCTGCTCATGCTCAAGCTCGCGCGCCTTGGCCTCCTGGACGATTTTGTCGCTGTTCTCGACGGAAGCCTTCAGCAGGTCCTTCAGCTCGGTCGCTTCCCCGCGGAGAGACTCAACCTCGCTCTGCTTCCGACGCTCGGACTCCCGCAGTCTCGCCGTCTCCTCGCCCAGCCGGACGACCTCGAGGCGGCGCTCTTCTAATGCCTTCTCCGCCGCTTGGAGATCGGCCTTGGACGAGGTCAAGGCGGCGTCCTTTTCCTTCAGTTGCTTCTCCAAGCCGGCGCGGGAGGTGGAGTCACCTGTGGAGATCAAGTCACCGTCAAGCCAAGACATGCAAGAGAAAAAGGCAGAACGGCAAGACAGAGTGCAGAAGGAAAAAGGAAGTCAAACCTTTAGCCGCCTCAAGCTCCCGCCTGAGCAATGCCGCCTCCTTGGCCGCCTCGGCAAAGCCTTGCTCCATGGAGGAGCGGAGCAATGTTACGTTGGACAAGTTCTCCCTGGCCACCCGCTCCGCCAGTTCGGCAAGGGGAAATCTCCCCGACGCATCGGGCCGAGCCGACACCGGTCCGGAGTACGGCGGAGAAGACACCAAAGTTGATTGGCGAGGGCCGGGGAGCGAAGCCGTCGCTTCCGCGATGGCCTTATCCTTGGCTGTCACGGCCACGGTCAAAGAAGGGGTGGGGAAGGCGGTATACCCAGCCCCGGCGCCGGGCTGGGGAACCACCTGGAAAGCGCCCACTGGCGTCTCGGCATCTCCACCTGAAGCCGGAGGGTTGAAATCGACCACAAGGGGGGCCGCCTCCGCCCGCACTCGGCTGTCCGCCTCCGTCGTCTTCGCCTCCGAAGGCGGATCAGCCGCCTGCGCCACGGGGACCTCGGTGACAGGCACCGATGCCGACTCCTCTACAGCGACGACCGCCGTCTCCACTATGGGGAGCGGTGCCCTACGAAACAAGGAAGGCGTCACCATCGAGTGCAAGTTGCGAAGACTCCTACCACAAGACAAGGACTTACCCGACGCACGAGCCCAGCGCCTTGGCCGTCCTCCTCTTCAAACGCTTTGGTGGGGGAGGGGGCACGGCGTCGGACGGGCGCTTCACGCCTCCGGAAGGCACATCGCCGCCTTTCGCCGGAACGACAGGGTCTTCGACCGGCCGCTCCGTGCGAGCCGGCACCACCTCGGCCCCGGCAGAGGCCTTTGCGGTATTGCCGGCCTCCGCGCCCGCTGCCGCCTTCTCCTCGGCCGCCTTGGCAGCCGCTGGCTGCCTTGCAGCCGCCTGGGCGTCCATCGACGCCCGGATCGAGTCCGCCTGCGCCAGCTCCGCGTAAATAGCCTTCTCCATATCCTCGATACCCGAGTCATAACCAAGAGCAATAGGAGGAGAAAGATTAACCACCTGGACGCGGGTCTTGTCGGCGGCGGGTTCTGCCCTCTCCACGTCCGCCGCCTTCGTCCTCTCCTCGTCCTCCCTCGAGGCCAGCAGCTGCTCCACAGTAAAATCAGCATCAGATGCTCCCAAGGCTAAGACTGCCTGCGCCGTCCGAGCATAAAACTCCCTCTCCAAGTCATCCGGATTCGAATCGTAAATAAAATCACCACCTAAAGCAGGACCAATCACCTCGTTTTTGGCCCCACCAGTCTGGGCCTCCTCCTCCGCCATTTTGGCGTCGACCTCAGCCCGGACGTCGGCCATGATCTCGTCCGCCCTGGCCTCAGGTCTCAGGCGTCTCCGCCCTCGGCCTTCCGGCTGGCGACAGGCCGCCTGTGGTAGGCCGGGAAGACGTCGAAGCCAACTTTTTGGCGGGCAGCACGCCTCGCTTCCCGAATGCGCCCTTCCGCTTGGGCGGCGCGGTATTCGCATCGACATCGGCGGCCGACTTCGACCGCCTCTCCTTCACGGTCCGCCGAGGAAGAACCACCTTCTTCCGCGCCGCCGCCTCCAATTCCTTGGTCCGGCGGGTGGATATCGCCGGCTTGGAGGCTGGCACGGAGGAAGAACCCTCTGAGTCCGGTTCAGAGCCAGTGGAGAGATCTACTACCACACGCACAACATCGTCAGCCTGCCCGGCGACCCCGGGCTCAGAAGACTTACCACGGGACGACGAAACCGGGGGCGGATCGTCGCGCTCGAGATCCTCGTCCCTGTAGGCAGCCGAGTCGGAGTCGGCGCCGGCGGCAGAGACCGGGCTCGTTGCAGTCCGGGCAGCGTCATCATCGCCGCCGGCATCGGCACCTCCTCCAGACGACTCGGTGGTGTCGCCGCGTGCTCCTGCGGCGACTCGGGCATCGCCGCCGGATTCGCCTCCAGCGGCAGTGCTCGCACCTCCACCCGCCTGCTCCTCGGCGGCGCTCTCCTCCTCCAGCATGGCCGTCTGCGCCGCGGAAAGGGGACCCTGGACATCAGGCTCGAAGACTACTTCAAAATCTTCAACCATCTGGACCTCACAAAGCTACCCGGCAAGCCGGCTAGATCAGGCGGCAGCCGGAAAGGGAATCGGAAGCAAAATGAGAAGGGAAGAAGCTAACCTCAGGAGCGCGATCCGAGCGGTCGAAGGGATCGAGCCCGAAGTCCCAATCCTCCTCAAGCTTGTCGGTGATGAGACGGGATACCCACTCGCTCAATCTCTCCTGCGTCGGGATATTCATGGAGGCTCGAGTGGGATCCCGGATGCCGGAGTAGAAGCACATCTTGTGCGAGCGCTCCTGCAGCGGGTACATCCGCCTTGTTGTCCAGGCCAGGGTCAGGTCCCTGGACGTCAAGCCGTCCGCTACCAGCTTCTCCAGGCGGGCGAACAAGGTGCCCTGCAGATTCTCATCGACGGCCGGCTTCCGGCTCCAAGATCTGTCCGCCGGACGCGTATTGGCGAAGGCGGGGAGGCCGACTCGGTCGACCTTAGTAGCGTTCTTGACATAGAAGTACGTATTCTGCCACTTCTTGATGGATTCGGGCAGATGAATCTTGGGAAGTGGCGTGCTCTTCGCGCTGATGGAGACGCCGCCGCAGTCCCGCTGCAGCCCAGCGGTCACCTGGGACCGCAAGAAGAAGAACATGCCGAAGAGCTCCATACTGGGCCAAACGCCCAAATACGCTTCGCACAGCGTGACGAAGCAAGACAACTGCGTGATGCAGTTTGCCCCCAGATGGTGAGGCTGCAGCCCATAAAAATGCAGGAATTCGTTGAAGAATGAGCTAACAGGAAGCCCCAGTCCCCGCTCCACGTGCGTGTAGAACATGACGAATTCGCCCGGTTTGGGCCTCGGCGAGATCTCTCCAGGGGGAGGGGCGCGAGCCTCCACATCGCCGCTCTTCCCCATGGACCCATTCCGGTGAAGCGTCAGAAGGAACTCATCATCGATGATGGAACCCATCCAAGCACCCGTGCCCGCCATGGAAGATCTGTTGCCCGTGGTGGAAGAGGCGGAAGCAGAAGTGGCGAGATGGAGAAATCGGCAAGGAGCGAGAGGAGCAAGAACTGGCGAAGAAGACGAAGCGGGAGAGGAGGAGCGAATAACTCTGAACCTTCCCCCTCTTTTCCCCTTTAAAAGCGGGGCAGGCGGAACCGCACCGCTCTGCGCGCCACGTGGGGCGCGGGCAGGCCGCACCGTCCGCAGACGATCCCACTAACAGGCAGTTGCCACAGACGATCCAGTCCGTCGAAGACCGAAGCGACGTGCCCCTGACATCGGGCAGAGCACAACCATCACGACCAAGCGGCGAAACGTGGCTGACGCATGTCACGACTCACGATTCCCAAGACATCCAGACTACCGGAGACCGGCTACCCCAAGCCGGACGAACCGCCTCCGGCCACCGTCACCTTATCCGGCAAACTTCAAGCCGGACGACTTCAACTACAGCGACAAACAAAACATTGAAGCTCGAGAAGTCTACCCGGCAAGCCGGCAAGACTCCACGATCTCGGGGGCTAGTGTCGGGGATATGAACCCCGGATATCCCTAAGAGGTCCATTTCTTCAAGAACTACAAGGGCCGGCTACAGCGTCCCGCCTGGAGCCAGCCGGATGAAGCAAGCTGTTTCCTCTACCCGGAGGCGGACGGCCGGCTAGAGCAGCCGGCCTCTACCCACCGACCGGTCCGTACTAGCGGGCCCAGATCGTCCAGCCCCTGTCGGGCGTTACCGTTACAATGTAATGATGAGATAGCTCCAGCCGGCTCCAGAGTAGTGATGTCATAGGGGCAATCGTGTAATCTCCTTGTAACCCAAAACCCTAGATGCTGCCTATATAAGGCATGCATGGGCCTCCTGCGCGAGGCAGAGGTAGACTCACGTGAGATAGACCCAGAGATACGTAGATCATCATCTTCCACCTCCAGCCGGCTTGTCAGCTCAAGCCGGCACCACCGCCATACAGCTCCAGGAGCAAGCTTTGTAGCCCGATTTGTGATCAATCAATAAGAACAAGAAGAGCAGGACGTAGGGGTGTTACCTCCACAAGGAGGGCCCCGAACCTGGGTAACTGACGTGTGTTTGCATGTTTGTTGCCCAATCCCGCGCGAGCATCCGATCGTCGCCTGCCCCACACTCTTTTCCGTCTTTGATGGATATGCCGTGCTACCCACCACGACAACATGATTACTGAAGAAATTCAGATTTCAATAAGCGTAGTGCAGATGAAGGGTATGTTAAAGAATTAATTGCTAACATCAACAGTACTATCCCTCTCCTCTACTTCATTCTCCTCTAACAACCTAAGAGCGCAAACAGACATGCCTCAATCGACAGCTTGGCTGCACGAATTTTAACAGTTTTCGGCAAGAAACCACACGGAAACAGGGCAACCTCAAAAACCAGATTATATGCAGATTAATTACAGGGAATCGATTCCTACATACTAACTTGACGTACATCGTCTCATTTTCCACCCGATCATCGATGGAGAAACCCTACCTAAACACCTCACCGCGCCATCGCCATGAGCGAAGCAGAGCTCATCGAAGACCCCCTACACAAGGGGAGACAGAACTTACCGTAGTGCGGAGCATCTTCGTCCCGGTTTCGGCGGCGGGGATCACATGCCATCGTCCTCCGATCTTCCGTCCTCCAGCTCTGTGCTCCTCGCCTCCGTCCTCCTCGCTTCGGCCTCTCTGCGGCTGCACAAAAGGCACCTGCCAACAGAATCAGCGTGATTGCAGCGTACCTGGTAGAAACTAGAAAAATGAAACAAAACGGGTTCTTTTCTGTAAATTTCCATCGGGCAGCGAGGTGGAAGGACTTGACCGACTAACAGAAAGTCTAAGAGGGGTTATTTGCATATTCACCCAGTGCCGGGCCCTGCCGTTTTCCACGCTGGACAGGACAGGTGTCAGCTCCTCAACGATTTTGTATGATTTTGCACATACTAGTAAACGTTTTGTACCACCGCACCACGTCTCACAACTTTTTGTATGAAACTACACATGCTGGACAAGTTCTTGTATGTCTCATGCAATTATCTCTAAAAGGGCTAAAAGAAAACGAGTCAATCAGTTTGTTGAATCACAAAGAGGTGCTTTAAATAAGTTCTTCCAAGCATCAAGCAGTGTTCATGTCAACAGTAATAATCAAACGCAAGAACCGGATCCTAGACAGGATGATGATCTGAATTTAAATGCAGATCCTGAGGTCAATAACAGTAAGTATCTAACTTGCTTTTTTTAACTAGTAAGTAATTAACTAACAAGTTTGCTGAATTTAAATGCAGATCTTGTTGTTATGTCACATTGTTCAAGTGCTTAATAATAATTTTTAGACATTTCAAAGTTTGAATGTGTGGATGTATATGTTAACCTGTGAAAGAAAATATACATTGATATGTCCAGTATGCACTTATATATACAGCCTAGGCCCACTGTCATGGACTTTGCCTAGGGCTCTTGAAAACATAGAGCCGGCCCTGGCCCCCGCCGTCCACGGACACGCGGCCGCCCCGAAGGCACAACTCCCTTGCTCGCTGCGTCGGTAACCAACGGCATTCCTACCACGACAACCCTCCTCCATCAGATGTTTCACACAGGAAGATGCACAATCAGGAACTCAACTTAATAAGTTTAGGATAGTTGATGCTTGATTGATTTTTCATATGAATTTAATTCTCATACAGAATGTCTGGTACTTCCTGGTGTACAAGCGAATTTGATGGCTTGCAATTTCCGATCCGCTGCATATGGGGAAAATACGGTCAAGCAAGGGAGGTGCGCTGCCGGGCGCCGATGAGCATGGCCCTGTATGGCGGGGGAGAACAGCAAGCATCAGCGGATCCGCGACACACTGACCAAGACCATTGCAGCGGCATCCATAGAGGCAGCGGGCACGAGTGTGGGTCGCTGGAGAAGGACGGGACTTAGGTAATTGGGACCTGGAAGACAAATTGCTTCTAGATTCGTGTTTTCCACATGTCAGTGTCCAGAGTAGGTCCAGCGATCAGGGTCGTACGACCCAGGTCGTATAGGATTTTTCTCCGGGCACCGCTGGAAAAACACCGCCCCCAATGCTAAATCCTCCGCCGGCGCCCTCTTTTTCTTCCGGCGTTTTCTCTTGGGGGGCTCCAACGGCTGGAGTTGCTCTCAGCTCGTCGAAGGTCTGGCTACACTCTGCTTCCAAGGCGAGGTCAGGTTCCTCGGTGGTCCAGCTGCGTTCTCTCCCCGAAAGCAAATAAAAGTTGTGAAGATGAGGCTCGGTACGTGTTCGATGAAATGGTTATGTGCATTTTCCATGATTCAAGTCACCAAGTTTCGTAGCCGTTCTCTGTGAACCTGCCGCTGCCATCATCGGAGGCATGTGCAGAATTTTTGAGTGTTGTTGGTAATTTTGTATGTCTGCAAGCATCGGGCTAGTTTGACTGCTCAATGCAAGACACGTTATTTGACTGCTCAATACAAGACACGTTATTTTTATCTACTTACTCAACTATATACCTGCAAACTTGTCCACCACACTATTGAATTTTAGTGCTCAAGTGTCAATAATGTTACTACTTCATGCCATTTTTATGAATACTTAGAGCATCTCCAGCCAGCCCCCCAGCAGCCCCCCCAGGAGCACTTTTTATACGCCCGCGACACAAAATATTCCCAGTCGCGCCCCCAAAAGCTCGTTTTTCGTCGGATAAGATGAAAAAATACGCCGGCGAACCCAAGCCCAACCCAATCACTTGGGTTTCACCTGGGGGCGCCGGCGTGATGCTTTGCATGCAAAAGGCCCACTACCAGCCACCCACCGCCCTCTCTCTCCTCTCCTCTCTCTATCTCCTCTCCCCTCTCTTTTCTCTTTCTTTTCTCCCCCTCCTGGACGGACACCGACGGGAACCTCCGCGCCTCCACCAGCCAGGAGCCTCCGCGCCGCCGCCCTCGCTCACCTCCAAGCACGCGGCCGCCGTCCTTGTGCTATGGCCAAGAAGCGGGGCACCGGGTGCGGGAGTCGATTCGCCAGAGCACAAGCTTCTCCGTCCGCTCGGGCCGCGCCGGAGCACGAGCTGCTCCGTCCGCCGGGGCCGGCCGAGCACGCGCCAGAGCATGCGCCTTCCGCGCTCCTCCTTCGAATCGGCGGCGCGGGTGGCGGGCGGGCCTGGTCCTCCGCGAGCTGGTCCCGCATCAGCGCGGCGGAGGCGGACGCGGACGTCCTACGCGAGCTGGTCCCGCCTGCTATCCATGCTCGCGTTGGAGCTCGTCGACGGCCGTGCATCCATGGCTCCACGCGCACGAGGATGAGCGAGCTGCTGGGCTCCTCGGACATGGCCAGCTCGTAGTTCTGCTCCGTCCGTGCGTACTCAACCCGTCCTCTCTCCATCTCTGCCACGACCGGCGCGACGAGGTTCCCCAGCACGCCCGGATCCGTCAGCTCCACGGCGCGCGCATCGGCCTGCATGCTCGAAGCCTCCGCCACCATCCTTTCCCATATGGCCTGCTCATCCGCCAGGGCCTGATCGGACACGACCTCCTCCGTGCCCATCCCGGCCAGCGGTGCCAGCTGCTGTGGAGCTAGGCCCCATCCTCCTCGGCCATCCTCGACAATGGCGTCGGCGGCGGGGAGGAGGCACAGGTCAGCGGCGGCTGCGACGGGGAGGAGGCGCAGGTCAGCGGCGGCCGCGACGTCTCTCAACTCCAGAGCGTGCGCGAGGTCGGTGGCGGCCACGGCGTCTCCTTCCTCCAGAGCGCGTGCAAGGTCGCCACACGTCCTCTGCAATTTGTGGGGGGTGGGGGTGCGGCTGCGAAAACTAGTCTCCCCAAGGCAAAAAAAATACGCCGATGCCCCCCCCCAAGCGCGCCGACAAATCGCCCTGGGGGGCACCAATGGCTGGGGTTGCTCTTAGTCCATGTTATGTTGGTTCTTTTTCTTCTGAGTGTGAATGGTGTAGACTGCAGGAGCCATTGGGATGATTTGCTGCTTCGTTCATTTGTATTCTCACAGTGGATATTCTTAAACACCATCAAAAATAGATCACACTGCATTCAGGTCACTGGTTGATGCTAACCGTCTCACTATTTTGCTAAAGAATAATTTTAGGACTAATATAGAACACTGTGTATTGATGATTTGACCCTTATTTAATTTTCCTTGAACATATTGAGTGCTGATTTACAGGGTAAATCTTGTGTTGTCATGCCATTGCCCTATCCCATCTAACATTGATTCCATCGGGTTTGCAGAGTCGTGGTCCATCTTTACTTCGGGACACACCTTCAATTATGTATTGATTTGACTGATCGATTTTCGTGTATTATATTCTATGCGACCACTTTCACTCTTTATATGAGGTTGAAGTTCATACTTCCTATATCTATATGTTGTAATGTTCTCCAATTAAACATCATGTCACATATAGTGAGCTACGATGATTTGGTCAAAGCACTGCACTGCTGATGTATCCTGATGCAGATAACTCTTTTATTGTCACTGATTTTGCATGCCATATTCATTGAATCCTGTTCACACGACTCATGAATCATGCTTGAGTAGTTTGATTACTCTGCTATCCTATCTCAATCAACTTTGCATGCCATATTTATCAATCCTGCTCACATGACTTATGATTGAGTAGCTTGATTAGTTTCTGGGTATGGTTGTTTTGTTTGTTTTTGTAGGGTTATACTCCCGATAACCCTTCTGAAGTTCTGATGCTGCTAGGAACTGATCTGAACGTGAATGTTCTTCCTAGTTCCTAGAGTAATAGTATCAACTCCTGATAACCATCAGTTATGACATTGCTATATAACTGGAAAATGCGCATTCTAGAGTTTTTCAAGCAGCTTAGTGTTGGTGTAAATGATGCATTTTCTACATTGCAAGTTGTTTGTTTGATCAACCTCAGATTAGTAGTGCATAGATGGTTTTGTCAATGTCATTGAAACTCAAGTATAATTGTTTTGTCCGAGAAATGAAATGCAAACAACTTTATCAGATGCATGTTTTAGTCTATCAGATGTATTGTGTTGTTTTCCCTTTTGTTCTAGAATTATCTGCCTGCTGTAACGTAAGAACTTGATGTTCCCGATAATGATCGCACTTTAGGTCCTAGTTGAGGCTGTATAGGTAGCAGAGAAATGTTCAAGCAAATGATATTAATTATATCTGGTGTTATGACTAAAAAAGCCAAAATAAAGCAACTTTTTCTGCAGTCTAGTTACAAGTTACTCTGGTATGGCGATTCCGCCGCCAGGATATTAGCTCCCTTGCAACCTCATCCTTTTGTTCATGAAATCCAGCTGCTAGCTTAACTGAGAATTCCTCTAACGTGGCAGCTCTAGAAAGCAGAAACCTTGCAAGCATCTTTTCAAGGGGAAGCCCTTGGTAATTTCCAATGCTGATTCTTCTCACCTTCTGATCCAGGCATCTGATGTAGGTGCGCCGCAAACTCTCAGGCACCCGGCCACTACACTTGACGCCATTGTTCAATGTACAGTTGACGGAGGCGCCCTCTTCTGGCTCAGTATCTGATTCACTATCGGATAAGTATGACGGAGTCTTCTCCTTTGGAGTGTTTGGACCCGGAGGTAACAGAGACAACACTTCCAGGTCCTTGGTGTTGAGAAGCAAGGCGACGATCGATCTGACGGCATGATCGGTGAGCAGGCAGCCGTGGAGGCCCAGCTGCCTGAGGCAGGGTAGGTCGCCAAGGACGCGTGTGAGCACACTGGTGTAATACGCCATTGATGGGCGAAAGGAAATATCAAGATACCTTAGCCATTTGCACAGCCTGATGAGCGCCATGACCGGTGCAACTTTGCTTGGTCCTTTGCCGGACAGGTCTTGGCAGATTTCAATCCTCACAGCAGCGACTTTATCGTAGTTTGCGACCACAATGAAGGACGACCCGCGAGGAGGAAGGCCGCCTTTGTACTGCAGCGACCGCAGGCAGGTGGTCTGCAGCTTGACACCGTTGGCATTGTGGCAGCAGATCATGGCGAAGCTCCGCGGGCAGCGGCTGGTCACGGTGATCTTTTCCATGCTCGGGCACTCCTCCAGCGTCAGGTTGGCGAGGCGCGGGCAGCTCGAAAGCAGCAGCTGCACCATCCCACCTAGGTCCATAACCCTCACGAGGCAGAGCGTCTCCAGCGACGCCATGTCCGCGCGCGCTAGACGGCAGGTCGATCCTCCAGCTCGTCAGGCGCAGGCGGCGGAGCATGCGGCAGCGGAAGATCTGGTGTTGGGTCAAGGTGCAGTACCTTGCGGTTTTGTCAAACCCTGCCAAGGCTTTCGGTGATCCGCTGAAGGGGCAGAGGCTGCGCATGGAAAACCGCCGGCCGTGCATGAGCGCAGTGGCTGAGCATGACGTCGAGGTCCTCGAGTTCGCCGGAGTTGGCGGCGGTGGCGATCCACTGGTCAAGCTGCACTACGGGAGAAGGAAACATTGCCGTGCGCCAAGAATAGACGGCAAAGGGCAATATAGGCTCGGCAAAGCCTTTGCCGTGCGGCGGCGCACGGCAAATGTTGCACGGTAACGCCCGGCCCGGCAAAGGGTTCTTTGCCGTGCGCCTCTCCAAAAACGCACGGCAAAGCCGTTGCCGTGCGGCCTGTCCTTTGCCGTGAGCCGTTCCTCTCTACCGTGCGGGATTCGTTGCCATGCGCCGCACCGATTTGCCGTGCAAGGAAACATTGATGTGCGCCTCCCTCTCCACCGCATGGCAAAGACCTAATCTTTGCCGTGCGCCTCCCCTCTGCCCCGCACGGCAACGCCCAACTCTTTGCCGTGCGCCTCCCCTCTGCCACGCACGGCAACGGCCTACTCTTTGCCGTGCGCCTCCCTTCTCCCCTCACGGCAAAGCCCTCGCCAGACACACCCCACGCCAGCAGGGAGCAGTGCCTTTGCCGTGCGTATGCGCACGGCAAAGTGACCAAATGTCTTTTGCCGTGCGCTAGATTTTTTTGTTTCAGTTTTGATTTTCATTGCTTCCTGCAGTTTAAACACAATATATATGCACAGATATATCCAATCCAAATGTACCACACAATCTGAGCAACAACAACATAATTCAACATAATCCCTAAGTCCATACAAATCCATACAAGTCATGCAAGTCCATACAAGTCATACAAGTTCATAAGTCCATACAAGTTCTTGTCCATCATACAAGTTCATAATGACATCTCATGGCATCAACCTTGTCCTTCTCCATTGCTTTGTCCTTCTCCTACAAGGTCAAAAGAAAAGTCATGAGATTGCTACATTTTCAACAAGTATTAGCATTCTAATTCATATACTCCATTCGTTCACTAATATAACTATATAAGACATTCTAAATATAAGACATGGCTCAATTTCTACAAGTCTAATGGCATGGCTACATTTTCAACAAGTGATGAATGCAATGGCTAAATTTTGCATAATGACATGGAATTAAACATGGTGGCATGGAATGGTGAAAAGAAAAATAATGGAATTGAACTTGTCCGGATCCATCTCCTTGTCCACCATGTTCTACTAGGTGAAAAGAAAATTAATGAGATTGCTAAATTTCCAACAAGTGTGAGAAATTAGAGTAAATTATGCAATTTCAAGTTATTTTCGGTACAAGTGTGATGGCATTCTACAACCTAGAAGTGCGTTGGGCACAAGTGTAGGAGAACTCACCTGGAAACTGCGTCAGGTTCCGGATGATGTTTGGATTGTTGACGGTCATCTGAGGTGTCACCGGGCTCTGACCGGTCTGAGGTGCCTGGATGAGCGGCATGTTCGGTGTCACCGGGCTCTGACCGGTCGATATCGTCTGTTGTTGCTGCTGCATATGATGTTCTGATTAGACAATAAGACAAGAGAAATAAGATGGAGATATTAGGTTAACCACTTACCCACGAGAAGGCGAAAGGAGGAGTAGGAATACTCCCCGGTGGAGAAGTCAGAACGGTCTGGTTCATAAACCAGCTCATCATCTACTGTTGCTGCTGCATCTGTTGCTGCATCTGCAACTGCAGCTGATGGTTCTCTCTAAGCTGCTGCTCCAGCTGCGCCTGCTGCTGCTCCGCCTCCTGTCGGAATCTCTGTTCCCTTTTTTCCATCTCCACCTACGTTGTGTCGCCGCGATGTCATTAACATTGCAATGGAAAACATGTAAAGAAGCGTAGAGGACCGAGGAAGAACATACCCGTAACCGCTCGACAGCTAGATCCGAAGCTCGTGGCCGGGTCTCAACCCGAGGCCGGTCGCGAGTACGACCAGAACGGACCTGGCGTAGAGATGGCTCGGTCATTGGGTCGACGCACATTCATGTTCTTACCCGGGTATTTCGGCCCTGGGATTATCATCGACACAAACATGTTCTCTGATCTCATGCAGACGCCAGGGGGCAGGTTCAGGGGAATTACAAACACTGGCCAACAACTGTATACTGCAGCCGACATACCATATGGATTGAACCCATCGGTTGATATCGCAACTGCTACACTCCTCGAGTCGCCGGCTTTTAGTGGATACTTCTTCACAAAGTTCTTCCATGCACTACCATCTGACGGATGTATCATCTTGTCAGTGTATCTGTTTCCTTCTACGGCCCACCTCATCTGCTGGGCAGTATCCTCGGTCATGAAGAGCCGCTGGATCCTCGGTAGAACTGGAAGATAGCGGAGGATATTCTTGGCAATCGTGGTCTGCCTCTTCTGACCATCACCATTGGTGTCAACCTCAAAGTACCTAGAGGATTTGCAACTGATGCAATAATTTGTGTCAGCATGCTCCCCTCTGAATAGCATGCATCCCTTTGGACAAGCGTGTATCTGCTGAGATGACATCTTAAGGTCACTGAGCAATTTGATCGAATAGTAAAAGTTTTGCGGCAAGAGGTGCCCTTTCGGCAGAATGCTGCAAACGATGACCAGAAGTTCATCGAACCCATCTCTGCACAAGTTCCTGCGTCACTTAAAGGCCATAAGGCGAGCTATAGCATCTAGTTGGGTAACATCTGTATTTTCATGTAGGGGTTTCTGCGAAGCAAACAAAGCCTCATAATACTTCCTTGTGTTTTCCTCCGGCTCCTCACGTGTCTCTGCACCCTGAGATGTCTCCGCCTCTACATGAGGGCTTTCAGGCACATTAGCATTAGCCAAGTTTTCTAAGCACCTATCAAACCCAGTATCATATTCTCCCCTAGGTTGAATCTGCCGCACCTCCTTCCTAGCACGTTTTTTTGCCTTTTCTCCATGGAAAGTCTAAGTCTTGAGCAGGTGAGTACTCATAGTTTCCTTGTCCTGTGGCTTTTCGTTATCGCACTTACTACAAGGACAAAAAACTGTTCTGGGTTTGCTAGGGATGTCAAACGCCCTGTTCACGAACTGCTCGGTCTTTTCTCCCCATTCCTCAGTATAATTCAACTGATTGATTCTGCCATCGTACATCCAGTCACGATTATCCGTCCTCTAATCAGCACCAAAACAGACAAACATAGCATTTATATCAAATAGGAATTGAATGCATCATATTTTTATTTTTTTTACACATGCATCAACCTACATCTCTACTAGGTGGGCTCCTAGCAGCCGCCGGATCCGTAGATTGAGTACGTTCTCCCTGCTCTACCCCGATCCGTGTGCTTCTGATCCAACGGCTCACAAGCGCTCGAAGGAAACACACGATCCGTGTGCTTCTGATCCAACGGCTCACAAGTGCTCTAAAGAAACACACGATCCGTGTGCTTCCGATCAAACGGCTCACAAGCGCTCGAAGGAAACACACGATCCGTGTGCTTCCGATCCAACGGCTCACAAGCGCTCAAAGGAAACACACGATCCGTGTGCTTCTGATCCAACGGCTCACAAGCGCTCGAAGGAAACACACGATCCGTGTGCTTCTATTTTCTGAACCACCTTCTCCTAGAATTCACTAGTGTAATTACTGGACTGTTATACAACATTGTTCTCGGTAAACAACAGATAACCTAATTTATGTTGGACTGTTATACAAAAACAATATATCTACTGAACCATTATAGTTAGTTCAAACGTTATTTTATGCGGGTTCCGAAAGAATCAAACCGTTATTTTATACGGGTGGGATACAGAAATTGGGAGGGGAATTATAGATCCAATTTATACAGAAATTGGGAGGGGAATTATAGATCCAATTTATACAGAAATTGGCACGGCAATGCCTCTTGGTGGAACCTTGCGCGGTGAAATCTAGGGGGGTAGACCGCCATTTTCGGGGGGGGGGGGGGGGGGACCCCGGAGCACCGGAATCCCACCAAATCTTGCATGTGGACCTTGGATATGTGTGTAAGTGTGGTGGTAGGTGTGATCCACCAAATGGTGTGACCTTCCTCACATTCGGGCGATAACACTTAGCAGTTTCCTGGACCTGTAGTTGGAAATGTCCCGCTGCGGGTATACCGGGGGCTAGAATGTGCCACATGGTACCAAACCTAGTTTTCCATCTGTCTATGGCCTAAACAAACATAAACCTATGAAAAAGTACATTGGTGGAACCTCGCGCGGAGAAATCTACGGGGGTAGACCCGCCGGGGCACACATACCGCCGTTTTCGGGGGGAATGACCGCCGGAGCACCGGAATGCCACCAAATCTTGCATGTGGACATAGGATATATGTGTGGAAGTGTGGTGAAAGGTGTAATGGTGCACTACATAGCTCGCCGGTGTGACCTTGCTCACGTTCGGGCGATAACACTTATAGCAGATTCCCCAAACACGGTTTGCTCGAAACCCTAATATGTGTGTGGGGGGGAGGGGGGATATGAGGACGTAGAGTACTTGTCGTATTGCAAAAGTATGGGTATACACATTGTCAAGATGTAGTACTGGTCATATTTAAAGAATTAATATAAGTTTTAAAATAAATAAAATAGAAAAGAAAAGAAAAAAGAGGAAAATTCCACAAGGCGCACGGCAAAGGAAAAATGCACGGCAAAGGTGACGTTGCCGTGCATCCTTTCAGCGCGCACGGCAAAGGTGGCAGACGGCAATGCCTTTGCCGTGCAGCATTCTTTGCCGTGCGCTTTCCTCTGTCTCTGCCGTGCAAAAGTTCTTTGCCGTGCACCTTGTCGTTTCATTGCCGTGCGGGCTGCTTTGCCGTGCGCTTTGCTTGGGCTTTGCCGTGCGCCCCCGCTTTGCCGTGCATCTTCCTATCCTCGCACGGCAAAGGCGTCGTTGCCGTGCGGCGGCGCACGGCAAAGATCGCCTGCACGACAACGCCTGTTTTTCCCGTAGTGCTGGTCGGGGTTCAAGAGGACCAGACGGAAGGCGCGGATCGGCGTCTCCACTCCCTTGTCGAGGATGGCGCACGTCTCCTCCCTGCCCGTGCGACGCCGCCATCTTCCCCGAGATCATGAAGCGGTCGCCGTGCGGAGCGTATGACTCATCGATCGATCAAAACGATTTGTCGGTTTCTAAAAACAAAAAAATTGGTCGGTTCGGGATCCCAACTAAGCCTGGACGCGAGCTGGCTCGGTCCGGCTCAGGCCGAGCCGGAGAAAAGCCCGAGCTGGAATGGCGAGCGGCGAGCCAGCTCGAGACTGCCGACGAGCTGTAAAATGGAGTTCGGCCCGAGCTTCCCAAAAGCTCGGTGCAGCTCGCGAGCCTGATGGAGGTGGGTCACTGACAAGTGGGGCCGTTCTTCTCCGGCTGCGACGTAGAGCTAGAGACGCATGCGGTGGAGCTGCCGTCTCCGGCGAGCAGTCGTGGTGGCGTGCGGAGATCAAATCCGACCATGGCGACGACGAGCACGTGTGGACGTGGGCAGCGGCGGCGGACCAGTTCGTGGCCAAGCGGCTGCTCAGAGGCGGCGCATCCAGCACGGCGGCGGCGCATGAGCGTATTAACGCGTGACCTAGGTCCTCCCGACGTATTCGTGTGCTGGGAAATAAGTGGACCAACAGATTGGGCCAAGTTCCAGCCCATTTACCCCCTTCGCCTTAATTCTGAAAAAAAAAACGAGCCAAACGGGCTGGCCCGAGCCGAGCCTGGCTCGGCCCGAGCTCGCTGCGGTCCAGGAAAGGGAACTCGGCTCGGTCAAATGCTAGAGCGGGCCGAGCCCAGTTCGGGGCGAGCCAGGCCAAACTCGGGCCGAGCTGAAAAGCTCGGGCTGTACGTCCAGCCTTAATCCCAACTAATCCCGCAAATTACGTGATTTTTGTGCCCAAGCTGCAGCTTTATATTGGTCGTCGTTGCATATGTAACCACGCTATTCCCAGATCGACCGCCGTAATTGGCAGATCGATCGGATCCAAACCACCGCGGCCGGGCGATCACTATGGCTTCCTCGCGGCGCAGAGATCGCCTGAGCGAGCTCCCGGACTTCCTGCTGGGCCACGTCCTCTCCTTCCTCCAGAACAAGGAGGCCGGCCGCGCGGCGGCGCTGGCACGCCGGTGGCGCTACGTCTTCTGCAACGTCCACACCGTTTCCTTCGAGGAGCATGCGGGCGAGAGGGAAAGCGACTGGAGCACCGACTACTACGAGGCCCGGGAGAGGAAGAGCTGCAGCTGGAAGCTCCTCAACGGCGTCAGCGCCGCGCTCCTCTGCCGCCGCCGCTGCGCCGGCACCCACGTGCCGCTGGGCCGCCTCCGCTTCGCCTTCGACAGCTGCCACGGCTGGAACGCCGTCCACGTCGACCAGTGGCTCGACTACGTGCTGCGGTACAGCTTCCAGGATCTGCACCTCGACCTGCGCTTCTGGCTCGGCCCGATCTGCGAACACCGCGACGGTGAGTTGGAGGAGGAGGAGGTGGTCGGCAGCGACTCGGACGATGAGTCGAAGAGGTGGAGAGGGTGGTCATATGTCCTCCCAAGAGGGCTCTTCTCATGCGCGACCCTTCGGACGCTGCGCGTGGGCTACTGCCGGCTGAAGCTACCGACCACCGTCAACCTGCCTTTCCTCGAGACGCTGTCCATCACGTCTCCCCGCCGCGACGGCAGGAGAAGCATCCAGCGGCTGATCTCGAGCTGCCCCCACCTCGTCGACCTAACGCTGGAGGCCATCGCCCGCCTCACGAGAGTCTCCGTGCTCGACAAACGCCTCCGCAGGTTTGCCCTCCGCTGCTGCCACAACCTCAGGTCCGTCGACATCGACGCGTCCGAGCTTAGGTCGCTGGACTACTGTGGCACGGTGCCTGCGGAGTCGCTCCTGTCCCTGAACGGCTTCCCGGTGACCATCCCTTCGTGCACCATCGATATCTGCAAAGTGCCCTCCAAGGAGGAGGAGCACGACAGGTTCATAAGGCTCATGGAGAAAATCTCCAACGCGAAGCACCTGCATCTGCACCATGGACACCTACCGTGCAGATCCTTCAAGGGGTTCCCCTCGTTCCCTTTCCTGACCCGGCTGGCGCTGCAAGGTACCCTCCAGATCCCCACGGCGGTGCGCGTGATCTTAGAGCACGCACCAAACCTCGAGATCCTGTCGTTTTTCATGGAGTCATCCGTGGTTCCCAACAACCTCGTGGCTCCCGACGAGTCGAGCTTCGTGGTCCCCTGCTTGCGGAGCAGGGTGAGGGAGATCAACATGGTCTATTACCAGGGTGACGAGCTGCAGAAGATGATTGCCAGGCTCCTGTTCCGGAACGCGCTCGTCCTCGAGAGGATGTGCGTCGTCCTGGTAAAGGGGCCATTCGCGTTGCAGGATGCACTGAAGAAGGAGATTGAAAGCTGGCTGGTGGCTGCCGATGTAGAGAAGATTTTCGTGTGATAGCTTATAGTAGTTTGTTTTCCTTTCATGGAGGAACCTGAGAATAATTTTGCAGTGCCGTGTGTTATTTATTTGTTGCCAGGAAATCTCTTGGCTAATAAAAACAGATTCTCTGATATGTTTAAGATGGTGCTGCATGTAGATCAGAACAGCAGTGTTGGGCATAGCTGGAAGAACTGGCCGGCTCGGTCATCTAAGTTTAACTAGAATTGCTGGGTGTGGCAAATTTTCTTGCCTCTCCTTGGATCCTCAATTTTTCACCAAGTCCACTTGTTAACCACCACCGATAGATACTCGAAATACCGTATTCACAGTTTTAACCTAAGTTAAGTTGTGGATTGCAGAACTTAGAGACAAACCTGAAAGAACAAAAAAATGTTCTGATATAATACTCTTGGAAAAGTTGTACACACAAAATTACCAGGATATATGCTACAGTAGCTTACTTTTTTCTCACACGAGCGTACTCGAGCTGTTCCGTTTAATGGGCTTTGCTATTTTTTTCGGGCTGCAATGCGCCTGCTAGTCTGGTCATCATTCTATTCCGTGGGCAAAAAATATGGTCCATTGTTTCTTGCTATTGTTTTGTATAGATTGTTTACCACATATGCCACGTGATATTGTTATATTTTATTTTGGCTTTGTGCTTTGTGATTTTGTAGAAAGATGGTTCTTTTTTCAAAAAAATTGAGTTCCAATTAATTAACATACACAAAATAAACCATACATATAAAAGAAAAATGAGTAAAAAAGAACACAAACTATGAATTGTCTTTTACAAAAATTGATACGTCCACTATTGGTCAACTCAGATTTTGTAAAATGTCGGCCGACGTCTGTTGTGTTCATTTCATTGTTAGGAGTTCTAGTTTTCACAACAGTATAAAGCCTCAACACATATAAAAATAGAACTAGAAATCATATAAGATCATCAACAATTAACTTTGTGGAAAAAATGGAAGAGAAAGTAGCAGATTTCTAAAACAGAACGTCTAACTTTCATGTGGCAAAAAAGTGCGATATGTAAATGAAAAATCAAAGGAAAATACACATGGAACAATGGTTGTAATTTTGTCGGTTAATATTTACACATTTAAAAAAAATGCAACCATGGTGTGGTAAAACGTGCAACCTACAAAACCCAAAAAAATAGAAATATATATACCATTGCTCATTTTATATATCTTGTTTGGTACCAACTAGTTGCACATTTCTTGAGAAAAAATGCAACATATATCAAAAACCGCTTGTACCAATTTGTTCCTCATTTTTTAGAACAATATTGTTTGGTACCAACTATTCCTCATTTATGACATAACTTTTAGAACAAAATTCTGATGGTATAATTTTCAAACATTGTCTTGAACTCTAGATACCTCTTTTAACCTATATGCGAGATCCATATCCTCTAAAATCACTATACCAAGTTCTATAGCTGTTTAACAATATCATGAATATTGATGCATATACATACACATTATAATATATGAAGGAGCATGAGTAAATTGGTAGAATAATGTGAAAACATTGGGTTTCTCACATTTATGGTTAAAATCAGCGTTAGCAATATTTTTCTTAAACACCATATTATAAATATAAATATACTTTTGCAACAATATACATTTTCACTTTACCACAAAAATAGGTAATGATATATGAGAACTTTATGAAAAGTTTTTATATTAATATAAATGAGCCTTTTTTAGTGCCACTAGTTACACAAAAGAAGTAGTTGTTTATATAATATGTTGAATAACGTACTGATAAAAATCATAGATTAAAAGTTATGCGCCTTATGATGAGGTAAGAAAGTGTTTAGTATAAATAGATAGATGACTAAAATTCTACCTCATTGATGTGACTACAAATTGTTGTCATAACCTGAACAACTTATTTATAAAACTAATTCAAAATTCTGAGTAAGTAATTGTTATGATTCATCACTAGTCTAAGAAACAACATAGTTCAAGATAATAGCTTACAAATTGATTCCTATCATCTAATGAATATTTGCATCTATGAAAGATTTGCTAGAAAATTAGATTTTTTTTATGAAACTAGTGATATTCTCTTTCTTATATACTTCACCGTGGACTTGGCGTGTGTGTGGCTAAACTCACTAATGCGAGATACATGGATAGATGCCACATCTCATTTATTTACTTGCACTTGCACAAACAAAAGATATACCCAAGTGACCAAGTAACTCATGTATTAGGAAGTTTTTGGAAATGCATGTTATACAATATACATAAAATACAACACTATGCACACAAGATAATATTTTAGGTACCTTCAGTGAAATGAGCATTTTGATTTGAAAAATCAGGATTATTAGAGCTTGGGTCCATTTCATATTTTTAATATATTCCCCCCTTTTGTTTCCATCTATCTTTATTTCATGGGATGATTCCCTAAGCAATGCAATTTTCCTTTACTTTGCCACTAGCAATGTCATTGTCTAAATGTTGATGACTTGGTTTCGTTCAAGGCATCCTCATATCTATTAAAGAAATCAATCAGCTCCTAATGAGGTCCCCCAAGGTGAGCGAAGTGAAGTTTTTCTTTCTCTTCCTCCAGTTAGAAAAAAAGTATAGGACCTGATGCATAACAAGAAAGACAGAATAGCAGTCATGCTGAGATCTTGTAAAGGTTGGCGTTCCTACGCTCAAAACCCATACCTCAGATGCATGCTCATTGGAATATCCCATCACAAGGATGAAATGATCCATTTAGCGTAGTTCCCTTTCCTCTGTTGACAAAACACCTATGTTATGCTAACAGGAGCGCGCTTTTTTATTTGACAAGATGATCTAGCTTTTTTTCCTGGCGCAAAGGCGGGCATAAAACCAGCAATAACTTTTGGTGAGGCTGGGAATCAAAGCCTTTTTATAACGCAGAGTCTCTAAAGATATTTATTTTTAGGAAGTTTCAAATATATAGATTTAAAAAAAATTATGTTTGTTTTTAACTAATTGTGAGTTAATTAGGACATGTGCTAGGAAAATTCTAAATGAAGTGCGAATGACTAAGCAACGATAACCAGAAATAGGTGATATTTAGGGAATGAACAATACAAAGTTCTTAGATAAATATTGAGAAAAATAATAAACCAGTTTTTGCTAAGCACGGGTGCTTACTTATACATGACTGGTGCTTACTTAGGCATCTCTCATATTCAAATAAGCCCTAGTGGTTAAGAATTTTCTTTGATTTCTTTTTTAGAACAATTCTCTAAACACTTTGCATTGTGAACTTATATCTCATAAATATGATACTCATAAGTTATTATCGGTATTTTTTCATCATCATAAGGCCACATTATCTGCATGCCTAGTCCCGTTGCCGCTTTGGAAAGGTCATTGCCTTGTCACTTTTTTGCCTCTCTTCACGAATACCTTCACACTTTGTGATTATATTCGTGAAAATAATGCAAGGAGTGAGCTTAGTGAGTGAATGTAAGAGCCAACAACCTAAGGACGAAATATGCGTTTAATTCTTAGAGCATCTCCATTAATTGGGCAAAGCACATTTAACCTCCTATATGTCATTGGACATGTCCATAAGTGTCCGCGGATAGGGGTCGGGCAATCCCTATATATATCCCCTCCTACAATTACACACCCTAATTTGAATCATCAATTTCATGCAATGCAAGTAGACCATACTAAAGATTATTCTAAATCACAAATGATAAATAATTAAAATCACAATATAAATTACAACGTGTAGTTATTAATAAGAGTGCATGAATAGTTCAAATTATTCGTAGTGCATTATTCAAACATAAAATCCACTCATTTCCTGTGTGGATCCATATATGCTCCACAAGATCATTGAGTAGCTTCACGTGTGCTTATTGTTCTCGAAGTTGTCGACGCATCTCAAGAATTTTCAAAACATGCGACGGACATGTTCTTCAGACTTCGAGAAATCATTCGTGCTAGTTGTTCCTTCTCCCTCGTTGTCCACAACATGTTGTGCAAAATTACACAACAATTCATCATCTCCCCACATCATTGCAGCTCCACAAACAATACTCCAACCATCTTGGGGCATTCCAAATGCCCACTCAACATCCTTCCTAGCAGATTCTTGCATAGTTGCAAAGTGGCATCGTTTATGACCTAGGGGATTGGATATAGTCTTCACAAATGCCTCCCACTGAGGATGGTGTATTTTCTTGTTGATGGTGTAGTTTCACGTCGGGGCATCCCCACCACAAAGTCTCTTAAACAATAGAGTGCGCTGAAACACATTGATGCCGTTGTGGGAATCCGACATGCCAAAAAAAATCCAAATCCACAAGTCCTTTGATGCCACTTCTTTAAGATGATTGTGCCCTCTTTTGTGTGAACTTGGTACTTCCTACGCAAGCCTGTTTGGTAGTTTTTTCATTTTCAATGCATGCAATCGACTAAACCAAGCATGTCTAAAAAACCTCTTTCTGCTTTGATGGCCATTAAATTTCCATGTCCTCAACAATTGGTTCTCTCAGATACTCTGGTCAAACGAAGTCTGCATATTTGACCATAGCCTCAATGCATGTGCTCTCCCCCATTCATATGTACTTATCAACAACATCCGCAGCTTTACCATAGGCAAGCATCCTCAAATAAACTATGCATCTCTCCATATGAGAGAACACAAATTGTCCGCAAAAATATTTTCTCAACGTCAAGTAGGTATCAAAGTTATTCACACTTTCCACTATGCGCCAGAACAAACTAGAGATCATGAGGAAGCGATGCCGAAAAAACCCTTTGTGGAATACGAGATCGGTTTTGACGTAGTTGTTGTACAGATCATGTGTGTTCCCTTCAACGTTCAAAAAAGCAGAACTGAGCGTCACTTAAGCACGAAAGCGAGCATAGCGGAGGCTTTCTGCTTCGTTTCAAGCCTGAGCGGCCCATAAAGTGCTGAGCGGAGAAAAGCTGTCCGCTTCTGCCTGCGCGTGCGCTTCCGCGCGCAGGAGCGACGCTGAAGCGGAAAAGCACGACAGTTGAGCATCGATGGTGGCCGGCGGGAGACCGAGAAATTGGGAGGGAAAAGGGAGGGAAGCGGCAAAGGAGAGAGAGGGAATTTAGTCCTAGGGTTAGGAAAACCCCAATCGACCACTTTTAGTCGCGGATCGAGAGAACAGAGAGAGGCGGCGCCATTGGAGTTCTCCTGTGCGCCGCCGGTCAAGCTCCTCGCCAGCCGCCGGGTTGATCTGCTCCCTCCTCGCTGGCTCCTCCTTGTGCGCCGCCCACTGATACGTCAATTTTGCATCACTATTTTACATCATAATTCATCTTTATTCATTGATATATTTCATATTATGATGCAATACTTATGTTATTTCGTCTTATTTTGCATGTTTGGCAATTATTGGGGATGGATCTGCCGGAGCCGGAAATCAGCTGAAAAAGTACCTGTCAAGATACCTGACCTAGGAAGCTCAGAAAATTCCAGAAACATTATGAAGTCAATATTTTGAAGAATAAGTCACGGAGCCGAAAGGGGGAACGAAGTGGAGCTCCAGGGGGCAGGGGCGGCCTGCACCCGCGGGCCCACCCTTGGCCGCGGCAGGGGCCCGCCCCTGGCCCCTGTGGCCCCCTCCAGCTCCCCTTCGGCGTATTACTCACCCCTGACCTAAAAACATCGGGGGCATCGACGAGGAATTTTTCCGCCGCCTCCACGAGGCGGAAACCAGACAGAGAGAAGAAGGGCTCCGGCAGAGAGAAATCTGCCGGGGAATTTCCCTCCCGGAGGGGGGAATCACCGCCATCGTCATCGCCATCACGCCAAGCATCATCGGGATCATCATCAACATCATCTCCACCATCAGCACCATCATCACCGCCGTCATCCCATCTCATCTCGCTGTAACAATTATCATTGTGTTGCGATTAGTTCATCGGAATCGTATCCCGGGCGTTGATTACCACTTGTAGTTGATGTTTGAGAGTTTTATCGGTGAATTATCATTACAATCAGATTGTTGACCTTATTCATATCACCTCTGATCATGATCTATATGATGTCTTGTGAGTAGTTTGTTTGGTTCTTGAGGACATGGGGAAAGCCTAGTTGCTAGTAATTGCATAATGTTGAGTAATATTTAATGTTTTGATTTATGTTGTGGTGTTATTCCTCTAGTGGTATCGTGTGAACGTCAACTACATGATACTTCACCTTTCAAAGGGCCTAGGGGAATGCATAGTGTATTTAGTTTGCTTATGGTAGGGTTGCAGGAGTGACAGAAACCTAAACCCCAATTTGTGAACTGGTGTGCACTAGGGAGTGTAGGGTCTCGGAGTTTAAGGCTGTGGTTAGGTTTTTATCTTAATTATTTTCTTGTAGTTGCGGATGCTTGCAAGGGGTTTAATCACAAGTATGTATTTGTCCAAGTAAGGGCGGTGCTTTAGCATAGGTCCACCCACACAGCACTTTATCAAAACATTGAAGGTTAATCACCGGCATGCAATGAAACTGGCTAGGCAGAAACTCCCATGTGTCCTCGAGAACGTTTTAATCTTCATAAGTAACACAACCGGCCTGTCCTTTGAGCTTAAAAGAATTGGGCTATTTGCTGCAATTATCGTAGCACTCTTTTATTTACTTGTTCTTTATTTGTTCATTAAATCAAAAATCCAAAAACATTTCTCTTTTAGTGCTTGCAGTGAAACCTTGCTGAAAATCACTTGTCAACACCTTCTGCTCCTCGTTGGGTTCGACACTCTTACTTATCGAAAGGACTACGATAGATCCCCTATACTTGTGGGTCATCAAGACTCTTTTCTGGCGCCGTTGCCGGGGAGTGTAGCGCTATTGGTAAGTGGAATTGGTAAGAAACTCTTTTATTGTAAGTGCTGTTTTTATTTTTGCTTTCTACTTTGCTTCGTTATGGAGCACTCTTCACTTAATATGATGTTTGGGAGTGACTCTGCCACCGCACCTGTGGTGGATAAGAGTCCTCCGCTCTCTGAAATTGATCCATTTAAAATACCCATGGGAATTATTGATCATGTTATGAGTAACCGTTATGCAGGGGATGGAACCAGCCATCCAGGTTATCATTTGCTTTATATTAAAGATCTGTGTGAGCTATTTAAGATTGCAGGTATGTCAAAAGAGGTAATCATGAGGAAATTATTCTTAATATCACTAAAGGATAAAGCTATGGATTGGTATATGCTTCTGGATAATTCTCACTTGATGGGATTAGAAAGAGCTTATGTCTCTATTTTATTCTAAATTTTATCCTCTTCATGAAATTCATCAAGATAGAAATTATATTTATAACTTTTGGCCATATGAAGGAGAAAGCATCGCTCAAGCTTGGGGGATGTTGAAATCTTTAATGCTTAAATGCCCCAATCATAAGCTTCCTAATGATACAATTGTTAACAATTTCTATGCGAGGCTGCCTCGCAATGATAAGGATATGCTTGATGCCTCTTCTCTTGGATCCTTTGCAAACAAAGAAGTTAATGCTAAATGGGATTTAATTGAAAGTATTTATCGCAATGCGGAAGATTGGGAGATCGATAAAGGTAAAGAATCAGGTATAAATTATGAGTATGACTGCATTAAATCTTTCATGGAAACTGAACGTTTTAATATGCTTAGTGCTAAGTTTGGGCTCGATTCTTAAATTGTTTTTGATCTTTGTAAATCCTTTGCTGACCATATTAATATTCCAAAAGAAAAGTGGGATAAGTATCATGAACCATTTAAAGATGTTTGTAAAACGGATGTGCTTGCTAGTGATGATGTGCCTGTCCAGACAGTTGAATCTGTTTTACCTGCTGTTTACTTTGAAAAACCACCCTTTCCTATAAAAATTAAAGAACACTCAATCGTGGCTAGTGTGGTGAATAAAAGTGAAAGGAAAGTTATGAACCTGATGAACAACTTGAAATTGCCTCTCCAGTAGCTTTGGTTAAAGATCTGGTAACTGAGAACGTCGATGGAAGTTCTATTTATTTTTGTGAAGCTGCTACTAACATTGTTAGACAGGATAAAAGTGCAAAAGTTGTTGGTACTCATGTGGTCTCTGTCAAGATAGGTGATCATTGCTATTATGGATTATGTGATATGGGTGCAAGTGCAAGTGCTATTCCTTATACACTTTATCAAGAAATAATGCGCGAAATTGCACCATGTGAGCTTGAAGATATTGATTTGGAGATTAAATTGGCTAATAGAGATGTCATCCACCCGGTGGGAATTGTCGGAGACGTTGAAGTTTTATGTGGTAAGGTAAAATATCCAACTGATTTCCTTGTCTTGGGGTCGGTTAAAGATAAATTTTGTCCTATCATATTTGGTAGACCTTTCTTAAATACTTGTAGTGCTGTTATAGATTTTAAGAAAGAAAAGGTCTCTGTTCAATTCGCCGAAGAACCGTATGAATTTAATTTTTCCAAATTTGCTAGACATCGTTATGATAAAGAATTACCTAATGAGGATCTTATTATTGAAAGAATTGCTTCTATTGCCGTGCCTCCTAATGATCCTTTGCAGCAATATATGGAGGAACATGAGAATGATATGTTTATGTAGGAAAGAGAGGAAATTGATGAAGTCTTCTTCAGACAGCCGGCTATTCTAAAGCATGATCTACCTGTGGAGTCTCTGGGGACCCAGACACCTCCAAAGGGAGATACCGTTTTTGAATTAAAAGCTCTTCCAAACACTCTCAAATATACATATTTGGATGAGAAGAAAATATATCCTGTTATTATCAATTCTAACCTTTCAGTGAAAGAGGAGGAGCGATTATTGGAGGTCCTTAGGAAACATCGAGCTGCATTGGGATATACTCTTGATGATCTTCAGGGGATTTCTCCATCTATTTGTCAACATGCAATTAATCTTGAGCCTGATGCGAAGCCCGTTGTTGATGTAACAGCCCCAGCTTTATACCGAAAAATACCAAGAATTTTTCCACTTTTGCATCATTGTTTGCATCATGGCATCCATATGAAATTGCTATTTCTAACTATCCAATTATGCAAGCAACTAAAATGGGGAAGCAAACCATCCCAAGCTTCCACACCAAATGCAATTGCTTAACTTGGCAAACAATCATTCTTGGACTTCCAAATTGTTTTGGAAGTTCCAAGTTTACCTGTTATAACAAATTCTCAAATTCCAAATATTGCCAAATAAGAAATGAATTTGAGAATCCAAAATTGGTTCAATTCAAGTGCTATTTTTTAAATCAAGTTAAACCTTTCCAAAAATTCAAACTAAAATTATGGGGAGCTTCATTTTCATACTAGGAGCCTCCATGATTAATTTCATTATTTTTGGAAATAATTAAGTGCTTCAAATAAATACATTTTGTAATTATCAAAAATGACCATAATTAAACCCTATGAACAAATGTGGTCCAAAACATTTTATTTTGGGTCACCAATTTTTGTGGAGCTTCTAGATGTTATGGGTAGCCCACCTGAATTTTTGCATATTTTTAGAAAATGTCTAAGTGCCTCAAAGAAATCAGTAAAGCTGCAGTTGGACCAAGTTGTAAATAAGTTTTTAAACAGTGGGGGGGTTTCTGGAAAACTTCTTTCTTCTCCACTGTCGCCACAGTGCCCTCCGGCACTGGAGCCATGCCGAGGCGGCCATGCCGCCATGCTCCCCACGCGCCTGCCGCCGTGCCCCCTGGTGGTCAAACGTTCGGAACGCCCACCTGCTCCCGGAACCATTTCCCCCTCCTGCTCCCTCTTGACTCGCCCCCTTTTCTCCACCCGAGCTTCCCCTTGCCGCCGCTCGCCTCCGTTCGTCGCCGTCGCCTGGAGAGGTCCCGCTTAGATCGAAGGCCGCAGTGAGGTTGGCCGCGTCCTTCTCCCTCTCCCCGCGAAAGGAATCGGGCCGGGGTCGCCTAAATCGGCGCCGGCATCCGCTTCTCCTCCCGCCGCCGGCCGTTGCACGTCGAGCACGCGCCCGACGATTTCCGCCCATCCGCGCCGTCGCCGTCCACACCTTAGGGCTCAGGGTGAGCTCCTCTCTCGTTTGGCTACCTCCCGCTCCCCCTTTTCCCCTCCTCGCCGCCGGTCACCGTGCGTCGGTCACCGTCGTCGCCGTCCGTGAACCCGGCCTGGGCACCGACCGGTTCGGCCATGAGGCCGGCTGGCTCGGGCCAGTGCCTGGCCTGGACACCCGGCCTGGGCTTAGCTTGGGCCGGCACGAGGCCGGAGGCTTCGGCCACCCTCCCGGCCTCGATCCCCAGCCTGGGCCGGCCAAAGGCCAGAGGCTTCGGGTCACCACCCGGCCTGCAGCCTGGCCTGGCCGGCACAAGGCCGGCCTATCTAGGAATTGTTTTCCCTTTTTAGAAAAATAAAACAATTTTAATTAATCGATATCTTTTTAAATATTGCTCCAAAATTTGCAAATTAAATATCAAATTGTTCATCAAAGCAATACCTATCATTTGGTAACATTGCCATGCCCTTTTTAAGAAATAAATTCTCCTTTATTTAGGAAATCCCTAAATGGCTTTAATAATACCAAATTCGGAAAAATTCATAACTTGTTATTTAATTAACCAAAAATTATGAATAAAATATCAAAGTGATCAATAATTCAAATACTATCAAATCATGCTAATATCAAATCATGATCACAAAATTTCCTTTGATGTTATTCTTAAATTGTGTAAAAGAATTAAATTCAATTAATGATTTAATTCACTATTTATTCGTCGAAACTCGGAAAATTACAAATAAGGTACCAAAATGATCGGAAGAACAAAACCTACTTAATCATGTCATTGTTCATGTATAATTACGCCACTCCTTTTGTAATGTAATAAATTATAAATAATGTGGTCACTAAGATAAATATGGGGTTGTTTCCAAATAATTGCACTAATTATTTGGAACTCCATTTAATTTGTTAGATAAATTAAATGATGATATCTCTGCATAAACTTGTCATGACATCATGTGTTTGAGCATTTCACCTTGTCTTCGTGTGATTTATTTTGTTCTTCTATAATTGTTTGGGTATCGATAGATTCCGGAGTTGAGGTCACCCCTACCTATCCCGACGAGCAGTACTACACGCCCCGGCAGCAAGGCAAGAGATAACCTAACCTTCTTGGCATCTAGCATCCTACTGTTTTATAAACTTAGTTCATCCACATAATATTGCATTCAATTCTATATAAATTTTGGTCAATAATAGAGTATCCTATGAATGCATGTTTTTCCCCGAACCAACACATGTATCCCTACCTATGAACCCTAGGTTTGATGTGTTGGCCTGAGATAAAGATATAGTTGTTGTAAGTAAATGCTTAGCTATGCTTAGCCATGCTTAGTAGAATGCATAGTTGTCCGTTATTTATTTCCATGATTTATGAAATTGATGGAATGTTCGGACAAGATGGAGGATGCTTGTGTTACTTAATTAAATTGTTTAAAGGCTTGGATGAGTTGGCATCTGGGGATGGTGTTTTGCCTCATTCCTGCCGCCTAGGCTGAGAGTGCTTTTAGCTAGAACCAAGAACCGAGCGTGCTTCCAACGGTGGGGACATATGGAATCCCCTTTAACCGAATAATTTGTGCGGGCGTATCCAAGGGTCCTCTAGTTTGCTATTTCCATTTGCGTGTGAGTGTGTGGGTGGAAAAAGGAAAAGATGAGAATGGTGGTGTTTAGGATGTGGCGATGGGGGTAGGGGCTGAAATAGGCTGGGTAAACTTGTCCTGTGGAGATGAGGGATGAGAAATGGTTACTAATGGTTCTTTGTGAACCGAAGAAAAGTTTATTCTCTTATCCCGGTTTGAAAAACCTTCTGAGTAGACGATGACATGGGTCTTTATGTATTTTAAAAAGGAAAACTAGCTTTATGCAAATTAGCTACATTATACAGCATTAGAGCCTCCATCAGCATTGGGCCTATATCGCCCTACTAAACTTGCGAGTACGTCGTACTCAGTCTCTCTTTGCTGCCTTTATTAATTTGTTTCAGAGGAGGACGACACCGAGCACACAGGTGGGTTCTTCGTGGACGTCGACGAGTAGTTTGGGGTTCCCAGGTGGCAGCTTGGGACCGTGGAACAAGCTGGCTGGGGTTGGTTATGTGTAGGCCTCTTAGGCCCTATATTTGGATCTTGTTGTACTAGACAACACTACTTCGCTTCCGCATGATGTATTGTTGGGTCTGTGACCCTTTGGTGTGTAATATTTGTATCTTTCTCATATATGAGTTGCTATATGAATCTTTGTGTCGTAGAGTCTATGATGTGCCAGTTGTTCCACAAGTCTTGATCTCTCTACTATACATGATAGCTATGTCTGAGCTTATGGCATGATCGAAGTGTTGCGTGCCGATGATCCATTCCGAGCACGCCTGCCAAAGATTTTGGCCTGGGATTGGTAAACCCAGTAACCTTCGATTGTGTAGCATGACCGGTTGCACAAAGCTTCATTGTATAGTTCTGGGGTCGGGGCGTTACAAGTTGGTATCAGAGCCGGACTGCCTGTAGGAAACCCTTTCTATTGGTCGATGTCGAGTCTAGTTTGTAAATTATTTATAACCTAAAAATGAATTGTGAAAACCTTCTTAGGATTCTTTTTACTCCTCATCCAACTCGCTCTACTCTGATCTCTTATCTCTATTTGTTTTAAGCTTGGTGTCGAAGATTAGGTTCTCGGGGTTGGGTTCTACCGTCCGGTGTTTGTCTCGAGTCGGTTATATCCGTCTGCTATCGCCGCTATGACGTGATGTCACCCGTGGTTGACTAAATCTTTTTGTGCTAGTGCCATCTTATAGCTCTATATCTGGAAGAATTCTAATGATCTATCCTAACTGTTCGGAGATGTTAACTAACTATGTCCTTGTTCCAAATCTTCAGAATGGCTCCCACCCGTCGTGGTAACCCCGGTGATCCTGATGCACAGCCGCCACCCTCAATGGCGGAGGTCCTGATGGCCATCGAGGAGAACCGACTGCGAAATGAGCGTTTGCTCGAGCAGTTGGTTCAACAAGGGGCTAGGAGGAACAACGACTGCAGCACTCTCACCGAGTTCTTGCGGTCCCAACCTCCCACATTATCTGAAGCTAAAGAGCCGCTTGATGCGGATGATTGGCTGAGAGCCCTCGAGCGCAAGTTCGCGGCCTTGCATGTTCCGGTGGCGGAACAAGTCAACTTCGCCACCTACTTGCTGAATGGAGCCGCCGGCTCCTGGTGGGAGAGCCATGTGTCGATGTTCGACGCTGGCCATGTCTTCACTTGGGCAGAGTTCCGCACCGCCTTCCGTGCGGCGTATATCCCCAAGCCTGTCATGGACCTCAAGAGGAGGGAGTTCCTGGACTTGACCCAGGGACGCATGGACGTCCAAGCCTACGGGCGAGAGTTCAACCACCTCTCCCGTTACGCCCCTCGGGACGTGACCAACGATGAGGACAAGCAGTACCTCTTCCGCAAGGGGCTCGCACCTCGGCTCCGCTACGAGCTCCTGCCCTTCAAGTTCCAGTCCTATCAGGAGATCTACAACCAGGCTCTCACTATGGAGCAGGGTAGGAAGGAGCTGGAGGCTTCCAAGAGGCCAGCTCCCACTGACAACCGGAGCTCCTTCTCTGAGGGCAAGAAGCGCCGGGTATTTGTGCCCTTCAGCATTGTGCCTCGTGCACCCTTCGCGCCAAGGCCTTCAGGGTTCAGGCCACCTCCGCCTCGCCCAGCTACCTCGACCTTGGGTGCGGCTGGAAGTGGCTTCCGCCCTCAACTGCCTCCACCACCACCGAGGCCCACTTGCTTCAGCTGTGGCCAGCCGAGGCACTACTCCAAGGAGTGTCCCCAAAAGGCGCCGGCTACCGCAGCACCTGCACTGGCTCCCTCTACCCCAGCCGCCAAGGCCATGACCGTCAGCCGTGGCCGCCTGAACCACGTCTCGGCTGAAGGAGTTGAGGAGGACCCCAGAGTTCTCATGGGTACGCTTCGAATCAATGATTACCCGGCTTTGGTCTTATTTGATTCTGGAGCATCGCATTCATTCATATCCATAGCTTTTGCACACAACCATCAAATACCATTTGTAAACATGGACTCCCCTCTAGTGGTCAAAACCCCAGGCTCCAGTTGGCACACTAAATGGGTTGCTCCGGAAGTCCAGATTACCATAGGCTATTGGTCCTTTCCGTTCCAGCTGATAGCACTGAAGTCAGATGGGCTAGATGTAATTCTGGGTATGGATTGGCTAGTCAAATATCAGGCCAACCTGGACTGTGCTGCCAAGTCTGTCACCGTGATCCACCCAACCGTCAGGCTGGTGAGTTATTGGTCACCTTCGTCCGCAACTCCATCTGCTGCCACTCCTCTCTCGTCGGAGATCAGCCTATGCTTCCTGGAAGGAACCACCCCGCCTGAAATGCATGAAGTTGCTGTGGTGTTTGATTTCCCTGATGTTTTTCCGAAGGAATTGCCTGTCATGCCACCTGATCGCAGCGTGGAGTTTGTGATTGAGTTGGTTCCGGGAACCGCCCCAATTTCCAAAAGGCCCTACCACATGCCAGTGGAAGAGCTAACTGAACTAAAGAAGCAACTTGATGAGCTGTTAGAAAAGGAATTCATCCGGCCGAGTAGCTCACCTTGGGGCTGCCCGGTCATCTTTGTCAAGAAGAGGGATTCAAATGTTCCTCGGCTGGTTGTTGATTACCGCCCTTTGAATGCGGTGACCATCAAGAACAAGTATCCCATTCCTCGAATAACTGACTTGTTCGATCAGCTAGCTGGTGCAATGGTATTCTCCAAGATGGATCTGAGGTCAGGCTACCACCAGATCAAAATCAGAAAGGAGGATATTCCGAAGACGGCTTTCACTACCCGTTTTGGGTTATATGAGTACACCGTCATGTCCTTCGGCCTCAAAAATGCTCCAGCTACATTCATGAGGCTGATGAATTCCATTTTCCACGAGTACCTCGATAAGTTCGTCATAATTTACATTGATGACATCCTTGTCTACTCCAAAACCGAAGAAGAACATGTTGAGCATCTTCGGCTGGTCCTGACCAAGCTCCGTGATCACCGCCTCTATGCCAAGTTCTCCAAGTGTGAATTTTGGCTGAAGGAGCTCATTTTCCTAGGTCATGTGGTGTCAGCTGCTGGAGTAGCGGTGATACCTGACAAAATCCAGGCAATCCTGGATTGGCCAACTCCCAAGTCTGTCAAAGATATTCGCAACTTCCTTGGGTTGGCGGGTTATTACCGCCGATTCATCGAGGGCTTTTCCAAGATAGCCAAAGCTTTGACTGACCTCCTCAAGAAGAACAAACAGTTCATATGGACCGATAAAGCTGAAGAGAGTTTCCAAACTCTCAAGGTCAAGCTCACTACCACCCCGGTGCTTGTCCTTCCCGACACCGACAAAGACTTTGTCGTCTATTGTGATGCATCACTCCAAGGCTTGGGCTGTGTTTTGATGCAAGAAGGCCATGTGGTAGCCTATGCTTCCCGACAACTCAAGCCGCATGAGAAAAACTACCCAACTCACGATCTAGAGCTTGCTGCCGTGGTTCATGCTCTGAAGCAATGGAGGCCCTACCTGTTGGGCAACCGTTGCGAGATCTACTCCGATCATCAAAGTCTGAAATATCTCTTCACCCAGCCGGATCTGAATCTGAGGCAGAGAAGATGGTTGGAATTAATAAAAGACTAAGATGTGACCCTCAACTATCAGCCCGGCAAGGCCAATGTCGTGGCAGATGCTCTGAGCCGCAAGGCTTATTGCAACACCTTGATGATTGAAAGGGCACAACCTGCTCTCCATGAGGAATTTGCTCGGTTAAATCTGGAGATTGTTCCCTCCGGATATTTAGCTAACCTCGAGATCAAATCCACTCTTGAGGATGAAATCAAGGCCACCCAGCAACATGATGCTGGCATCCGCAAGATCAAAAAGAATATTGCAAGTGGGAAGGCCAAGTGTTTCTCCGTTGATGATTCCGGTGTTGTCTATTTTGGGAACCGTCTTGTGGTGCCCAAAAGGGGAAATACCAAGGAGTTGATACTCCAAGAAGCCCATGAATCTCCCATATCCATCCATCCTGGTAGCACCAAAATGTACCAAGACCTCCGCCCCAAATTTTGATGGACTCGCATGAAGTGGGAAATTGCCAAATATGTTGCTGAATGCGACGTCTGTCGCCGAGTGAAGGCTGAACATCAAAGGCCAGCTGGTACCCTTCGCCCCATAGTCATTCCCGAGTGGAAATGGGATGAAGTTGGCATGGATTTCATCACCGGTTTTCCAAGATCACCAAAGGGCAACAATGTCATTTGGGTAGTCATTGATCGTCTATCCAAGGTTGCCCACTTCCTCCCCGTTCGCGAGGATATCAACTCCGTTAAACTGGCAGAGCTGTATATGGCTCGGATTATTCCTTTGCATGGGGTTCCTTTGAGGATCATTTCAGACCGTGGAAGTCTGTTTGTGTCCAAATTCTGGCAAAGCTTCCAAAAAGCTCTTGGAACCCGCCTCAACTTCAGCACATCCTATCATCCTCAAACCGACGGTCAAACTGAAAGGGTGAACCAAGTTCTTGAGGACATGCTTCGGGCATGTGTCATCTCCTTCGGTAAGGGTTGGGAAAAGTATCTCCCCCTCGCTGAGTTCTCCTACAACAACAGTTACCAAGCCAGTTTGCAAATGGCTCCCTTTGAGGTTCTCTATGGGAGAAAATGTCGGACTCCTCTGAATTGGTCTGAAACCGGAGAGAGGCCACTCTTCAGTCCTGATGTGATCAATGAGGCTGAGGAGAAAGTCCGTATCATCCGGGAAAATCTCAAGATTGGTGAATCCCGGCAGAAGAGCTATTATGACAACCACCATCAAGAGGTTCACTATGAAATTGGTGATAAAGCCTATCTTCGAGTCTCTCCTCTCCGAGGCGTTCGTCGCTTCGGAATCAAGGGCAAATTGGCACCTCGCTATGTTGGCCCTTTCATCGTCCTAGCCAAGCGAGGAGATCTCTCCTATCAACTCGAGCTACCCTCAAACTTCCCGGATGTGCACGATGTGTTCCATGTCTCCCAACTCCGTCATTTCTTCAAGGATCCAATCCGTGGGGTTGATCATGAGGTGTTGGACATCCAAGAGGATTTGACCTATCGTGAGCATCCTATCCGTATCTTCGATGAAACAGAGAGGAAGACCCGCAACAAGACCATCAAATTCCTCAAAATCCAATGGTCGAACCATTCCGAAGAAGAAGCGACTTGGGAGCGAGAAACTAGTCTTCGTCAGGAATATCCCGCCTTCTTCACTCAAGCCTAGAATCTCGGGACGAGATTCCTGTAAGAGGGGTAGAATTGTAACAGCCCCAGCTTTGTTCCGAAAAATACCAAGAATTTTTCCACTTTTCCATCATTGTTTGCATCATGGCATCCATATGAAATTGCTATTTCTAACTATCCAATTATGCAAGCAACTAAAATGGGGAAGCAAACCTTCCCAAGCTTCCACACCAAATGCAATTGATTAACTTGGCAAACAATCATTCTTGGACTTCCAAATTGTTTAGGAAGTTCCAAGTTTACCTGTTATAACAAATTCTCAAATTCCAAATATTGCCAAATAAGAAATGAATTTGAGAATCCAAAATTGGTTCAATTCAAGTGCTATTTTTGAAATCAAGTTAAACCTTTCCAAAAATTCAAACTAAAATTATGGGGAGCTTCATTTTCATACTAGGAGCCTCCATGATTAATTTCATTATTTTTGGAAATAATTAAGTGCTTCAAATAAATACATTTTGTAATTATCAAAAATGACCATAATTAAACCCTATGAACAAATGTGGTCCAAAAAAATTTATTTTGGGTCACCAATTTGTGTGGAGCTTCTATATTTTATGGGGAGACCACCTGATTTTTTGCATATTTTTAGAAAATGTCTAAGTGCCTCAAAGAAATGAGTAAAGCTGCAGTTGGACCAAGTTGTAAATAAGTTTTTAAACAGTGGGGGGGTTTCTGGAAAACTTCTTTCTTCTCCACTGTCGCCACAGTGCCCTCCGGCACTGGCGCCATGCCGCCGTGCTCCCCACGCGCCTGCCGCCGTGCCCCCTGGTGGTCAAAGGAACGCCCACCTGCTCCCGGAACCATTTCCCCCTCCCGCTCCCTCTCGACTCGCCCCCTTTTCTCCACCCGAGCTTCCCCTTGCCGCCGCTCGCCTCCGTTCGTCGCCGTCGCCTGGAAAGGTCCTGGTTGGATCAAAGGCCGCAGTGAGGTTGGCCGCGTCTTCTCCCTCTCCCCGCGAAAGGAATCGGGCCGGGGTCGCCTAAATCGGCGCCGGCATCCGCTTCTCCTCCCGCCGCCGGCCGTTGCACGTCGAGCACGCGCCCGACGATTTCCGCCCATCCGCGCCGTCGCCGTCCACACCTTAGGGCTCAGGGTGAGCTCCTCTCTCGTTTAGCTACCTCCCGCTCCCCCTTTTCCCCTCCTCGCCGCCGGTCACCGTGCGTCGGTCGCCGTCGTCGCCATCCGTGAGCCCGGCCTGGGCACCGGCCGGTCCGGCCATGAGGCCGGCTGGCTCGGGCCAGTGCCCGGCCTGGGCTCAGCTTGGGCCGGCACGAGGCCGGAGGCTTCGGCCACCCTCCCGGCCTCGATCCCCAGCCTGGGCCGGCCTGTATGGGAATTGTTTTCCCTTTTTAGAAAAATAAAACAATTTTAATTAATCGATATCTTTTTAAATATTGCTCCAAAATTTGCAAATTAAATATCAAATTAATCGATATCTTTTTAAATATCATTTGGTAACATTGCCATGACCTTTTTAAGAATAAATTCTCCTTTATTTAGGAAATCCCTAAATGGCTTTAATAATACCAAATTCGGGAAAATTCATAACTTGTTATTTAATTAACCAAAAATTATGAATAAAATATCAAAGTGATCAATAATTCAAATACTATCAGATCATGCTATTCTTAAATCACGATCACAAATTTTCCTTTGATGTTATTCTTAAATTGTGTAAAAGAGTTAAATTCAATTAATGATTTAATTCACTATTTATTCGTCGAAACTCGAAAAATTACAAATAAGGTACCAAAATGATCGGAAGAACAAAACCTTCTTAATCATGTCATGTTCATGCATAATTACGTCACTCCTTTTGTAATGTAATAAATTATAAATAATGTGGTCACTAAGATGAATATGGGGTTGTTTCCAAATACACTAGTAGGAAAAGGCTTATAGGTAGATTACTTAGCCGTGGCGCACCACTATTTTGGTGTGCCACGAGTATATAGCCGTGGCGCACCAGACACAGATGCGCCACGCGTAGGACATTACCCGTGGCGCACCAAAATAGTGGTGCGCCACGGCAAAGTGCAGGCTGGGCTGACGGAGGGGCACCCTCCTTAGCCGTGGTGCACCACTATTTCGGTGCGCCACGGGTAAGAGTATAGCCGTGGCGCACCTTATTCCAATGCGCCACCAAAATAATGGTCTCGGGGCCAAATTTTGACCCCACATAGCCATGGCGCACCAAAATAGTGGTGCGCCATGGGTAACCTCTTACCCGTGGCGCACCGAAATAGTGGTGCGCCACGGGTATGTTTACTGCTTTGTGCTCCCATGCACACCCCCCCCCGGTGATCGCCTTTTCAGTATTAAAAAGGATAAAAGAAAATGTTAAAAAATTCAAAAAATAAAATCCTTTGAGATGTGGTTATGTTACATAACCTAGTTGTTAGGAAAAATATGAAATATCAATTTTGACGTATTTTGCAAAAAAACATTATGGAAGAGTAAAACGGCGATAACTTTTGCATATGAACTCGGATTTCGACGTTTAATACCTTAAAAACACTAGAGAAAAAACCACATCCAATCCAAATGGCCTACGGCCTTTTGAGCCATTTTTTGCGTACAGAATCCCCAAATTCGAAAGGGAACACCTATTTTTTTGAAGTTTAAGTTTTCTGGCCAGAAAAAATAAATAAAACTTACCCGTGGCGCATGGAAGAGATGGTGCGCCACGGGTAGTTGTAATACTCGTGGCGCACCACTATGAGATGCGCCACGGGTAACATGGGGGGGCAACACCGTGATCCGACGGCTCCCAGCGATCCGACGGCTCACAGCGACTTAAACTAGCACACAATCCGTGTGCTCCTTTCTTCTTGTTTCTGATTGGTCGAGAGGATAGAGGCCTGGATTGTCACCTCTCCTCCTCTCTTCCTCCTCCTCTCTATCTCATCCTCCTCCTCCTCCTCTCTTCCACCTCCTCTCTATCTCCTCCTCCTCCTCTCTTACTCCTCCTCTCTATCTTCTCCTCCTCCTCCTCGACGGCCGGCGGCGACCTCGTCCATGAGGGCGAGCTCCTCCACCATACTGTCGGCCTTCTCCACGACGGCCGGTGAGCACCTCCACCATGGCGTCCACCTCCACGTCGGTCTGTGCTCATTGCATCCTTTCTCTCTCTCTCACCCTCTCGATCGCTGCTCTCTCTCTCCCTCTGGAACTCTGCGCTACGCTCTCTCTCTCTTCTGTACGCGATTGGGGAACCAAAACAGCGTCGAGCCGGCGGCGGAGAAGGAAGCCTCCCGCGGAGCCCTCAGCGGCGGCGTCTCAGCGGCCTACCCAAGCAGCGCCTCGTCGCGAAGAGGAACCCCCCCCCCCCCGCGGTGGCGGCTCAGCGGCGGACCCGACCGAGGTCCGCATCTGCGACGGAGGTCCGCTCGGCCATGGCGACCGGAGGAGGAACCTCCCGGCGAGCGACCAGGCGGAGGACGGGGCCGCCGTGCTGCGTCGTCGTCGTCGGTGCGAAACACCCGCGCGTCGCCGTGCCTCTCGTGCAGTATGCCCGCGCCGCCGCGCCCAGGCCGTCCTCGGCGCGCGAAGCTCGCCGCAGCAGACGGCCGGATCCCCGCGTCCTCGCCCCCCCCCCCCCCCCCCCGCATCCTCCTCTCGGTGCGCGAAGGCCCCCGCAGCTGGCTGGGTTGTGTCGGCGGCGGCTCCGAACGTGCTCCACACGCTGCCTCCGGGCGGCGGCGGCATTTTTTTTATTTCGCAAAAAACATACCCGTGGCGCATCTACTGACATACCCGTGGTGCACGTTAGCCGTGGCGCAGGGTGTAGAGGTGCGCCACGGCTAAATTTGTTACCCGTGGCGCACCGTGCTGCCTGCGCCACGGCTAAAAATTACCCGTGGCGTGGCAATCCGTGGCGTAGGCCCCTGCGCCACGGCTAAGCCTTTTTGGTGCGCAACGGGTAAGCTTTTTTGTGCTAGTGATAATTGCACTAATTATTTAGAACTCCATTTAATTTGTTAGATAAATTAAATGATGATATCTCTGCATAAACTTGTCATGACATCATGTGTTTGAGCATTTCACCTTGTCTTCGTGTGATTTATTTTGTTCTTCTGTAATTGTTTGGGTACCGATAGATTCCGGAGTTGAGGTCACCCCTACCTATCCCGACGAGCAGTACTACACGCCCCGGCAGCAAGGCAAGAGATAACCTAACCTTCTTGGCATCTAGCATCCTACTGTTTTATAAACTTATTTTATCCACATAATATTGCATTCGATTCTATATCAATTTTGGTCAATAATGGAGTATCCTATGAATGCATGTTTTTCCCGAACCAACACATGTATCCCTACCTATGAACCCTAGGTTTGATGTGTTGGCCTGAGATAAAGATATAGTTGTTGTAAGTAAATGCTTAGCTATGTTTAGCCATGCTTAGTAGAATGCTTAGCTGTCCGTTATTTATTTCCATGATTTATGAAATTGATGGAATGTTCGGACAAGATGGAGGATGCTTGTGTTACTTAATTAAATTGTTTAAAGGCTTGGATGAGTTGCCATCTGGGGATGGTGTTTTGCCTCATTCCTGCCGCCTAGGCTGAGAGTGCTTTTAGCTAGAACCAAGAACCGAGCGTGCTTCCAACGGTGGGGACATATGGAATCCCCTTTAACCAAATAATTTGTATGGGCGTATCCAAGGATCCTCTAGTTTGCTATTTCCATTTGCGTGTGAGTGTGTGGGTGGAAAAAGGAAAAGATGAGAATGGTGGTGTTTAGGATGTGGCGATGGGGGCAGGGGCTGAAATAGGCTGGGTAAACTTGTCCTGTCGCCACGATGACCCTTCGATAGTCTCATACATTGTAAAGGTTTAACCGCGCCCGCCCTGCCGGCTTTCCAAGGAAGAGAGCTAAATGATCAGGTAAGGGGTCGGACGGTACCGGTGGGTAAATTAGTACACCCCTGCAGGGTAAATCTTTTCGAAAAGCCGTGTCCACGGTTATGGACAAATCTTGGGAAAGGCGGATTAGCTCGTACAAAAGTATAACCTATTTATTTAAAATTTGGCAGCTAAAGGTTGCAACTCAACGTGTGTTTAAAAGGTTCATTTCCTCGAGGGTGATTCGAGGGAGTGCCTTGGTGGAGATGAGGGATGAGAAATGGTTACTAATGGTTCTTTGTGAACCGAAGAAAAGTTTATTCTCTTATCCCGGTTCGAAAAACCTTCTGAGTAGACGATGACATGGGTCTTTACGTATTTTTAAAAGGAAAACTAGCTTTATGCAAATTAGCTACATTATACAGCATTAGAGCCTCCGTCAGCATTGGGCCTATATCGCCCTACTAAACTTGCGAGTACGTCGTACTCAGTCTCTCTTTGCCGCCTTTATTAATTTGTTTCAGAGGAGGACGACACCGAGCACACAGGTGGGTTCTTCGTGGACGTCGGAGAGTAGTTCGGGGTTCCCAGGTGGCAGCTTGGGACCGTGGAACAAGCCGGCTGGGGTTAGTTATGTGTAGGCCTCTTAGTCCCTATATTTGGATCTTGTTGTACTAGACAACACTACTTCGCTTCCGCATGATGTATTGTTGGGTCTGTGACCCTTTGGTGTGTAATATTTGTATCTTTCTCATATATGAGTTGCTATATGAATCTTTGTGTCGTAGAGTATGTGATGTGCCAGTTGTTCCACAAGTCTTGATCTCTCTACTATACATGATAGCTATGTCTGAGCTTATGGCATGATCGAAGTGTTGCGTGCCGATGATCCATTCCGAGCACGCCTGCCAAAGGTTTTGGCCTGGGATTGGTAAACCCAGTAACCTTCGATTGTGTAGCATGACCGGTTGCACAAAGCTTCATTGTATAGTTCTGGGGTCGGGGCGTTACAGTTGATCATCAACGAAGATTGAATCCAAAGATGAAGGATGTGGTAAGGAATGAGATACTCAAGCTTCTCGATGCAGGTATAATCTATCCTATTGCTGATAGTAGATGGGTTAGTCATGTTCACTGTGTTCCCAAAAAAGGAGGTATGACTGTTGTTGCTAATGATAATAATGAACTCATTCCTCAAAGAACAGTTGTCGGGTATAGAATGTGCATTGATTATAGGAAACTTAATAAGGCTACTCGAAAAGATCATTATCATTTGCCTTTTATTGATCAAATGCTTGAAAGACTTTCTAAAAATTCTCACTTTTGTTTCTTTGATGGCTATTCTGGTTTCTCTCAAATTGCTGTTAAATTTGAAGATCAAGAAAAAACTACTTTTACTTGTCCTTATGGAACTTATGCCTATAGACGTATGCCTTTTGGTTTGTGTAATGCACCTGCTACTTTTCAAAGATGCATGTCTGCTATTTTTCATGGATTTTGTGAGGAAATTGTGGAAGTCTTCATGGACGATTTCTCCGTCTATGGAACTTCTTTCGACAATTGCCTCTATAATCTTAACAAACTTTTGCAGAGATGTGAGGAGACCAATCTTGTTCTCAATTGGGAGAAGTGTCATTTCATGGTAAATGAAGGCATAGTGCTTGGACATAAAATTTCTGAAAGGGGGATTGAAGTTGATAAAGCCAAAATTGAAGCAATTGAGAAAATGCCCTATCCAAGAGACATCAAAGGTATTTGTAGTTTCCTCGGTCATGCTGGTTTTTATAGGAGGTTTATTAAAGATTTTTCTAAGACGTCGCGGCCTCTCACTAATCTTCTTCAAAAAGATGTTCCATATGTTTTTTATGAAGATTGTAAGGAAGCCTTCGATGTACTAAAAAGGGTTTTAATCACCGCTCCTATAGTTCAACCGCCTGATTGGAATTTACCCTTTGAAATTATGTGTGATGCTAGTGATTATGCTGTAGGGGCTGTCCTTGGCCAAAGAATTGATAAGAAGTTGAATGTAATTCATTATGCTAGTAAAACTTTGGATGGTGCACAGAAAAATTATGCAACCACTGAAAAGGAATTTTTAGCTGTCGATAAATTTAGACAATATATTGTGGTCTCTAAAGTAACTATTCATACTAACCATGCTGCAATTTAAGTACCTTATGGAGAAGAAATATGCTAAGCCTAGACTTATTAGATGGGTGCTTTTGCTGCAAGAGTTTGATTTGCATATTGTTGATAGAAAAGGTGCAGAAAATCCTGTAGCTGATAATTTGTCTAGAATGGAAAATATTCCTCATGATCCCATCCCTGTAAATGATAGTTTCCATGACGAACAACTTGCCGTCGTTAAGGTAACTTCTCATGATGCTCCTTGGTATGCTGATTATGCTAATTTTATTGTCTCGAAATTTTTGCCTTCAAGTTTTACTTATCAACAGAAAAAGAAATTCTTCTATGACTTGAGGCATTACTTTTGGAATGACCCACATTTATACAAGGAGGGAGCTGATGGAATCTTGAGGAGATGTACTCCTGAGCATGAACAGGAGGAGATATTGAGGAAGTGCCACAATAGTGATTATGGAGGACATCACGCAGGTGAAAGGACTGCACATAAGGTTCTTCAATCAGGTTTTTATTGGCCTACTTTATTTAAGGATGCTAAAAAGTTTGTTTCATCTTGTGATGAGTGTCAAAGGGTCGGTAACATTAGTAGACGTAATGAAATGCCTATGAATTATTCTCTTGTTATTGAACCTTTTGATTGTTGGGGGTTTGACTTTATGGGTCCTTTTCCCACTTCTCATGGTAATACTCATATTCTTGTTGCTGTAGATTATGTTACTAAGTGGGTGCAAGCTATACCAACAAAAAGTGATGATCATAAGACCTCCCTAAAATGCTTAAAGAAGTTATCTTTCCTAGGTTTGGTGTGCCTAGATATCTTATGACTGATGGAGGATCTCATTTTATTCATGGAGCTTTTAGAAAGGTTTTAGCCAAGTACGATGTTAATCACAGAGTCTCCTCTCCGTATCATCCTCAAACTAGTGGGCAAGTTGAATTAACTAATAGAGAAATTAAACTGATCTTGCAAAAGACCATTAACAAGTCTAGGAAGAATTGGTCTAAAAAACTTAATGATGCTTTATGGGCCTATAGAACTGCTTATAAAAATCCTATGGGTATGTCTCCTTATAAAATGGTTTATGGGAAGGCATGTCATTTGCCTCTTGAATTAGAACATAAAGCTTTTTGGGCCGTTAGACAACTTAATTCTGATCCTAATCTTGCCGGTAAAACTAGGTTGCTTAAATTGAATTCCTTGGATGAGTGGAGAAATGAGGCTTATGAAAGTGCTCGTTTGTTTAAGGAAAAAGTAAAGAGATGGCATGATAAAAGAATTTTGAAAAGAGAATTTAATGTTGGTGATAAAGTGCTTTTGTATAGGTCTCGTCTCAGATTTTTTGCAGGAAAATTGCTATCAAAATGGGAGGGACCATTCATCATTGAGGAAGTCTATCGCTCCGGAGCTATAAAGATTAATAATCTTGACGGAGACAAACCTCAAGTGGTGAATGGTCAGCGACTTAAGCACTACATCTCCGGTAATCCCTTGGAAAAGGATGCTGATGTTATTCAAGTGGTTTCTTCGGAAGAACTCATCGAAACCAAATACCAGAAGACTACAGAATCAGCAAACGAATAGGTAATTCTTTCGGTAAGGAAAGTGTCTCAGAAAATTCCAGAAATTTTATATTATTTATTTTTCAAAAATTAGGAAAATTTGGAGACTGGACGGAGTACGAGACGGGGTCCAGGAGGTAGAGGCGGCCCTCTGCCGCGGCCCCACCCCAGGCCATGGTGGGGACCCGCCCCTGGCCTCTGGACAGCGCCTCCGACTCCGCCTAGTCCCTTCGCCTTCCTTTTATTGCAAAAAATTTCGCTATAAATTTCCCCGAATTTTTCGAGAAGCGTATCCCGTGTTTTCGTCGTGTTTTGTCTCTGGTTATTTCTGTCAGGGTCTCGAAGCTTTAGATCATGGCATCCTCTTCCAACCCCGACAACACCGGCATCGATGATCAAGGCATGGACTTTAAAGGAACTGAAGGAACGGAGGAAGTGTTCGAGAACATGCCCCATGATGATGGAGAGGAGTTCGAAGAAGACCAACGCCAATACCCCTACGCCACAGTAGCAAGGATTGGGGTGATGAAGAATCCTTCTGTTTTTGAGAAAAGGGAGTGGCTACAGAAGGCTGATAAAGGCCCTCGTAGGAACTCTGCAGGGAGGTCTCCCTTTTCTCGAACCAGAAATCCTTTTCATACTTTAATCCATAACCATCAGCTTGAAACTGTTCTGTCTGGAGAGTTACCTTCTGCTTGGGATATAGATCGTACTCATGCAGGATGTGGGAGCTCCAACGCAGATAATGACGATGGCTGGGGGAGAGCACAAGATGATTGGGACTCGCCTATTGGGTCGCTAAGAAGCAGAATTGAGAGTAACATGGAGATGATCCGCAATCTTGGCTATCAGCTTGAGGAGTTAAAATAAACCATTGAGAGGCTCATAAGGATCATCGACCCATCTCTACCGCGGGAATAAAATTCAAGCACTATGGGTAACGGCACTCCCTTGGCTTGTTCCAAGCTTGGGGGAGTGCCCCGGTATCTTTATCTTATGTCTTTTATTTTTCGCAGTTTTGTGTGTCGTATCATGAGTAGAGAAGTTATCATGTAGTATGGTTTTGCATTGTGTCTTGTCACTCCTCGTGAGTCCTTTGTATCCGTTGGTGTGTGGTTTTCTATAATGGAATATAAATGGGAAGTATCCTTTATTCTTCTGCACTTTATATTTTGTTATGGCAATCTCTCTCATCTGCTGATCTTGTGGTAAGTAATGATTTGACATTGGGTGCATGAGTAGAAATTTATTCGGTATTGATAAGCATGGCTTCGTTTAAATTGCAACAATTGCTTTGGTGCTTGAGTAGAGAAGAAGAATTTAATTGCAAATACACTATCTTGTATGTCTTACATGCTTGTGAACCTTCCAGCTCATACACCTTTGTATTGGATTTATTTCTGACAGTGATGATAAGATTTATGTTGCATGTTTGACATATTGTTTTTGATAGCATAGTTGATTTACATCTCTCAACACTGTTTATTTGCTTTAAAGCCTCTCTAGCCTAAAGCCCTGTACTGAGTGTATGGTTCACTCGTGCATCCAATCCCCAAAGCCAAACTTTCTTGCCAGCTGAGTCCACCATATCTACTTATGCATGGTATTTCTTGCCACTCCAAGTAAATTTGTCATGTGCTACCTTTAAAAATTCAAAATACTCCTTTTTGTGCCTCTGTTTTTAAGCTCATGAGGGAGCAATGGAGAGCTAGATATAACTTGTGACGAGCAAGGTCATTCCCCCCTTTCACCCGGTGTCGATGGATTACGTCTTCACTTGAATCAACCCGAGATCAGCTTAAGCAAAATATAAATACAACTCACCATTCTACTCCGCGCAATGCAAACCTGAGAAATCAGCTCAAACATTGGACAGTGGTGAAACCAAAGAGGAGCATACTCGCTCCTCTAAAAACCAGCTGCTCCCACAAGTCTAAAAACCTTGCTTGTCATGGGGGACTAGATAGCTTCTCTGTTGTGAAGTCGTTGACGAAAGCATGCATACCCCAAATCATTTTACTTTTGTTTTAAAAACCAAAAAGCTCTGGCACATGACTAATCCCTGCTTCCCTCTACGAAGGGCCTCTCTTTTACTTATTGTTGAGTCAGTTCACCCACTTCATCTACCTTCTACAAGCAAACTCATAGTGTTGAATTTTGATGTTAAGAAATTATGATATCTACATTATGTCTCATGATAGTTATTCATTTTTCTTATATCAGTTCTAACTCTTTTGTTATAAGGATATAGCTTTGACGCGATTTGCAACTCGTGGGAAGATGACCGGATAGTTGAAGCATTTAAATGAATCCTTCTTGAAATATGGGCTGATAAGTATAATTGTTTCTTAAACGGAGTCTCGTTTTGTCTGTGCTTAATAAGTTTCTGTCTTCTTTCACCTTAACATGTTGTAGTTACATTACTTGTCTTCGAGAAGCCTTATGAGAGAAAGGTTGTTGTTTAAGATATATTTGTGTTTGATGAGTAAATACTGATGCTTCATGTTCGTATTCTTTATTTATCGACACTTCACTCTATAAACCTGTGGTCATGTTTACCGAGTTCAGTTTTCGCTTGGGGACAAGCGGAATCTAAGCTTGGGGGAGTTGATACGTCCATTTTGCATCACTATTTTACATCATAATTCATCTTTATTCATTGATATATTTCATATTATGATGCAATATTTATGTTATTTCGTCTTATTTTGCATGTTTGGCAATTATTGGGGATGGATCTGCCGGAGCCGGAAATCAGCTGAAAAAGTACCTGTCAAGATACCTGACGTAGGAAGCTCAGAAAATTCCAGAAAAATTATGAAGTCAATATTTTGAAGAATAAGTCACGGAGCCGAAAGGGGCCACGAAGTGGAGCTCCAGGGGTAGGGGCGGCCTGCACCTACGGGCCCACCCTTGGCCGCGGCAGGGGCCCGCCCCTGGCCCCTGTGGCCCCCCTCCGGCTCCCCTTCGGCGTATTACTCACCCCTGACCTAAAAACATCGGGGACATCGACGAGGAATTTTTCCGCCGCCTCCACGAGGCGGAAACTAGACAGAGAGAAGAAGGGCTCCGGCAGGGCGAAATCTGCCGGGGAATTTCCCTCCCGAAGGGGGGAATCGCCGCCATCGTCATCGCCATCACGCCAAGCATCATCGGGATCATCATCAACATCATCTCCACCATCAGCACCATCATCACCGCCTTCATCCCATCTCATCTCGCTGTAACAATTATCATTGTGTTGCGATTAGTTCATAGGAATCGTATCCCGGGCGTTGATTACCACTTGTAGTTGATGTTTGAGAGTTTTATCGGTGAATTATCATTACAATCAGATTGTTGCCCTTATTCATATCACCTCTGATCATGATTTATATGATGTCTTGTGAGTAGTTCGTTTGGTTCTTGAGGACATGGGGAAAGCCTAGTTGTTAGTAATTGCATAATGTTGAGTAATATTTAATGGTTTGATTTATGTTGTGGTGTTATTCCTCTAGTGGTATCGTGTGAACGTCGACTACATGATACTTCACCTTTCAAAGGGCCTAGGGGAATGCATAGTGTATTTAGTTTGCTTATGGTAGGGTTGCAGGAGTGACAGAAACCTAAACCCCAATTTGTGAACTGGTGCACTAGGGAGTGTAGGGTCTCGGAGTTTAAGGCTGTGGTTAGGTTTTTATCTTAATTATTTTCTTGTAGTTGCGGATTTTTGCAAGGGGTTTAATCACAAGTATGTATTTGTCCAAGTAAGGGTGGTGCATTAGCATAGGTCCACCCACACAGCACTTTATCAAAACATTGAAGGTTAATCACCGGCATGCAATGAAACTGGCTAGGCAGAAACTCCCATGTGTCCTCGAGAATGTTTTAATCTACATAAGTAACACAACCGACTTGTCCTTTGAGCTTAAAAGGATTGGGCTATTTGCTGCAATTATCGTAGCACTCTTTTATTTACTTGTTCTTTATTTGTTCATTAAATCAAAAATCCAAAAACATTTCTCTTTTAGTGCTTGCAGTGAAACCTTGCTGAAAATCACTTGTCAACACCTTCAGCTCCTCGTTGGGTTCGACACTCTTACTTATCGAAAGGACTACGATAGATCCCCTATACTTGTGGGTCATCACCCACGGGGGTAGATCTACCCCCTCTCTCCTCCGCTCGTCCTGTGCTCTCTCTCCGCCGAGCTGATCCTTCCTGGATGCCGCCCCGACCTGGAACTCCTCCTCCGCCCTTCCTCGCGCCGATGTAACCTCGCCTCCCCGGGTAATCCTACTGCTCTTCTCGCTCCTTCTCTTTCAATTTGGAGGCGGAGCAGCTTGTGTGTGGCGGTTTGTGCTAGAGCCGTGGAGCGGCTGTCGATTTGGTGTGAGGCTGTGGGACGTCCGAGGCTGTGTGTGTTGGGTGCCTAGGTGCACGTATAGCAGAGAGGCTTGTTCCATGCGTGTGTGGTTGTGTGCTGCTGGCCTGCTGCTGGGTATAGCTGGCCAACCGTGCTGGCCCGGCAACGGCACGACCCGTTGGGCACGATTAGAATCGTGTCGTGCCTGGGCCGGCCCGCGTGCCGCGGCCAGACCTCCGGCACGGCCCGGAGGCACGCCGACGGCCCGTTAGGCACGGTTGGCCCGTTAAGGCACGACCCATTTAGCACAAATGCGGCCCAAAAACTAAAAAATAGATAAAAATAGGTAAAAAAATAAGAAAAAAAACTAATCGTGCCGGTCCGGCCCGGCCCGTGTGCCTCAAATCGAAGGCCGGCCCGGGCACTACCGGGCCCGTGCCGCGGCACGGCCCGTTTAGTTCCGTGCTGTGTCATGCCTGGGCCGAGCCAAAATCCCCGTGCCTCGGGCCGGCCCGTTTGACCCGGCCCAGATGGCCAGCTATACTGCTGGGTGTGCTGGCGCCTAGCAGAGAGGCTTCTCTCTGTGTGTGTACGTAGTTCACATTCTTCCTTCAAAATATAGCATTACATGTTTAGGGTATAAAAATACAAGTATTTTAGGCTTATCTATGTCTAAAATTGCTTCCCTATTTTCTGTCCAGGGGACAGACTGCTCCAGAATTATGGTCTCACTGCTCGTGTCCGTATGCTTTTACCCTGAACGCTTAAGCGGTGCTTAAGCTCGCCTAAGCAGTAGTTCCTCTAGACTGAGCCTACCGTTCGCTTAGCGCTCAGTGCTTTTTTGAACCTTGGTTCCCTTAATCCTGTCACGGGAACAACTATCCTAGCCTTTATAGAACCCTTGAAGTTAACATCATGCTGCTCGTTCTTCTCCATTTCTTCAAGGATGCTCATCATCAGTGGCGGAGCTAGGAATTGAGACGAGGGGGGGCGAACAGTAAAAGGTGTGCCACCGGCAAATTTTGTTTTTTTACAACACTTACTTCAGAACCATCTCGTTCTCGATGTGTTGGAATACCAATGATTTCACTAAACCAAATGCAAGAAGAAGTATGGCAACTTTTTACAAGCAAAATCAATTAACAATCCATCCAATAGACGACGCATAGATACTTCAGCAACTTTCAGCGATATGCTACCTTTCAATTCTCAATAGTATCTTAAGATATGAAAACATTCATGGTTCTTCCATTCACTGGAGAAAGCTCACCGCACATTCATACAGCGAGAACGTAAAAGATGATTACTAGGTTTATGCCACTTTCCCTCAAATCAGTACCAGAACCATAGCTGCGGCATTTTATTCAGAAATACTAGTAGCAAAATCGAAAAAAGGGTTAGGAAGGGAACTGACTAGATCGTGGTTTCGAGGAAGCAGAGCCTGGCGCCGACGTATAGCTCGCCCTGCCCGCTCTTCCCCTTGGCGCTATTATATAGGAGCTTCTCGGCGCATCGGGTCTCGACCTTCTCCACAACGGCGGCGAGCTTGTCGAGCAGCCGAGCGACGCCATGAGCCCTGCCCGCTCCTCCCCCTGGCGCCGTCTGCAGGAACCTCTTGGTGCATCGGGTCTCGGCCTTCTCGGCACACGGCGGCGAGCGGGCGGCAAACAAGATGCGGGCTGGCGGGGGGGGGGGGGGGGGGGGGGGCGGAGTGTGGCGGCGCAGGGAGATGAGGCGCGGTCGGGCGAGTCAGGGCGGTGGCCGGCGCCGGCGTGAGGCGGACTGGGCGGGGGCGGAGTGTGGCGGCGCGCCGGCGCGGGGAGAGAAGAGGCAGGGGCGGTTTAGGTCGGGGACTCGGGGTCGACGGGTCGGACTGGGTGGGGGCGTAGTGTGACTTTTCTTTTAACCTATTTTTCCTAGTACCTAATTTTTTCTCTACCAAATCTGAGGGGGGTCGGCCGACCAGGCTCGACCCCCTACTGGCACCGCCACTGCTCACCATTACCATCATGTCTGCATCTTTGTCGTCATCCATCACGCAATCACTCTCGTCATCCTCAATGAAATCTTTATACATGAATGTATCAAAATCCGAGTAATCAAACTCATCATCCGACGAATCCATGCCTACAAATGAGAAAAATAATCAAAACACAGCTCCAAGCAATTTGCCGAACATTTGACGGGTGTGGTGTATGTCCAGCAGAGTAAACGTACAAGGGTGCCGACAAAGTACGGGGAGGTTTGGTTTGGTACACTGTGGGTTCTTGGCGGCGGCGGAGGTAGGGTGGGCACGACAACAGAGTTAGGAAGGGGCGGTGTGGCTGAGGAAAACTGGAGGATGAGGGGGGCGGTGCGGCTGAGGAAACTGGAGGATGAGGGAGTCGGCGATGGTTAGGTCCGATTTAGCTTGATTTAGAGTGAGTATGGCCTATCGGGTCCGACGTGGCGGGGTTGCCCCATTTTCTGTCCACATATGGGCTGAGTATGAGGAGTGCTGGATAACCTTGGGCTAGGTTTGTGGGGTCGGACTAGGGAATGTTTTTCTGTTTGTACCATACCCAGGCCGTCTGCCGAGCGTATAGGGGGGAAAGTGGGGGGAGGGGTCCGATTGGACATGGTCTTGCTATTTTCAAACACCATCGATGGAGGATCTTCCCTATGACATTATTATCAAAAATAAAACCTCCAAAGTGTCGTGTCAAACATTTTTTTACAATATAAAAAGCATGCCGGAAGTTAGATGCTCACACTCCTCGGCGTATAAGACTTATATGTTTTTTTCTGGGCCAAATTTAAGTCAGGTAAAATTTATAGAAAAATTATGATCATCGAAAACACAAGCTAAATGCACGATGAAAAAACATATTTAGTGATCGTTCTACCAATGCTTATGTTCGATGTGTTTAATATAACTATGGTTTCATTTGAAAAATAGGTTGCGCCATTTGGGAGCTCCGTATTTTAAAGTATTTTGACAATACTTTGGTTTTCAAAAATATTGAATTTAAAATACTTTGAGGTGTTCGGATTTAAAAAATATTACAGTTTTATAAAACCAAAGTATCTGTAAAACTGTGTTTTTTAAGTATTGAAGAAAGAGACCCGACCTCTTTTTTCTAGTACCGTGAAAGAAGAAAAACTGTAGTATTTTTGTCCAGACGTTAGGATACTTTGGTATTGAAATACTACACTTCTAGAAATATTGTGCGAACCAGCTCCTCTTCCTCCTCCCCCTCCCCGTTCCATCCCATCTCAGGCAGGCCGCCGCTGTTCTCGACCGAGAGGCGCTCCTCCGCGCGCCTCTCCGCCCTCCCTCTCCCGAGAGCCGCTCTCCGCCGTGTGCCCGTGAGAATCGCCACAGCTTCGCTCTGGCTGGCCGCCTAGCCCGTTCAATGGGCAACGCGCGTATGCCACATGTCCACCGCGCTCCCCCTACCCAAGGCCGGCCAACGCGCTGCTGTGCTGTACGAGTTCCTGGGCCGTCGAAGCGACGTTTGTTCCCTCCCTAGGTGCTCCGGCTGTGTGTGGCTTCGCTGACCACAGGTAAGGTCTCCTACATGTTCGACAAAATGGTTCAATGCCTATTTTCCCCTTTCTCACATTCTCCACTTTTACAACATCTTTCAGAAAAGCATGATCCATGTTACTATGTTTGGTAGCTGTTCCTCCAGGAACCGCCACTGACATTGACGCCAACGAGCCCTCTGGAAATTCGAGTATTACTGATCATCTTATAAGTGTGCACACATTTGACCTACTGTTGGGCTAGCTGCATTACTTGCGGCAAGGGACACTACTCACATCCAGGAAAGCAGAAGTACTATGTGTGCTGAAGTGTCAATAATGTTAGTGTTCTACAACGTTTAGTTGAATGTTTAGTCCCAACGGCATGTTGGTTTATGTCAGCATTGTGTTTATTCTTCTAACTTCTAAGTGCTAATGCCACAAACTGCAGGGGGCATTCGAGAGCTTACCAACTCATTCCTCTGTGTTGTAAAAGAGGTATGCATTTTCTAACAAAAATAACATCAAGAGAGATCATGTTGCATTCATGTGGCTGGACAAAGAACGCAAACTGGTTAATTCAGGTATATGCCTGATGCTTACTATCTCATTATTGTTAAAGAAAGAATCAAAGATGTTTACACCCTAGTGTATTTCTCACCATCTGGCGAACACTTTCAGAACCAATACATCAAAAAAAATTCCATATGCTACAGGCGTACTCTCATGTAATTCAGGGAAAAGCTAATGATTTGAATCCATTTAATTGCCTTGAATGATGGATGATTGTTGATATACAGTGCAAATCTCGCGTTGTCCTGTTATAAAATTATCTTATCCATTCTAACACAGGCTCCTTTTGTTTGCAGTGTCCTGGTTCATGTTTACTTCGAGATCTTTTTTTGAGAGAGGTTTTACTTTGAGATCTTGATGGCATTCACTTATGCAAACATGGCCAGCTTCGAACTGGTACAAAGTTGTGGTACTTATCTATCATTCCAAGATAGCTATTTGATTTTTCTGAACTATTTTCATGAACATTCATTTCTATGCCTGAAGCCATTTTCAGTCTTGACATGGTATTGCTACACCTTCTATGTGTTCCATTTCTTGGGATTTATGCCGGTGTCACTAACTCAATTATGTCAACCATTGTTGTATGTCATATTCGTCAGATCTTGTTCACATGCCTAATATTTGAGTAGTTTGATTAGTTTCTTACAGACATTAATCTTGAATATTTTGTCTCAACAAAGTGCAGTTTTGAAAAGCAACTTAATCATATGTTGTTCTATTCTTTGTGTGTAGAACTTCTTAATGAGTTGTATACAATATGCTGTATGCTTAATAAATAGTTTGTTCTTCCAACTCAGCTTAACAATAATGCATAATACTTTTGTTAATTCAATTGCACGTCATGTAGAACTACTTTTAAATGAGAAATAAAATGTCGATAATCTTGATGCAACTTAAATTTTATTAACCATGTGAGATCAAATTTCAACTCTGTCAGCTTGTTGTGTTACTTGCTTTCTTTTATCCTAGATTTTTTTGCCTTTTGCAAATTAGGACCATGCATTGCAGTGTGCTTATCAGGTACCATATGTCCAATTATAGTATCAGTTAGTTAGGTTCTGATGTCATATGTCCAACCAGATATCATCCTTTTTTTTAAGACGTCAGCTTCGGTTGATCTCCCGTCTCCTGATTAGTGTACAGTCCATAATATATAGGAAACACTAGTTTGCCAGACCGGAAGTTGCAGAGGTCTGTATGGATTCACGCAAGAGGTCGTCGTCCACGAGGCACCAATCAGATCTCATCAGTGGCCTCACCGACGACGTGCTGGGCCATGTCCTCTCCTTCCTCCCCACCAAGGAGGCTGCTCGCGCAGCAGCGCTAGCCCGCAGGTGGCGGCATGTCTTCGGCAGCGTCCACACCATCTCGTTCCAGGAAGAAGAGGGGGAGAGGGAACAAGATTGGATCACCTTCTACTACAGATCCGAGGAGAGGAAGAGCTGCAGCAACGTGCTCCTGGATGCCATGAACTCTGCCCTCCTCTGCCGCCGCCGCTGCCCAGGATTGGCCGTGCCTGTGCGCAGCCTCCACTTCGCCTTTGACAGCTGGCATTGGTGGGACAAGGTCGCCGTCGACCAGTGGCTCGCCTACGTGCTTCCGCCACCTAGGCACCGTGGCGGCAACAGTAGCCACCCAGGGCTCCACCTCCATCTGTGCTTTCGCATCTGCTTGTTCTGTCACACCGATGTGGGTGACAATAGAGAGGAGGACAGCGGCTCCGACCAGGATGAGAACAAACTTAGGTGGAGGTATCTCCTTCCACGCAGGCTCTTCTCGTGCACCGCCAGCCGGACGTTGTGCCTCAGTTACTGCCGGCTCAAACTGCCGGGTGTGCCCATCGACCTGCCGTTTCTTGAGACATTGCGGCTGACAGATCTTAGCGACTCCGAGAGAAGCATCCAACGACTGATATCGAGCTGCCCTCGCCTCGTCGACCTAGCATTAGAAGCCCTGTTTAAACTCAAAAGGGTATCCGTTGTTGACAAACGCCTCCGCTGCTTCGCCCTTCTCTGCTGCCACCACATGAGGTCTGTTCACATTGACGTGTCGGAGTTGAGGTCGCTCGACTACAAGGGCAGGCTGCCGAAGGAGTCACTCCTATCTCTACACGGCTCACCGGTGATCATCCCTTGGTGCACCATCGAACTCTGCAGATTTCCCCACCACTCTGAAGAGTTTGCCGGGCTCACGAGCTTCCTTGAGAAAATCTGTAACACAAAGCACTTGCATCTGCACTACAATAGATTGGAGAGAGGATTCTTTGCCGCGGGGTTACCGATGTTTTCTAGCCTGACGTGGCTCACACTACAAGGCTGCATCCGCACCCGCTACACAGTTACTGCGGTGGGGAGGATCCTGGAGCAGACTCCGAGCCTGGAGGTCCTATGCCTGATCATGAAGGAGCCGCAAGAAAATTCAGCTGTTTCTGACGAGACCCGAGTTCCTAACGACATCACGGTCCCTCAAAAGCTGAACTTCTGCATCCCGTGCTTAGGGCAGCGCCTGAGGGTGTTCAGAATGGAAGGCTACGATGGCTGCGAGCAACAACCATCGCTGGCCAAGCTCTTGCTTCGTAACGCGCTGGTTCTCGAGAGGTTGCACGTCGTGTTTGCCGAGGGGTTGAGGTCTAAACAGAAGCGTGAATTGGAGGTCCGGATGGGGAGATGGGGAGCGGCCAATTCAAAAAAGATTTTCATTTAATATTTTTAAGCTGTACAGTAGGCCGGTTTCCCTACTGCTTATATTTTGTTATTTTCTCATTTAAGAAGTATGTAAAAGATCTAATACAAGGCTCTAGGCCGGCCAACTAGTACTTGCTGTTGTCGCAAATAAAACCGAGCCAGCCGTGGCACCGCCCTGGCGCCCTTTTCTGTAACGAGAGCTCCTCCTCCGTGCTCCAGTCCTCCTCCTACCAGTCCCATATATCAGACCAGAGATTCCGCCGCACGCCTCTCCCCGCCTCCGCCCTCCCACTTCAGAGCCCCGTCCTCCGCAGTGCCATCACCGCCGTTTCACTGAGAGCACCTCAACCCCTCGACTCTCCACCCGCTCCCCCCTCCTTCGGGAACGCGTCCATCGCGGGCTGCCTGCGAGCGACATGCATCTGCCTACCAGTTCCTGGGCGAGGTCTGCTACATGTTCGACGAAATGGTCCGGTGCCTGTTTTTTTTTTCTCTACCCTATTTACAACTTTCAGGAAATTATGATCCTGCACTACCAAGTCCCGTGGCAGTTCTCTCTGAACCCACCACTGCCAGCAGCCACATTGTGGCATCTGCAAGTTCGACTGGTGCAATCATTTTGTACTAATTAAGGCTCTACACAGTTGACCTATTGCTGTGCTAGCTTGATCACTCGAAGCAAGGACGTTTTGCGTATTTTGTCATCTCTATTCTTGCACGCTTTTTTATTGACCGTGCCTTTTGATTCCGAAGTGTCAAGAATGCTAGTATTCTAGACAATTTGTATGAATGCTTAGTCGCCATGGCTTGTTGGTTTATGTCAGCCTTGATTTCCAAGTAAGAATGCTACAGACTACAGGGGCATTTGGGGGCTCTGCTTTTTCTTTGGTCCATGTTCAATGGAGATCTTCAATTTTCTCTGAAGCAGTTAAAAATAGATTCAGTTTGCATTCATGTGGTAGGACAAACAGAGCAAACTAGTTAATTTGGGCATGTGTATGATGCTGACTGCCACTTTATTGGAAAGAAAGAATTTAAGGTCTTCACACTACTATGTTTCTGACCAGTTGGTGAATAATTTCAGAACCAATACAATACAGTTTTTCTATATGTTACAGTCTTAACTCTTATGTGATTCAGGAAAAAAGCTAATCATTCAAATTTAATTTCCTTTAATGATATGTATGATTATTGGTTTCCAGTGTAAATCTTGTGTTGTCCTGTCATACAATTACCTTACCTACTCTGATACTGGTTTGTTTCGTCTGTGGGGTCATGGTTCATGTTTACTGAAACCAGCTTCGAATTCGTGCAAACATGTGGTACTTATCTATCACTCCGAGATAGCTATCTATTTGATTGTGCTGACTTATTTTCATCAGCATTCCTTTCTATGTCTTAAACCACTTCCAGTCTTGACATGGGATTGAGTTTCACACCTTACTACATTTGGTTGGTGAAGGTGAGAGCGTTGCATTGCTAGGGGGATTTATCCTGATGTCAGTAACTCAATTATGTCAACTGACTTTGCATGCCTGTATTCATTGGATCATGTTCAGATCCTTAATAATTGATTAGCTTCATTAGTTTCTCACAGAGCATTAATGGCTGGTATTTTAGCACAAATTCTCAATAAAGTAGAAGTTTTTAAAGCAGCTTAATATTGATGGTGTTCTGTTATTTGTTACGGAATTTCTTAATATGCGATAGATAATGTGTTACCTATCTAATAAGTCGTCTGTTCTTCCAACTCAGCTTACTAGTGGATAGATACTTGTTTTTTACTAACGTTGCAACTGTTTTCTGGGAAATAGAATGCCGATAACCTTGTCATATGCAGTTTCAATTTTACCAGCTGTGTTGTGTTATTTGGTTTCTTTTATCCTATTTCTGCCCTGCTGTATTGTTGTGTGTCTATCAAATGAATTACCCACGTTAAACTGATAAAGTTATCCACCAAGCATTGATAGAGTTACCGTCCTAAACGGATAAATTTACCCACCCAGCAGTGATAGTGTTATCCATCCTAAACTGATGGAGTTACCCATCCATTAGTGACAGAGTTACCAACACTAAAACTGATGGAGTTGTCCACACTACACTGACAGAGTTCTACACATTACCTACCCAACAGTGATAGAGTTACCCACCCTAAACAGATATAGTTATCCATCTAACAGTGATGAAGTTAACACCCAGTAGTGATGGAGTTATCCACCCAGTAGTGATGGTGTTACCACCCACTCAATAGTGATAGAGATAGAGTTGCCACCTAGTAGTGATGTAGTTACCCACCCTAAACCGATGGAGTTACCATTCGTTGTGTAGTTGCGTCCGAAATGAATCGTTGTGTGGGATGGTAATTTACATACTACACTCTGGTAACTTACGTGTTAATGGTTGGTAATTTTTTGGTCAAAAAAAATATCGTCAGAACATATTAACATGGGATCTACTTTCGAAGATCTTGACGCGACTAGTCCAACGGTGTAAACGGATCATAAATCGGATGAAGGGTTTGAGCTACAAAACATTTTGAAAATTCAAAATTCGCATTTAATACGGGGTGACATCAGCCATTCTGTCATTTAGTGCATGCATACTAATTTGCTCATAGAGCGATCTCTCCTCCGCTCTCCTCCTCGCGTATGTCCCTCTTCTGCTTTCCTCTTCGCGTGAGTTTTTGCCAGATTGAAGCGGCTTATGTCTAGTCGCGTCCTTTTTTTTACCTCTTCCAAATTCCTTTATCAAGTCGGTTGGTGTGAATACGCTTTAGGTACAGTTTTTCTATCACAAGGGTGTTTCAAGTTTCAACACATGTATAAATTGTCAAATTCACTTTAACTTACCTGATGGCAGTTTTAAGTTACCAACCTATATATGGTTTGATTTTGCTCAAACAAACAAATAACTTGTGTGGAGGTTGTAGTAAGATGTTCCTTTTATTGATCTGTGACATGTTGATAGGACGCATGATTTTACCCGTTGCAACGCACGGGTATTATGCTAGTTAATTTATAAGGCCGGACAGGTGATATATTTTGTCCTAAAAACTAAACAAGGATGAGAAGTAGAAAAGGGAACAGAAACGCTTGTCTGAAGCTCCAGCAAAAGGAAATGATCCCCAGCTCGCTATGGCCCATTGCCTCTGCCTTGATTTGATCGCAGATTTTCTAAACTGGCTGATATATTTTGTCGAACACTTCATTGTTTCGTTCTCTCGACCCATGCGACCAACATTACCAATGATTAATGTTTTTTATCGTTGGATCCTGCAAGCTTTCCTTCGCCAGTCTCCACCAGTTTGCAAGCTCTCCATCGCTCTCTCCCAGAGACGTAATTTTGTAGTACTTGGCAGTGCACACGCTGATCTGCGCAATGGGGCAAAATGCTTTGCGCTTCCTGGTGTGTCGTCCATCCCCCTACCCTTCTCATCGGACCTCTCGATCCTGGCGCTTCTCGCCGCCTCCGCCCGCCCACTTCCGAGAGCCATCCTCCTTTCGCCGTGAGCATCGCCGCCGCGTCACTCAGAGCACCTCCCTCCCTCCGCTCTCCCACCCCCTTCGGCTCACCAGTTCCTTGGCCTGCGAGGTCTGGTACATGTTCGACCAAATGGTTCAGTGACCGTTTTCCCCCTTACCCCTGTTTTCCAACTATCAGAAAATCATGACCCAGCGCTATCGAGTCTCATAGCAGTTGCTCCTGAAACACTCCACTGCCATCCGCGCATTTCAACAGTTTTGATCATTTTGTAAATCTGCTCGGTTGACACTATTGCTGGGCTAGCTTGATGGCTCGAAGGTCAAAGCCAGGGGCGAGTTTGTGGAACTTTGTCGTCATCTCTATACCTACAAGCTTCTCAGTTGCAATTTTTGTAAATGCTACAGACTGCAGGGGCATTGGAGCGTTTGCTGCCTCTTTCATTATGTTTTCCCAGAGAGATCTTCTTTTCAGTTGTTTGGACAAAGAAAGTAAACTGGGTGATTCAGGTATGCACCTAACAGTCTCATTATTGCTAACGAAATATTTAAATGTGTTTACACTGTAATGCAGTTCTGACCATTTGGGGGACAATTTCTCAACAACCAGTGGGCCAAGGATTAGTTGTGACGTCTATGGTGCTCGAGTGACTAAACATCGAAATAACCCCATAAATTGCCAAATACGTGCATCTTTTGATGTTAGCTTTCTTTACTTTAGGTGCAAGCTCCACCACTGGATACATCAAGTTTAAGTTACATGTTACTTTGCGTGGAATGATGCTCAAGTCCATTTTGCTTGGAACGATGGATGACTGCTGTTTTGCACTGCAAATCTTTTGTTGTTATACGGTTACTTTATCCACTCTAACACAGGTTATGTTTGTCTGCAGGGTCCTGGTTATGTTTACTTCATTATCTACCCTTGAAAGCATTCAGTTCTGCGAATATCACCTGCTTCGAATTGGGGCAAGCTTGTGGTACTTTCAATGCCTCGAACACTTTCAGTTTTGGTACGGAATGAGTATTCAAACCTTCCTCAGGCCCCCAACATATTTTACATGGATAGCTTATTTTCAGTCAAATATTATGTCACATATATTAAGGTATGACGATTTGGTCAGAGCATTGCATTGTTGATCTATCCTGATGTCAACTGATCTTGTGTGCTATATTCATCATATTATGTTAACATGCCTAATGATTGAGTAGCTTGATTAGTTTCTCACGGAGCAATAATTATAGTATTCTACCTTAATAAAGTGGCAAGCACCTTAATCTTAAGTTGTTGTTGTTGTCTGTGTATGGAACTAACTAATGATCCGTACGTAGGTAATGTGTTTTCTGCCTAATAAGGAGTTTGTCGCTCAACCTCATCTTTATTTTTGCGAAGATTGTTCCAAGTCATCTTAATAGTACATGTATACTTCTATTAATTCCATTTCAACTCATTTAAAAATACTACTGCCTAGGAAATAATGTGGATAACCTATGCAGATGCGATTTCAATTCTATTAACCTTTAACCTTATTATTAGATACAATTCAAGTGTTATTTGTTTCTTCTTTCATCATAGAATTGTCTTTCTTTTGCAACTTAGGAACATGCTATGCTGTTGTATGCTTACCAGGTCCTATATGTCTGACTATAGTGCCATTTAGTTTGATACCCATGTCACTCAAAAAGGAAGTAGAATCAACAGACAAATATTCAAGGAAATGTTACCAATTATACCCGATGTTACTAAATAAATAACCGCAACCTTTTGTTCTAATGTTATAATAAGCGTGTTCACGTATTCTGCTACCATCTATTTACAGTTACCCTGGTATTGTGATTCAGTCGCCAAGATCGTAGCTCCTTTGCAATCTCGCGCTTATTCCTCCAAAGCTGCAGCCTTGGAAAGTAGAAATTTGGCAAGTATCTTTTCGAGTTGCAGTCCTCTGTACTTCCGAATGTTGATTCTTCTCAGCTTATCATCCAAGCACCTGATGTGCATTGGCCATAAACCATAGGTCACCCGGTTACTATAGTCGACCCCATCGTCACCACCGTCCTCGGACCCTGTATCTGATTCGCTATCAGACCAGTACCAGGAGACCACATCCTTTGGAGTCTCTGGACCCAGAGGACACAGTGACAATACTTCCAGGTTGTGGGTGTCACGGAGCAAGACCGCAACTGACCGAACGTCTTGGTCGTTATGGAAGCAGCACTGGAGGCCCAGCTCCCTAAGATGCTGCAGGCAGGGCTGCACGTCTGTAAACAAGCTGCTACAGTAAGCCATTGATGGGCGGAAGGAAAGGTGAAGGTGCGCCAGCTTGGTGGAACCTTTGATAAGCTTAATCGCTGGAGAAAATTCCTTTGGTTCTTTCTCGGAGAGGTCTTCACAGATTTCAATCTTCAATGCCATGACTCCTGCCTGGTTTGCAAGCTTGAAGAGCGACTTGCGAGGAAGGCCGCCTTTGTAGTGGAGTGACCGCAGGCAGGAACTGCTCAGCTTGATGCGCCTGGCATGGTGGCAGCAGATCATGGCAAAACTCCGCAAGTGGGCACTGGTTACTGTGATTTTCTTGAGACTCGGGCACTCCTGCAGCGTCAGGTCAGCGAGGCGTGGGCAGTTTGAAAGCAGCAGCTGCAGCTGGTCTTTGGGGTCCATGATCCTCGCAAGGTAGAGTGTCACCAACGACGACGACATGACCATAACCAGCGGAAGATCGAGTGTCCAGTTTGTCAGGCGTAGGTGGCGAAGGGTGGGGCAGCGGAAGAGATGGTGCTGCGTCTTGACGTACCTCTTCCTGTCACAGCTATCGAAGTCTGCCGAGGCCTTCTTGGATGAGCCAACGGGGCAGAGACGGCGGCTTGAGGAATGCCAGTACCTGAGCTTGACGTCGATCTCCTCAACACCCGAGGACACGGCGATGGTGATCCACTCGTCAAGCAGGTCGCGCGGCGGGCTGAACGCGTTGAGACGGAACGTGCGGATCGGCGTCCCGGGGGACTTGCACAGGATTCGTTGATCAGACAGAGGCGGCGCGTGCGTGCTATGGTTGGGGACGAATTTGGGCCTAAACCTGCATAGATGACCTATAAATTCTTGAAATAATGTTAGTTGCTAGATTTGGTTTGATCTCTAGCTTTCTTGATTAGCACTCCAACACGGACACGCCGGGCAGAAACCTTACCTTGTACCGTTGTACGTAGATAGAATCGATATATAGACTAGTCTGTACTCTGTAGCCACGTGCGAACGTTTTCCGGGCCTGAAGTTGCACGGCACAGGTATAACGATGACTTCACGCAAGAGGAAGAGGTCGGCGTCAAGCCACCGAGATCGCATCAGCAGCCTCACCGACGATATACTGGGCCACGTCCTCTCCTTCCTCCCCACCAAGGAGGCCGCCTGCGCCGCCACGCTGTCCCGCCGGTGGCGGCACGTCTTCGGCAGCGTCCCCAACATCTCGTTCGAGGAGGTGGAGGGCGAGAGGGCTGGTATTTCGAGATGCTAGAAAGGAAAAGCTGCAGCAACGAGCTCCTTGACAACGTCAACGCCGCACTTCTCTGCCGTCGCCGGTGCGCGGGCTTCCCCGTACCCTTGCGCAGCCTGCGTTTCGCCTTTGACAGCATGCACTGGTGGGATAAAGTCGCTGTTGACCAGTGGCTCTCCTACGCGTTGCAACATAGGCATGGTGGCGGCCAGCCGGACCTCCACCTCAACATGTGCTTCAACATAGGTCCGATATGTGCATTTGACAGCGACGATGAAGACAGCATCGATGGTGACGATGACAACGACAAGGCAGGCAGTGACTCCGACTCCGACAACATGGGGAGGTATGTCCTTCCCCGGAGGCTCTTCTCCTGCACCGCCCTACGGTCGTTGTGCGTCACAAGTTGCCGACTTCAATTACGACGGAAGGGCATGGTTATTGAGCTACCGTTTCTCGAGACAATGCGCATCACGGCCCTCGCTGACTCTGGGAGAAGCATCCAACGACTGATCTTGAGCTGCCCCCGTCTCGCTGACCTGACGCTTGAAGCTCTCTGGAACCTCAAAAGGGTCTCTGTTCTCAACAAACGTCTCCGACGATTCGTCCTGCGCTGCTGCCACAACTTAAAGTCGGTTGACATCGATGCATCTGAGCTGAGGTCGCTGGAGTATATTGGGCTGGCCAAATCTTTCCCGTGTCTACACGGTTCACCAGCGAGCATACCTTTGTGCACCATTGGTTTTTGCAAGCCACTCTCTAAAGAGGCAGAGTTTGGCAAGTTCACAAGGTTTCTCAAGGAAATCTCTAACACAAAGCACCTGCATTTGCACCATGGGAGCTTAGAGAGCACATTCTTCGTTGCAGGGTTCCCTCTTTTCTCCATCCTGACACGGCTCACACTGAAAGGCTGCATTGGAAGCAGCAGCACCGTCACTGTCGTGCGTAGGATCTTGGAACAGACCCCAAACCTGGAGGTTCTCTCGTTGCTGATGGGGCCAGAAGAGGAGGAGAGTGATATGAGGGTCGCAGTTTCTGATGAGATAATAATCGCTCATAAGCCGATCTTCTCTCTCCCGTGCTTGAGGCTAAGAGTGAGGGAGATCAGTGTGGAAGATTATGAGGGCTGCAAGCCAGAGAAGATGTTGGTCAAGCTCTTGCTTATCAATGCGCTGGTTCTTGAAAGGTTACACGTCGTGTTTGCTGATGGATTGAAGTCTAAGCGGAAGAACAGACTGGAGGTGCAAATGAGGAAATGGGGAGTAGCCAATTCAGAAAAGATCTTCACTTCTGTGAAGAAATTCTAGCTGCAAAAATTTAAACTGAACTACGTACAGTTTTGATGGTTGTGTAAAAAAAAGACAAAAAATGTCTCGTTAAAAGCCTTTTGTAACAACAAAATTTGTCTTTTTTACACACGACACAAAAACAGTCGGTTTTCGGTGAAACGACTTCGTGAGCCCATAAAATGTCGAGATGTACGTGCGAAGTTTTTTATTCCGAATTTTTGAACATCTCAAATGTATTTGAAATGCAATTTTTAAACCGAGAGCATATGCTCTCGGGTACCAAAACTTCATCCCCTCATCTTTACCTAATAATAAAGGAAGAGTTGCTTCTCTCAAATTTTTCGTCCAGCTTTAATATTGCCCCTACTTTTCAATCTAATTTACAGCCGTTTGCCACCCCTTAAGTGAAAAACCGGTTCGCTGAAGTGGGTCTAATTTGTCGTACGTCAAAGCTCCCCTTCTAGCGACTGCTAGCGACTGTTTTCCCTTTGTCCCTACCGATCCAATCTCCCAGCCGCCGCCGCGCGCCACAACTCCTGAAGGGCGACGAGCCCCCGTCGCACTACTCGCTCTGGTGGTGCCCCGGAGTGGACCGACGCTGAGGCCCTTGCGCTGGTCGCCTCGGTCGCCCCCATATACACCGAGCACGTCGCCCCTCTTTGGCTCGCGGAGGTTCCCCTACGAGGAGCAACACTACCGTGTGGGCCCCTTCTGAGCTTCTTCAGATGAGGTCAGAGCCGAGCGGGCGCCATCGCCAACCCCGTCGCGAGCTCCTTCGACCCTTCTACGCTTCTCCAGAACGAGGTCCGAGGCGAGCGGGCGCCGCCCCCAAATCCATCGCGAGATCCATCCACGCGTCGTGCCTGACACCGCTGGATAGTCCGTACGCTCGACGACCTTGATTGAAACCGCAGGCTGACAAATAGCCGTGCAGGACGGCTTTTCCGGCTGATTTCCTGTGAGGCGAGCTAATCCACCAGCGCCACGTATTGACGGAACATCCCAGCGTCCCTGGTCATTGGATTGACAAGTACGAGCTCGGCGACCATGACATGGATTCGGCCTCCCCTTGAGTTAAGCTAGCTAACATGGATATTTTTTATCGAGCAATGTTTTAGCTGATGTTGTTCCGGCAGTCTGAAAATGCCACCAATAAAGCTGCCAGCAGACTTTAACCAATACTATATTTATGATTGTTTTATTGCTTTGCCAGAAAAACCATCATCTATAAAAATCAAGACGTTTCCATACCCCCTTTGGGTATTTCAAGGAAAGATAACATAAACATAGGTAAACTTGATCACAACGAAATGATAATAACAAGTCGGTCCCTACGAGGGTACGCAATCTTCTGTAATGAATATGAGTCCCTAGGTATATACTCCGTAGAAGGCAAGGAATCCGATTCACAACCGAAAATTGGCTTTATTGATGTTTCTTATCTTCTGCTTTTCCAAACTAGAATAACTCACTCTTGTTGAAGTTTATCTCTTAGCCCGGGGATTTGTAGGAAGATACGTCGAATTAGTTTCATATTAACCGGCTTCTCAAGATGGACCCTAGATTAGTTGGAAATAAAACCCGCAGCCCCTCCAGAATTGTTGGTCGCAACTTTGCAGTTTAGTCCTGCAGTAGCAGTACCTGGACAAGCCAATCCCCGACCCGGATCCCGTGCCTCCTGCTCGTCGGCCGCGCGCCGCCTTCCCCGCCTCTAGATCGCCGGCCGCTCGCCGCCTTCCCTGCCTCCTGCTCACTGGCCTTGCGCCCCAGGCCCCACCTCCTCCTCACTCTCCCTACGCCTAGGCTCCGCCACCTGCGAATCGCCGGCACAGCCTCTCCGTGAATCTCCGAGATCCCGTCGCGTCGCCGCGGCCAGCCGATGTCCCCGCTGCTCAGCGCTCCCTTCTCGCCGCCGGTAGGTCCCGCCGAGCCGCCGCACGTCGATTCTGCCGCCGCCTCGCCATGGCCACCGGTCCGCCCCGTCTCTGCCGCGCGGTTCTGCCCTACGCCGCGTCATCAGGCTGACGAGGCCGCCATCCCCGCTGCCGCGCCCGACCTCTCCGGAGGCGTCGTTGACCTCATGCCGCCGTTTATGGTGCCCAGCGCGCTGTAGTGACGGTCGTCCATGACGAGCCCTCAAATTGAGGGCTTGATGTTCTGAATCTTTTTTTTTTTGGCAGAACATTTTGGCAGATTCCCCGCGCGCTGTAGTGGTTGGTTGATTACTCAGTTCAAACATTTTGGCAGAAAATCGAGTTCCTAGCACCGCGGCCCTCCTTCTTCCTCGCGCGCCTTCTTCCCTAGCCATTCCGCACCTCACCTTGCTCCGCACCGCCGCGAGCTGCCCGCGGCCGCGCTGGTCCTCTCTGCCGCGCCCGGTAATCGCGCAGCCGCTCGACCATTCTCTGTCGCCCACAGATGCTCGAGCGATCTTCTCTCCCGGTGCAGCCGAGAAGTACACTTCGAGCATCCCGCACGCACGTCCGAGCTAATGGAGAATTTGGTCAGCGTCAGAGCGGGTCATCACGAGCGAGCTCCGTGTGGATTTTCCTATGGCCAGAAAATTGCTCTCTGTCGGTCGTGTTGCAGTATGTGTGCACTGAGTGGAAAAAAGAACACATGGAAGTACAGAATTACATGGATTTTATCCGTATAAACTGCTCCATGAGCTTTGTGCCCCTCCCCTGATGAGGGGATGAGGCCTCGATCCGCAAGAAATCAACAAGATAGTAGCATGTTCAGGTGGTTAACGTCTCGGCGTGCTGTGTATAGCGCGCAGCCGGTTGGGAATATGTTAGAGCATTTGGATGTGAAGAAAATTACTTAGACCATTAATTGGGAATATGTTAGAAAGATCGGTTTCAGTTTACTACTTGAACTTTTCCGGTTTAAATGGCGAATCCAATTTCGCATTGCAGGAGTATGTTGTTCTGGCTCTTGTCATCCTGGTAATGATTTCCATGTATATAAGAGGTGGACTTAAGATATTATTATTAATATTATCTTAAATATTTTTAAGTATTATTATTATAATTAGCTATTAAAATGTAATCATAATATTATAAGGAGATTGGGTGACAGAGGACAGACGACAGTGTGAAACAAATATTCTTATATGTTCTCTCTTATATAGAGGAAAATGAATAGAGAGGTTGACCACGGTGAGCTAAATAGCTAGGTACCAAACCTGTTTTACTTTGATGTGTAAGAAAGACTCGATTTAGTTGATTATTTGTATCCATGATAACAAAATCTAATTGTTTTGCTAAAATGATGCATTGAATATTTGTTTTACCCGTAGCAACGCACGGGTATTGTGCTAGTGTATGCATAAGCTCCAAAGCAATCATCAACAAATTTAGCTTTGCAACAGGTTCCTGATTTAAAGTTGTAGTATATTGGTATGAATGATCAGACACCTTTAATCCAATTGAATCTCCATGATTTGAAGAGTAACATGGTTGGTATGAGCATGAAAGCTTCAACCATTAAATACTACTTGATCCGTTCCAAAAAAAACTGATAAATCCGTTCCAGAAAAACAAGTCATATATATTTAGTCAAAAAAAATTAGTCAAAAGTAAATGTTTAAGTTTGAACAAGTTAATAGGTAAAACTATAAACATCTGCAATACCTAATCAATATAAAGAAATCCAATAAAGTTTCTGATATGTATTCTTATGTATTCAATTAAGTATATTTTAACTTTTTTCTAAACTTATACGTCTTATTATATGTTCGGAAAGGAGGTAGTATTAGAAAAAAAGTTGTGTTCTAGGACAATATCTCGGAGTAGCAAAGATCATCTCTAACCATTCCTCCGTTCATATCGCATCATATGTACGTATGCGGGGGAGGAATCAAATAATTAGATTTTGCACACACACGGTGGATCTGCTAGGCAGCACAGAAATGTAACTACAATACATATATATAGGGAATATTTAACGATAAAACACCTTTTCAGTGGAATGCCCTTCTAGAGAGATTAGCCACGATTCAACTCACTAATGGGTCGGATGAATTTAGATGGACCCTTAATGAGAATGGTCGCTTCTCAGTGGATTCCATGTATAGAGTCCTAATCCAACATGATGTGCCAGTGGAGAAATTTGAGAAACTTTGAAAGATGAAAATACCTCTAAAAATTAAGATATTTTCGTGGTATGCTCGTCGTGGAGTTATTCTCACCAAAGACAATCTTGTCAAGTGTAATTGGAAAGGAAGTAAGAAGTGTGTTTTTTATCTACACGATGAGACGATAAAACACCTTTTCTTCGAGTGTAAGATTGCACGTTCTATTTGGTCAACCATCCAAATTGCGTCTAATTTGTATCCTCCAAGTTCAGTTGCGAATATTTTCGGCAACTGATTAAATAGAATTGATCACAAATATAGAACTATTATAAGGGTGGGAGCGATTGCCGTTATTTGGTCGCTTTGGATTTGTAGAAATGACAAGGTTTTTAACGATAAAAATGCTTCTCTCTTGCAGGTAATATACCGGTGCACAAGTTTGCTCCATTCGTGATCCACGTTACAACGCGTGGAGTTTCGAGAACTTTTTATGGAGGTGTCTGCGCGACTGGAGACTACGGCGAGGGACATTTTTATCTCACATGGGTGGCAGTGTGATCTTCGGATTGATCCACCACCATAGGCGGAGTGCACGCCCTTTATCAAAAAAATAAATAAAGGGAAGGCAATTAACTACTGGACTCGAGGATCGTATATTATGGTTAATTAACTACCAAATGAGTGTTTATCAATTAAGTATGCATGCATCCATGTTCTTCGTGACTAATTTACTCCGATTGTCATGAAACCGAACATGCATGATTGACTGGAGTTCCTGCAGAGATGGAGCATGTTCGGCTGGCTGAAAGTGTATCTAATCGTGAATACAATTCGCCAAGCAAAGCTAGAAGGTAGGTTATCATTTGTCTGCATCTGATTAGGCTACACACATCCAATAGTCAAAACAATGAAGATTCTTTTCAAAGCAATGAAGATGATTGCGCAATCAATCGAATCGATGACACTCCCAAAAACTACATGATTGCCATATCAGACCAAAATTTGTATACATGCAATCTGACACCCTGGCAGATTGAGAGGCATTCAGTGACAAAAACTTGAAACGATTTGCAGTGACCACCTACCCCTTACAAATACAATGTACTTTGTAGCTTGCATTGTTTGCATTGATCCCGGCAAATCATCTACGATTCCTTTTTTGATCTGCATACAAACTCTACTACTCGCAAAACATCATATATACGTGGTTATGAGTGACACTACGCACAGAGCCACAGAGTGATCGAGTAGAGATGACTATGGCGATCCCTAAGTTGTTCTTGTGCCCGATCAGCCTGGACCTCATGTCTGACCCTGTCACCCTCCTCGCCACCGGCCGCACCTACGACCGCCCCAACATCCACCGCTGGCTAGCCGGCGGCCAACGCACATGCCCCGTCACCATGCATCCGCTGCCCAAATCGGAGCCGGAGCATGTCTTGCTGGTGCCGAACCGCACACTGAAGCACCTCATCGACCGTTGGCTGCTTACAGGCAGCACCCTCTCCATTTCCGACCTCGCTCTGCCCACGCTCAGAGACAACCTCCTCGTCCTCAACGCCGGCACCGACAACACCATGGTCGTGGCGGAGACTCTGAGGATCGTAAGGTCGATCTCCCCTCCGGGGTTTTGTGCCTTGCTTCTACGTCTCTTTCTGAAGCTTGCAAGCAGCAGCCATGATGATGACTCTGCTCCTGGACATGTACTGCTTGTTGAGCTGGCACTCGACTGCCTTCTCGCCTCGCCGTCCGCGCACGAGCTCGCCGATGCGCTGCATACCGGCGACGCCTCCTCCTTCGCCTTGCTCCTTCGGCAAGGGTGCCTCGAGATCAAGACGGGCCTGTGCCGCCTCATCCACATCGCCGCCGACGCCAAGGCAGAACAGAAGCAACTTTGCAGAGTGGCGCCCCTAGGCCACGCAGAGCCGGTCATGGCAGCACTGTCCGCTCTCATGCACGACAGTAGCGCCGCGTCCGACGCCGCTCTGAGGGCGATGTCAAGCATATGCTCGTCGGACCAGGCGAGCCGGGAGATGGTGGTGGCGGCAGGCGCCGTCGACGCCCTCCTCTCCTACATCTCCTCCTCCACCACCGGCGCCGACTACGGGCATTGCGGAAAGAGGCCGTCACGTGCTCTCTGCGCCCTGGCTCTGGAAACGCTGGAGATTTTGCTCGTCAGCGTGGACGCCGGACGGCAGGCCATGTACGCCTGGCCCGGAGCGACGGCCGTCCTGGTAAAGATGGTGTTCCAGGTGCCTTTCGATCACGGCAGCGGCAGCAGCGAGCACGCCATCGGGTCGCTGCTGGCGGTGTGCCGCGAGTCGGCGGCGGTGCGGGTAGACGTCGTCAACGCCGGCCTGTTTACTCAGCTGCTGCTGTTGCTGCAGAGCCAGTGCGGCAGCCCCAGGGCCAGGACCAAGGCCAGGGCGCTGCTCAAATTGTTCAGCGTCATCTGGGCTCGTCACTAGCCCATCTTCTTTTCCCATCAATCCTGTAATTATTAATGCTGTAGAGGGATCATTGGAGATAATAGCCTTTAACGCCTCGATGATATGTAATTCCATCTCAGAAAGGAAGTCGAGGAACAGAGCTAGTCAGCTAGCTGATGTATAGAAATAGAACATTGGCGATTTGGGGTGGTACAAACTTTCAGCCCAAAACAGAAACAATCAGTTTTGTTGTTAGTAGAAAATCAACATGTGATTGAACGGTTGTACCCCAGATAATTAGAGCTCAAATCATAAGTTTGACACCGGTGTTTCTCATTTAAGACGGACTATTATTCCAATGGAGCAACGTCCGTCAATAACAAAGCATTTATGATTACTTCGTCAATCTCAACACACAATCCGTCGGTCCAGTTTTTCGAAGATGCTCATAAGGATAGGATGTGCATGTGTGCATACATAAGGGTGAATGAATAAGTGTGTATGTGAGCGTCTACATTGTATTGTGCTTCGCAAAAAAAAAGTTTTATTGTTAGTAAATTTGCATATGCATGATTATTCAACATGAAAGATATACAGGAACAAAAATCAAAGTAATTCCACACAAGCAAGTAAGCTTATTTTCTGTAACAAAGGTTTCATCGTCCACAACATATATATCTTGTATTGGTGTGACCAGCAAGTTCTTTTCTCTCTGAGTAAATTCCAGTTTTTACCCCTTAGTTTGATATTTTTGAAGATAATCGCCTTTTTTTCGCATGTGTCTAATATCTGCAACATGCACACATATGTCATTTCCAATACATAATCATAGGGTTAGATTGTATATTCTATGTTTTGATTTTCTCATTCATGTCTTTATTACAAAAGATGCACTTTCGATACTAAGGAAAGAGTGAGCGTCTGCATTGTAGTGTGTTTTGCAAAAAAAAAAAAGGAAAAAGTAGGCACGGTGCCATTTCAGTGAGTCCGACAATGCATTCGTTATGAGTTGATTGCCTAATCTATAAGATAATAGGAACATGAAAAAGAAATTTGAGTATGAGAAAATAAATAAATGAGGAATGCCATAAATTATTGGACAAATCCTTACAAGGATATGTTGTAGGCTTGAGAACTTTATATTTACTCACACGTTATACACATAATGGTATCTTATTATTTCTTATTCAACTTACAATAACACCGACAACCGTACATTTAGAAATATCTATCAAGATATTTGTTATATGGATGCTTTAGATCCACGTGGTAAGATATTGAATGATATTCAATAGACCATATATAAGAATTGTTACATATATAATGTTACTAATCTCTATCCAACAAATTAATATGTGAACCCATATAAGTTCTTCCTATATTTTACCTTATTATTATTATTTTATTCAGGAAAAGTCGAGTAAATGAAAGTTGTTAAAAATGGTATCAAAAGGAAACAATTAACATGATTTTACTGGAAATAACGAAAGTGTATTGCAACGACAGATGTTAAAATTGTACATAAGTATATCTCTTAATATTCCAATATTATGTAACCAAGCGGTTTAGGACTTGTTTGATTGTAGGGGAACGAATCCAAGCCTAGAAATGAACCCACGAGGATTTGGTTGATCCACATGCTCCACCTAATCAATTTCGGGATTGATTATCAAGATACATGACTGCATTTTTTCGTTTGGTTATCCCAAACCCCTAGAAACCCCGTCATGAACAACACAACAGTACATCATAAAATATTGGAGTTAGAATTAACATTACGCATGAAAACTCAACGGCACAAAATGAGAACTTCGACATCTAGATTTAACATTATACATCATGATTCACAAAGTAACAATCTGATTATAATTTAAACTTGAAGCGGCCATGAACATTAAAGTTTGGTTGATTTTTTCTTCAATGGAAGCATTTTGGAGCGAAGACTCATTTTGCTTACATGGCAACATTTTATTCAAAGAGCCCTTTTTTCCTGTATTGACAAAATTTTGGAGCCAAATAGCTCATCTCGATGCAATGGCAACATTTGGAGCCAAATGAGTCATTTTGCTTCCATGTCATATATTCTAAGTTGTATGACTCATGCTCCATGGTCGGGTCATACATGGCCCTGTGAGGGTTGCACGATCGCATAGTGCCCCCAAATTTCGGTGGGTGGGGGGCATAATTTTTTGTTATATCTGAATGCCTGATAGTTGGGTTTTTTTTTTCATCCAAATCAGTTTACTTCCAATAGCTTTGTTACCTTGTCCCAGCATTTACTGTGTTTCCCGATCTCGCTTGATGGTGGCCCTTATTTCCAATAGCTTCATGGCATCTCCACATGCATAGATAACACTGTCAGCACCAAGTCAAGACGCCGGCGTCAGGAGCGTCCAAACCATAAGAAAACACTACAACTCCAAACCTATTATTTAATTTGGACTCTTTCCCCCCACTAAGTAATTGTATTGATGAATATACAAGCGCATTAATTAATTTCATCCCTCCCGGATTTTTGTACATGTCCATCGTTAATCAATAGTTTACTTGCAAGCCAGTTTTCAAACAAGTTTAATTTGGAACTTAAGCTTATCCCCTTTTTTTTAGATTTCGTGCAGAGCCAAGATTTTTCTGGGACGGTCTGTTCCCGATGGGACACGAATCTCTCCACGTTATAAGAACACGGGTGATGTTTTTCGGTAGAACATATGTTCAGTTAATTATCTAGTGCTTGATTAATACTTGATGTTTTCCTAAATATTGTACAAAATAACGCATATCAAAGGTATATAATTATGCGAAATATGCTTTATTTATATTAGTAATGCATTTTTCTTCTAATTTTAGGACCCATGTTGCATTTTGCACCAGGCCCCCAGTTCATGTAGATGGACCTGCCCATGGGCCCCAAAATCAGGCTTTGTCGAATGCTTCCTTTATGACACTAGTATACGTGCACGTGCAACGCACGTCTAATACAATGATTTTGCAAGTGTAAATTTATAGATATATTGACAAAAAGAACTTGGACAAAAATATACATGAATAAAAAGATGATTATTTAAATGTTGCAAATATAAAATATCTTTGAAGAATGAATTGCATTTTATCTCCATCAGATTTGTCACCGAGATGCCATCTAAATAATACACGTCAGTCCCCTTGTAAAATTCTTGTATTAGGATTTGCAAAAGTGTCCCTTTGCAAAATTAGAGACCCTTGTCTGGTTTACTCCAGCGGCATATATCCAATGACTTGTAAATATTCATGAATGTCCAATATAGAACTTCTTCCACTGCTAACTTAGTGCTCTGATGTGGAGTAACCTACAACATATATGCATACGATCTTTTATCACGGAAATAGAAATGGTGCTATATTCTTTATGCTAGAATCATTTATCTCTAGACTCTTGACAAAGTTATAAAAGGAAAATCAACATTTATATCTAGCCAGAAGACAATAATTTAGGTAAATTCAAATGCTTCTTAATCTCAACTCCCAAATTAAAGGCAAGAGTTGTTATACACAAGATGTGGAAAAGGAGCACAACATATATATACTATATCAGATACCCTGAAATCCTCCCGGTGGAAGGTAAGCAGGAACTTCGTGCCTTCATCATGCAAGGTAAATAGGATGACCACATGAAAGAAGGACGATGGCCCCAGATTGAATTGGTCGTGGTAAGTAGCCGCTCCAAAACATAGAGCTTTCCAACCGATGTACCTCTTCTTACTCCTCATGCCCAGCTTCTCTCCCAAAGCAATTTGCAATATTTGGAATCATCTGAATCACAATCTAATCCGCAAGAAAAAAATATGACTGGACCATAGATTCCATAAGATTTCATTTTGCATCCTTGCCATCCTGTAAACCGTATACACAATGGAACACACTACTGGAGGCTTCAAAAGCATATTAGCATTAGATATATGATGCATGCTTTTAGGCTCAGGATTCCAATTACACAGACCGGGAAACAGAACCAGTCCAAGAATATAATAAGGAAAAACTACTCCAGTAAAACCTCAGCTGTAGCATATGGATAAAGTATAATTCATATTTTCCTACAGTGAAATGATGCAAAAGAAGGTTCAGTATGCCGTCGAAGGTGCAGCCAGTTCCGGCTAGCGAGGCGGGAAATGCGTTTCAACAGAGCAATACAATTGTGTAGCTTGAAGTAACATGCAAGAAGAACATATAGTTGTTCAGTCTAACCCATGGGTGAATAATTTCTACATGATTCTCTGTTGTTACTGTCAATTGCGCTCCTCCCGTCATGTTTTTAGCATGCCTTGAAGCCCGCTCCTCCAACAAACAGTCTACCTAAAAGAGTTGTATGTGCATGTTTTCACAACAAAAACAACAAAAACTGTCAAGACAACGAAGGTTCTTTGTAAAACAAGCAGAACGGCCATTTGTAAACCTCTAGCAAATAAACAATGCGGTGATGATCATTTCTACAGAATTAATGAGATTATAGCTAGATCAAAGTAACAACATCTTTTGACATCAATAATCATGTAAGATTGATCTTCTCATGATAATAGATTTATCATGAGGATCAAAAGGTTCACTAAAGTTAAGCACCAGCAAGCATCCAAACATGATAATGGATTTATTTTCCTTCTCATAGGCTTAGAGATGCGTACACTATGACAATGACCATATTCTTTTCTCTGGTACAATTTTCTGGTCATATCATTTTTCTGACATACAGAGATAATTCAGTAGCCAAATTAAATCTTTCCAATCAAGGCAACAATTCAGCCTCTTCAAAACTTGGACAAAGCCTGTAACACAGAATTGGCGTGAGCAACAAAGACAATTGCAACCTTAGCAGTGAATGGTCCCCTAAGCATACTAACGTCCTCCAACTTATAAATCTGCTCATCAGCTAAGGGAAGCTCGACTACCTGCATTAAACATTAAAGTTTTGTCTAATTGTGTCACCTTTTCCATCCGAATAAGCATAGTCATATAGGCAAAAGAAAATTCAGAGCAGACATAAACACAATCCTCACACGCAGAGATGTGGAGAACATGCAGACGCAATTAAGCTCCAGGCCGCAGCGCCGTGGATGCACCCCCCAACACTAGAGGGCTCTGTAGGGGACTCGACATCGTTTGGTGTGTGGGTCAAATGAAGTCTCGTGGAACGGCTGCGTCCCGTGGAGAGGCGCGGGTCAGATGGCTTCGAGTGGAGCGGCTGCGTCCCGTGGAGAGGCGGCGACGCGGGTCAGGCGGCGGCTCCTGGAATAACGATGTAGCATGGAGAGGAGGCGGCGGGCCAAGGTGTCGTCGTGTGGAAAGGATGGGTGGGGCAATCGGATCTCGAACAAGGGAGGGAGGAGAGGGCGATCGTGTGGAGGATGTGACGGAGGAGGGTACATCCATGGAGGCAGAGGGCAGGGAGGCAGCGGGGATCTCGAGCAGTGGCTGCGTGATGGGAGGGTTGTTTCCTTTTTTCAGGATGAGATGTGCGTGATCGGAGGGGGTTGTGGACGCGGGGTGGGGATTTCGGATTTTTCGTCCGCGGTGGAGTGCAGTCCGTCGATCCAAATTACTAAGTGGACACCGCGAATAATTAGTGTGACGCTGGGTGTTAGATTGAGTTTAGCAGGGCTAATCGTACGGTGATAATGGATCTGGGTACGTTTTGTGGGGTGGCTTTAGGGAAGATCATGTTTGCTTGTTTAATAGTAGTAGAGACTAGACAAACCCATGGTCACATGGTCCCACTATCCCCATAACCCCTTATTTATCAGAGATAAAAGCTTTGTCGTGTGCCAACGCTCAGCGAAGAGACTCGGCAGGTTGGTAGTCGGCTTTCCCGATCGAGTGCAATTTAGGCTTTGCCGAGCGTCCCTGTCACACGGGAAAATGCGGAATTCCGATAGTGGATGTGTGGTTTGGTGCAGACGCTATGGTGTGTCACGATCATGATCTCCAACCGGGAAACAAAATGTTAAACAACGAACCCGATAGTGCACCTGCCTCTCGCCTCGGTATCCCATTGTGGCAAGTTATGTACTTGTCCGAGTTACATCAACAGCTAGCGCAAGTACATAAGTAAAATACACGGCATATCCATGTCCAGCAGCAACGCGGCAATTCCACACCTATGTGGAGGTCCACCCACTGTCACAACCATCCATTGTGCATCCAACGACTCACGTTTTTTTGTATTTACGTGTTGTAACTATTCTAGTGCTTGATAAGTTTTGTTTCCAAATATTATACAAATATTTGATAATGCATATTAGTTACTGATATTTTTTTGATGCATATGGAAATTTTTAGAATTTTTGTATTGATATATTTTTTGTTAATTCAATCATTAATAAAAAATGTATTAGCAAAAAAACCATGCATTAGAAATAGTTTTGGATCAAATTATTAAGGGATTAAGATAATATAGGTATAAAATTTGCTTTGAATGTGAAATGGATGCACAAATGTAAAGGAAAAAAAGGATAGTGGGTGGACGAGTCCACATAAGTGTGGTATTGTGTTTTCCGCCCAGCAGCTATATGTCTGAAAGTGGCGAATTTTCCGGTGGTCACCAACTCCCAGCGCTGAAACACCATGCAGATATCGCCAGTCAACAGAGCTGCTGCTGCATTGTCAACTGGCTACAGTTCACAGATCACAGATGTGTCTGCGTGACCGTGTATTGTCGACTGACCAGCAGTGAGAAATGGTAACCAGATCCAAAGGATCATCATCTAGCCTAATCAGCCGTAGCGTTCACCTAACTCTCTTCATGTCTCCGGGCCCCATGTATGTACGACTCGTGGAACGCCATTAATTAGCAATCAGTAGCTATATATAGCACTGCATATTAGCTAGCTAGCTCATGCTCATTTGTACAAGGCAGTACACATCCTAGTGTAAGGGTGTGTTTGGTTGGGTGGCTAGCCAAAAGTGGTTGTGGGTAGCTATTTTTTAAGTGGTTAGCTCATGTTTGGTTTGTGGTGTCGGGTGTGTGGGGGTAGCCAAATTTTAGTCATATTCCCTCAAAAAAGTGGTTGAGCTCAACCACTATAAAAGTGGTGGTTGAGGCCAACCACCCGGTGGCGAGTCCCTGCCATCACCTGCGAAACATTTTACGACATATTCATCGTACTAAAAAATAGAAAATTTACCCTTTTTTAATATTTGAAAAAGCTTTTCATTATTAAATATATTAAGACATTTTACCCGTTTATATATGTGAAAAAACTTTCCCTTATTATATAAATATTAAGAAAAGTTCGTCGTTTGATTCGTAAGACCTGCAACCTCGCCCGTGTACGTACGCTCGTACGAACGTTCTCGTCATGAAGGTCACCGTGCATTCGTCGAAGGCCGTCAGGCCCGACTAGCAGCACCGTCGATGTCGTCCCTCTCACCGTGCTCAACAAGGCCAACTTCGACACGTACATCTCCGTCCTCTACGCTTTCCGCCCGCCAGCCGTCCAACGCCGTCCTGGAGGCCGGGCTGGCCAGGGCCCTCGTCGACTACCGCGAGTGGGCCGGGCGGCTCGGCGTGGACGCCAACAACAACAACCGCGTGCGCCGCCATCCTGCTCAACGACGCCGGCGCACGGTTCGTGGAGGCGACGGCGGACGTGTCCCTCGACAGCGTCATGAATTTCATACAATTCACATAAAGCCATTAGTAAATCAACAAAAAAAAGTGAAAGCCCAACCGTACCAGCATCCTCTCCAAGAAAATCCATTCCACCCGGTCAAAGTGTGGGAAGAACTTAGTTCACCAGAAAGTATATAGGGAGCGTAGTGAAAAATCATTTTGGCTCCAGAGCTCTAGTGATCTTCAGTGGCCTCCCCTTGGAGAAAAACTGAGGAGATAAGTTTCCCTCAAAACCTTCCGATCAAAAGTTATGGGCAAATCTAGATCGTCTGTAAGCCAAACGTTTTGCCCGGGGGGAGGCCATCGAAGCAAAAGTGTAAAAAGAAATCCAAAAATCACATTTACAAGTTTTTTAAAAAATATGAAAAATACTCAATATAGTTAATGATGTATCCAAACGTTTACAAGAATTAGAACATCCTAAATGATGGATGCGTAGATTATACCACCATTGAAACGGAGTAAAACCTCTCCTGGCCGCCCTCTCCAGTTGAGTTTTTGTAGCCATAAAGAGCTCCTTGTGCACCAGGCGCAGAAGGGAGACGATGTTTTGTCACATGCAACATCATTCCACACAGACGATACATAATCCAACATAGGGTTTCTGGTCCAACGAGATGGTTTTAAATTTAGAATCGGTACCTCAAGCCATTTACCCAAGGTGTCTTTTGGGCTATAACCCTGGCCGGCGGTGGCGAGTTGGTCTTGGATGCCGAGGTGGCGGGCCCTGATGGTGAGGTTGTGTGGTTGGTTCTTATGGCGAGCATCACTGCAGTAGTGGTGACGCCTCCGCTTGGCTATGTGGGTAATAAGTGGAGGGGTGGCGAGTCATCATGGTTTTGTCGTGGCCTTGGCGGTGGCGGCTCCTTGGTATTAATCTGAAGTCCCGTTGCTATCGCTGGCGGCCATGCCCTCGGGTTGGGTCGGCAACCCTGATAGTACATGTAGCACATGTGAGGTTCTGAGCGAAAGTTCCGCGCTGCGGCGACGGGCGATGCTTGTGGGCATTGTATCCCTCTTTGGGGCATCGTTGAGGGTCCTCTCTTCATGTCAGTGCTCTAGGTAAAAATCTGAGTCCGGTTCTTTGGTCTCGGCGACAGCGGCGCGTCATTGTGGAGCTTCACATACCTGTTGTTTGTAGCATGTCTACGTCTGCGGGCATGCCTTTTTCTTAGCGTGAAGCTTCCTCGGCTCTGACATGCTGGACTCATATCTCTTAACGTGACCTTGTTGTCAGCTGGCAGTTCCGGCTCGCTGCAGCACGAAGCGAAAGGACAGGTGGCCCTCTTGAAGAATAGTGTCCTATGGTTTCCTCAGGAGGCATGGTTTTTAATTTTTTTTTGAATTTTTTCAATATTTCGAATCTTTGAATTATTTGTCAGTTTAATCTCGAATCACCCCTAATCTCACCGCACCGTGCACTGCTCCACCCATCCTCACACTGCTCCACCCATTCTCACACTTGTAGCCAAACTTCCCGACCGGTCACCCATCCTCACACTGCTCCACCCCTAGCACGCTTAACTTTTCAGTTCCTTCCCAACTCGCTTCCAAGATTGCATTGAGTACATCTTGATAATACCATGCTATCAATCTTATTATCCATCACACTTTGATGGCACATGATATTATTTTTTGAATTCCAAATCTATATTAACATAAACAACAATTATTAAGTAATACTAATCTTTATGTAGTAATCAATTATTAATTCCGAAAAAATAAAATAATAAAATAATTTGAATTTCCGGCAAAAACTTAAATCTTCCTGCACGATGGCACATGATATTATTTTTTGAATTGCAAACCTATATTAACATAAACAACAATGATTAATTAATACTAATCTTAATGTAGAAATCAATTATTAATTCCAAAAAAAATTAAAAAATTTAAAATAATTTGAATTTCTGGCAAAAACTTAAATCTTCCTGCACGATGGCACATGATATTATTTTTTGAATTCCAAACCTATATTAACATAAACAATAATGATTAATTAATACTAATCTTAATGTAGACATCAATTATGAATTCCAAAAAAATTAAAATTTAAACTAATTTGAATTTCTGGCAAAAACTTAAATCTTCCTGCACGATGGCACATGATATTATTTTATGAATTCCAAACCTATATTAACATAAACAATAATGATTAATTAATACTAATCTTAATGTAGACATCAATTATGAATTCTAAAAAAATTTAAAAATTTAAAATACTTTGAATTTCTCGCAAAAATCTTCCTGCAAAAATCCTGAAATTTTCAAAAAAAAAAAGCTTTAGTCCCGGACTCCCGGTTGGTATCTCCAAAAGATATCTTTAGTCCCGGTTGAAGATACCAACCGGGACTAAAGGCACCACCGTTTCGTCGACGTCGACGTAAATTCTGAAATTTTTCCAAAAGTAAAAAAATACTTTAGTCCTGGTTTGTATTTCTAACCGGACTAAAGATCCATCTTTAATCCCGGTTTGTAATATGAACCGGGACTAAAGGTTCTCCACCTCGATGGGATTCGTATCATGAACCGGGACTAAAGGTTCCCGACGAACCGGGATTAGAGTCTGCCGGCGTCCTAGCAGTTTGAACCGAGACTAATACTTCGTAAGGAGACCGGGACTAATGCCCTGGACGAAAGCCCTGTTTTTTACGAGTGAAGCTTGTCATTTTCGTGCTCCTCTTCCCTTGCCACATAAATGCTATTCCGGGATAATGAACCGTGCAAGTAGACAGTTGTACTAGACTTGTATGCATGTGTACGGTCAGCGCTGAGTCGGAGTAGGTGAGCAGAGGATAAAGTCGGTACGCCACTTCCCATTTGGGTTACTACTCATTACGAGCATTTTTTTTGTTGGCTTTTGGTTTTTGGAAGCAAAAAATTTGAATCTTTATTTTTGGCTTCCAAAATTAAAAGTCAAAAGACACCTTATGGTTTTTGGGCTTATAAATCAAAACTAAATAAAATAAAATAAACCCAAATAAAGGACATCAGATGGATAAGAGATTAGCGACACACGAGTGACCGACGGAGTAGGCCCGTTTTTTTTAATAATACATTTTTTAAAATCATTTTGAGAAATAATATACGTTTTTAATAAATTACAAAAATAATACGGCCTCGGCCTGGCCCAAGCCGAGCAGGCCATGTCGGCCACGCTGAAGCCGACGAGGCCTTATCGGTCGCGCTCAAGCCGAGCAGGTTAGGAGGCCTGCAATCGGTCACCTGTGTGGCTGCAATCGGCTTCAGCGAAGGGGGGCCCCTATACTCCGCGGTGCGCGGACAGAGCAAGGCTCCGCGCACCCGTCTTCTTCCTCCCGCGTCTTCTTCCTCCTCCTTGCTTCCTCCTCCCGTCGATCCCCCGCCTCCGCCGCCGGCCGTAACCGCCTGCTCCCGCTCCCCGCGCTCGGCGCCGCTGCCGCGCCGCCTCCGCGCCCCGCCCTGCTCGAGCCGCCACCTCCGCCGGTCCGACGCCGCCCGTCCGACCATCCCTCTGAAGCCCCCCGCACCCCGAACCCTAACCCTAACTCCGGTCACCGGCGGCGAGCTCCAGCACCCTAACCCTAACCCCGTCGTCGGCGAGCACCCGAACCCCCCCCCCCCCACCCACCCCCCAAGTTAAGTTATGGCCTCACCTCCACCGGCGACGCCGCGGCCAGCCGCGTCGTCCCATCTCCGGTGAGGTCCAGGCCTCGCCTGGCCGGCGACGTCGCGGCCAGCCGCGCCATCCCCGTCGGCGGCGAGTATGGGCACGTCGTCTTCTTCGCCTCCGGTCAGCTTCTTGCTCCTCTGTCTCGTCGTGGTGGGCCGCCCCACCACGGCTCCAAAGCGTCACCAGGGGGTGCGCGGAGCATAGGATTTGCCTCAGCGAAGCCGACCGGTGCATGCGACTGGACGCGGCTGCCTGCTGCGAATCATTGGACTGGAAAGGTCGTCGACTGCTGAGTAGCCCGTCGTCGTCATTGGAGTGGACACGGCCGCCTTCTACGGGTGAATAGCCCCTATGCGACGTTTTTCATCGCTATTGGATTTGAAGCGACGTTTTTCCTGGAAATAGCTCGCATGCGACGCTGTTTTGGTTGGAAATAGCTCAGGGCCACAATAGCCATATAACGGCCGTTAAGGACACAGTTAGGTTAGATGAGACAGTTGATTAAAACATGATAGTCCTAATTAGTATCAGGTGCTAGCCCAGACAAACCAACCGCTTTCCCACCCAGCGCGCACGTGACCTTCTCTGGCGGCGGCGGCGGAGGAGCTCACCTTTCCTTCTCGACGGCGGCGGTAGCGGAACTTTTTCAGAGGGCGGCGGCGCTTTCGTTCTACGGCGGATGTGGTGAGTGCCATTCGAGCGCTTCCGACCGAGCGCGCGCGTGACATTCTCTGTCGGCACCGGCGGCGGCGGGGAAACGTTCTCGACGGCGGGGGCGGCAGCGGAACTTTTTCAGAGGGCGGCGGCGCTTTCGTTCTACGGCGGACGTGGTGAGTGCCATTCGAAATCCTAATTCCTCTCCCATCATTCTTACATTAGATCTGAGGGCACCCTTTTGAGCATAGATTGTGGACGGCGGCGAGATGGAACCGGGAGAGGGGACAAGTAATGGGTAATTTCCCGAGGCTTGAAACTTAATTTCAATTCTATTTGCTTACTACCTCGACTTCTAGCTCACCTTGGTCGCCAAAAAACAGGGGACATGGTAAATTCAAATTTTCGATCAAATTCTTTCCCTCCAAGGCAGTGTTGCTTGATGCAGCATGCGGATGATTGAGATAGACACGATGGTTGAATGGGATATACCTTTTGAAGAATTTGATCCCCAAGACCTAGAATTGAAGGAAGAGGAGGCCGTGAGGAATGTGGTGGAAAAAATTGGGGAGAGTGTGATTTGGGNAGAGAGAGATGAGGGAGAGGGGAGAGGAGGGAGGAGAGAGAGAGAGAGAGAGAGAGAGAGAGAGAGAGAGAGAGAGAGAGAGAGAGATGCACTTGTTTCTTTTTGTCGTCATTTCCTAAAACTCGCCGATGGCGAGTTTGGACGGAGCTGGACTAGCGAGACTAAGGCGAAAAACGTTTCACACGTGAACATAGTGCCACATACAGGGTGATTGCCTTAATTCGGCTTGTTTGCCGATGAACTCAACCGGCTTTTGAGATAAATGTACCTCAACTAAGTGAAAGATGGAATCTGTCATCGCATGGTACTATTAGTTCATCCTGGATCAGTCGGTGTCTCAAAGAGTCTACGGTTGCCTCCGAAGCCAGTTTATGAGGGCGTGAGCGATGTATAATCGCTTAGGGCTCCCAAATTTAGGGGCCCTTAATTTAGAGCTCCCTCATTTGGGTTGTAAGTTCTACTCGAATTTTGGATCTAATTTTGACCCAAATTTAACAAAGAAAACGTAGGTTATATGACACAAAAAGCGGGTGAATAGCTCCTGTGCGACTTTTTTCATCGCTATTGGATTTGAAGCGACGTGTTTTCCTGGAATAGCTCGCATGCTACGCTGTTTTGGTTGGAAATAGCTCAGGGCCACAATAGCCATATAACGGCCGTAAGGAGACAGTTAGGTTAGATGAGACAGTTAATTAAAACATGATGGTCCTAATTATTATCAGGTGCTACCTAGACAAACCAACCGCTTTCCGACCCAGCGCGCGCGTGACCTTCTCTGGCGGCGGCGGCGGCGGAGCGCACCTTTCCTTCTCGACGCGGCGGTAGTGGAACTTTTTCAGAGGGCGGCGGCGCTTTCGTTCTACGGCGGACGTGGTGAGTGCCATTCGAGCGCTTCCGACCGAGCGCGCGCGTGACATTCTCTGTCGGCACCGGCGATGGCGGGGAAACATTCTCGACGGCGGGGGCGGCAGCGGAACTTTTTCAGAGGGCGGCGGCGCTTTCGTTCTACGGCGGACGTGGTGAGTGCCATTCGAAACCCTAATTCCTCTCCCATCATTCTCACATTAGATCTGACGGCGCCCTTTTGAGCGTAGATTGTGGACGGCGGCGAGATGGAACCGGGAGAGGGGACAAGTAATGGGTAATTTCCCGAGGCTTGAAACTTAATTTCAATTCTATTTGCTTACTACCTCGACTTCTAGCTCACCTTGGTCGCCAAAAAACAGGGGACATGGTAAATTCAAATTTCGATCAAATTCTTTCCCTCCAAGGCAGTGTTGCTTGATGGAAGCATGCGGATGATTGAGAGAGACACGATGGTTGAATGGGATATACCTTTTGAAGAATTTGATCCCCAAGACCTAGAATTGAAGGAAGAGGAGGCCGTGAGGAATGTGGTGGTAAAAATTGGGGAGAGTGTGATTTGGGGGCCAGAGCAAGAAGTTTCTTTGTTACGGTTCGATGATTGGAAACAGGAGTATGTTAGGATTGAGACAGGGGAAGAAATGGTAGAAGAAATCGATCGGCGAGACGGCTGGACAAGCAAAAGTGTTCTTTTTTTGGCAGCGCTCGTAGCTCTGAACCCTGCATCTAGGGTTGGATATGTGGCATCGAAGTTGGCTTGCCAGATTGCTGAGGATGATTGGTCTGCACAAAGACAGATAGGGCCTTTAGTTACTGAATTGGCAGTGTTAAGAGCGGAGGCAGATGCAGAAGAGGCAGTTGATAATGTTGAGGAGGTTGTATGTATCGATTGGAATACAGTTGAGATTAATGAACCGACAGATTTGGTCATTGCTCCAATGTCTGACATTGAAATGGCATCTATGTTTGGTATTCCTGTAGATGAGCAAGAAGGGGAAAAGGAGAAAGAAGATGATGTAGATGATGGTAACAGACGGTCAAGGACTGCAAATACAGATGCTAATGCTGATTTTGAAATAGATTCAGAGTTGATGCAGAATGCTGCAGTTGATGTGGGTGATGGCCATGATGAAGAGCTTGTATGTGTTTATGACAAAGAAAATCCAGTTATTGAAGTAGGTAAATTGTTTCCAAGCATGGATGAGTTTAGGATGTGTTTCAGGACTTATGCAATCAAACATGAGTTTGAAACCAAGACTTTGTGGACAGATACAAAGAAATTCTATGCCAAGTGCAAAGGTTATGATGGTGGTGCCATGCCATGCAAGTGGTATATATCAGCTAGACGTCAACCTAATGGAAGGACAGTAAGAGTGAATCAAATTCCAAAAGCACATACTTGTATGACACCTTCACAACAAGTTACAAAAATGACATCCCAACTTTGGGTGGCAGAAAAAATCACTCCTATTTTATCCAAGAACCAAACACGACTGCAAAGAAACTGAAAGTAGACCTGGAAAAGGATTACCCAATCCAGCTGCAATATACGACAGTGTGGAAGGCAAAGCAAAGAGTAATGAAAAGATTATTTGGTGATTGGGCAAATACCTTTAGAATGCTTTATAACTTCAAAGCAGAAGTGGATAAAAGGTGTCCAGGCAGTGTTGTTGAGATAGATACTGAGGTGACACCAGATGGGAAAGTGTTCTTCTCCAAATTCTTCATGGCTTTAAAGCCTTGCATTGATGGCTTCAAAGCAGGATGCCGTCCATATTTGAGTATAGATTCATCATTTTTGACTGGCAAGTGGAATGGTCAACTTGCAGCTTGCAATGCTCTAGATGGACACAATTGGACGTACCCTGTAGCTATTGGCTTGTTTCAGTCTGAGTCAGAAGCTTCATGGACATGGTTCATGATGCAGTTGAAAAGTAGCATTGGTCCAGTGTTCCCTTTGGCAATCCACACTGACGCATGTAAAGGGCTAGAAAATGCAGTGAAGAATGTTTTCCCACATTGTGAGCAGAGGGAGTGCTTTGGTCATATGTGGATGAATGTGATAAAAAAATTCAGAGGAGATGCATTTGACCGCTTGTGGCCAGCAGCAAGAGCATACAAGCTTAGTGCTTGGGAGTATCATATGAATAAGATAAAAGAAGCAAGCACTGAGTTTGGCCCTTGGATGGACACATACCATTCTCTTTTGTGGTACAGGTCAGGATTTAACACTGCCATCAAGTGTGATCATATCAACAACAATTTGGCAGAAAGTTTTAACAACAAGATAAAGGATTTCAAGGACTTGCCTGTCCATGACATGGTTGACCAAATTAGGATCATGATCATGAAGTGGTGGGAATTGAGAGCAAAGATTGGTGATAAGCTGCAAGGACAGGATAAACTGCCTGCTGTGGTGCAGCAGGTAGTCAACAGGAGCAGAGGGCTTGCACATTTGTTAGTTGTGAAATCCTCATTGCATTCTGGTGAAGTTAAAGATACAAAGACTACCAGAAGGCATGTTGTTGACACTGAAAAGAAAGAGTGCAACTGCCTTGAGTGGCAACACACTGGAAAACCTTGTGAACATGCCGTCATTTTCTTGGCATCCAAACCCAAGCTAAATATGCACCCATATTTGCATGAATATTACTCAGTTGAAAAATTCAGAGCTGCATATGCACATCCAATTCCACCACTTACAGATCAGTCTCAGTGGCCTGAAGTGGACATAGAATTCCCCTTGTGCGCTCCTTTGACGAGAAGGAAGGCTGGCTGGCCGAAATAGAGTAGATTCAAGCCTTGGTTTGAAAAGGTGGGAGCAGTAAGAAGGGGAAGAAAGACGCCAAGCCAAAGAGGCCCCAAAAAGGTAACAAAAATAGATGCAAGCATTGTGAAGAACTTGGACACCGAGCTGGATCATCAAGTGTAGATACACCGATCCAAAGGGGACTGTCAGGAAGAAACGTGCGTTTCAGCCCTTGAAACTGAACCTCTTTGTCCAGCCAAAAGGCCAGAATTGGAGGGTGTAGAAAGAAGAGGAGTGTGCAGACTGTGTTCGGCTCTGTCGATGTTGCAGTGCCTGTGCAACCTGGAGATGTGCAACCTGAAGCTATTTTGGAGGAAGTTGAAGCTGTTCTGTACCAAGTTGAAACTGAAGATGTTCTGGAAACTGAAGCTGAAACTGAAGCTGAAGCTATTCTGGAAGCTGAAACTGAAGATGTGGAAACTAAAGCTGAAGCTGTTCTGGACCAAGTGCAAACTGATGCAACTTTGTATCAAGTTTTCCAGCCTGAAATTCCCCCTCGAAGGCCTAGTGAAGGAGATGCAAAGAAAACAAGGAGCATGAATGATCTTCTTGATATAGAAGCAAAAGCAAGCAAAAGCAAGCCGAAGCCGAAGAAGAAGAAATCAAATGCTAAGAAAAAGTGATGTATTACTACTCGAATTTGATTCTTGAACACTTGTGTGATTTGTAATCATGCTACTTTGATTCGTGAAAACTTGTGTGATTTGTAATAATGCTAAACTAGAATTTGAGTTTGAAATTCAAATATTTGCCGAAATTCAAATATGATGCTAAATTCAAATTTGTACCTTTTCTATGTTTGTTTGAGCTTCCTACGCTGTCTGTAATGTACAACACCTCCCATGGTTGCCCTGATCTCTTTTGTGAGACACAACTCATCGTCGTCGAAAACGTGTTAGAAATGGCCTCCAAAGCTAGGGGAAACGACCCCATTTCTATCACATCTTATGCATGAACAGAGAGCTTGAATGTATATATATACCTTGTTTATAAGATCCCATAGGTAGTATGTGACATTATAAGACAATGTGCACTGGTTTTCCATTTTTTTGATTTTTTTTGAATTTTTGTTGCTCATTTCAAATTCGGTCAAACCCTATGTTTGACCGGCATTTAAACAAGTTCTACACACAAAAATGGAAAAGTAAGCCTGGATCCTTCTTAGTCACACCAAAATGAACCTTTGGTGGGGTTTTGGACAACTTCATTCCCAAAACCTTAGACCACTTGTCTTCAACCTTGACTTCATATGGCAGAGTTCTGCCGATATCACATCTTATACATGAACAGAGAGCTTGAATGTATATATACCTTGTTTATAAGATCCCATAGGTAGTATGTGACATTATAAGACAATGTGCACTGGTTTTCCATTTTTTTGATTTTTTTTTGAATTTTGTTGCTCATTTCAAATTCGGTCAAACCCTAAGTTTGACCGAATTTTAAACAAGTCCTACACACAAAAATGGAAAAGTAAGCCTGGATCCTTCTTAGTCACACCAAAATGAACCTTTGGTGGGGTTTTGGACAACTTCATTCCCAAAACATTAAACCACTTGTCTTCAACCTTGACTTCATATGGCAGAGTTCTGCCGATATCACATCTTATGCATGAACAGAGAGCTTGAATGTATATATACCTTGTTTATAAGATCCAATAGGTAGTATGTGACATTATAAGACAATGTGCACTGATTTTCCATTTTTTTGATTTTTTTGAATTTTTGTTGCTCATTTCAAATTCGGTCAAACCCTAAGTTTGACCGGCATTAAAACAAGTTCCACACACAAAAATGGAAAAGTAAGCCTGGATCCTTCTTAGTCACACCAAAATGAACCTTTGGTGGGGTTTTGGACAACTTCATTCCCAAAACATTAAACCAAAGTTTGACCAGCTCATCGTCGTCGAAAACGTGTTAGAAATGGCCTCCAAAGCTAGGGGAAACGACCCCATTTCGATCAACTTTTTTTTCCGACATTGTCCAAATCACCTAGCTATTATTCCTTACCTTGTGTTCGACATTAGAAGACAATGTGCGGAGGTTTTTCATTGTTTTGATTTTTTTGAATTTTTGTTGCTGAAGACAATCTCGCTGTACAGGCACCGTCGATCTACGCTTGCAATGAACTTCAGCCGTCCGATTGTTCTTGTAGAAGGAATCTTAGGCCAGGCTCTGGGCGATCCGTGGGAAGGCTGGTTCCGCTAGCTGATTGGCTAGGTCGCATGCAAGCGCGCGCTGCCGCAGGCCTCGACCCGGTCGCAGCCCAGCTATCAATTTTTTTGCAGCGTTGCATCCTAGCTATTCATTCACGTTCAAGCGTCGCACAGAGCATTACTGCACGCGTTGGTCCGTTGCGTGAGACTTTAGACTTGCGTTAATGCACGCATGCAGGGTCACGTCGCACGTACTACGAAACGTAATTTTTTCTACGCTTTCAGATGGCATGTCTTTCACACTGCCTCCTCCTCCCTCATCCACTCCAATTAGTACGCACGTCTCATCGCAGTCTTTAAATAGAGCCTATCCAACCCATTGCCTCCTCTCATCCCTCTCCAGCCCCATTGCCTCCTCCTCCCTCTAGCAACATGGACAACCCAATGTCTCTCCCTTCCAGCCCCGAGCCCTACAGCGACGAGGACAACCACCCACAGCCGCTTGGCTGGTGGGAGGCGTGGCCGAGGGATCCTCCGAGGCGTCGGCGTCCCAAAAAACGCCGGCAATGCAAAGCCCCCGTCGAGTCGGAGGGCCCCTTCGTCCACAACCCCACTCCCGACGACGCCGCGAATATGAACAACCGCTCCGAGATGGCCCTCGAACGCCGTCTAGCCTTCCTGGAGAAGCAGGAGAGGGAGGAACTCGCCGCCGAGGAGAGGAAGGTGGCGGCCGCCGAGGAGAGGAAGGCGGCGAAGAAGTGGTACCCTGTCCGGGAGGACAGGCCCACGAAGCGGCTCCGGGATGAGAATCTCCGGGCCTTGTCCGACGCCGAGATGGCAAACAGGGCGGCGGAGTGGAGGAAGGCCGCCGGCGGCGCGTAGGTTACGGCACGCAGACGAAGGGGCGCCAACAGGTAGCGGTTAGGGTTTAGGGCCCTTTATATTTAGGGCTATGAAATGTAATTTTTCTTTTTTAGTTTAATATATGTAACGTGTAATGTGGGTCGGGCCACTATATATATATATATATGTAATGTGGATGCAGTTATGGATAATATATGTTATGGATGCCAATGTTTTCTTTGACTCCTTAATGTCCTCAACAAATTCATTTGAATTTTGTGGTAATTTTCAGCAATAGCCAACATACTCTTCTCCCGTCGCTGTGTGTTAACCGCTGGACCATCGCTGGTCTTGACGCATGACCTGCAGTCCAACTGACTAGTGGGGCCCCGCGTCCCATCGATGTTGTCACGTCAAAACCCAGCACCGCCCCTCTGCCTGGACTGTGCACGTTTTGTCTAATTAAAGTTCTATAAATATGTCTTAAAATGAACCTACACATTAAAAGCCCTTATTAGTGGGTCCCACGTGTCAATGGTGAAAGAAAAGGGACAAATCTCAACCAAGCGTGGGAATTCAAAACCATGGCCCTTGATAATGCTAGCATGCCTTAAAATGTCTTACAAAAGTGAACAGAGTGAGTAAACAAACTAAAATGCTGAAAAATGATAAGTAAATAATAAAAAGAAGAGAGGACATAGGGAGAGGGAGACGCATCCTATTTTTATTGGGCCCAACAAGACGTGCAACGGGTCAAATAATAAAAACAAGCATCCTCTTACTATTAGGCCTGGAGTGTGCACGTTTTTTTTTTGCCGAAAGATCACATCTTTTGACATTGGGCCTGGCTAGGTTTTACTTGGGCCTGGCCTTTTCGCCTATCCGTTGTAGTTTTTTTCTACAAAAGAACGGAACATTTCACACACATTTCTAACGTTTTACGAATTTAACCAAACTAAATAAATGTTGGATTTGTGATGCATATCTGCCAAGTCTTAGCCATACACAAATGGCCCGAGCTAACTGCTACACTAATTACATTGTTACAATGACCAAGGATCAGCAAATAGACAACACACATTTGCAACATTTTAGGAATTGGAACAAACCAAATGAATTTGCATCTGTCATGCATTACTTCTAAGTCTTAGCCATACAGAAATTGTCCAAACTAACTGCAACACTAGTTACATTGTTTAGTGACTAATGATCAGCAAATAAACAACACCAAGAGCAATTGCACACAAATAAAAAACTACAGACATCAGATTGTCCTGTTTCTTCAGATCGACAAGCTTCTTTAGGTGCTTGTTCATCTTCTTCATCTCCTTCACTTCCGCCGCAAACCCATCCGCTTTCCCCACCGGAGCAACCACCGTGGCTGATCCCCACTACTCGGCCGACGGCGGCGAATTGACCTCCAGGAAGGCGCCCTCCAGTTCAATTCTATTGATGTACTCATCAAGCCACTCGAAATGGTGGCATTTCCGCAGATTCGGCTGAAAACAGAGCAAAATTTCCCCAAATCGGATGAAACCCTAATTCCCAAATCGGATGAAAACCACAAAATTGATGAAAAATAAAATGAAATTGGTAGAGGGGAAACTAAGATCTCACCTTCCCTGGCTCTGGTTTGCTCTCGCATTTCACAAACTCGCGCCCGGCGTTGCCTTTCTCATCGCTCACGGTGGTCAGGCGCTTCAGGGGCGCCGTCCGGGGGCAGTCAGGGCACCGTCCCAGCGGCACTGGACCATAGCGCGGCCACCGGCAGGTTGAAGCGGAGGTCGACATCACCGCCGGCGTTGCAGCGCTTAGAGGATCGCCGGAGAAGAAGGGGGGTAGGAACGGGCGGATGCTCTGTACTGCAACGGTCGAATGAACGCTGGCTCCGGTGCGGGGATGAGATCGTCTCTCTTGTTGCAGCTACGTGTTCTGGGTCCCACGACGTGAGGTGGACAAGCAGTGGGTCCCACGATCTGACGTGATAAGTTTTGGGTCCCGCTCAGCCCGTGTAGTTTGAATTGATAAGCTGTCTACTGATGTTTAAGAGAAGTATCGCATTGCAGCTATAAGCCTCCCGTCAGACGTCGCATGCTAGCTATTTCCAGCAAGAACGTCGCTTCTCGTCCATTTCCTTGGAAAGATGTCGCATAGGGGCTATTCACCCCACAAAAAGCATACCATTGGCCTGTATTCGCAAGAGGTTTATAGTGATACAATATTTGTGTCATATAACTCATTTTTTACTCCAAATTATGATCGAAGGTGGTGGTTTGAATCTAGTCTTTGGGAATTAAAATTCCAAGTTCGACGTTATGTTGGACTCTTTATCGTCTGCGCATGTGGGGTGACTCTTTCTTGAAGGATTGACTAGAAGTGTGCATTTTATTTATGTGTTTTATCATAGTGTTAGTTTTAGATTGGTGGAGATAACGTCGCGAGGTATTAGACCTCGAGTTTGTTACACTTATATAATTCTAAATTTTACAATGAAAATAATGTGTGCATCGTTTCGATGGAGAGGCCAGGACAAGCTCCACTTTTCGGTGAAAACGAATCCAAACAGAGGGAAGTACGAAGGGTCCAGCCGCTAATGGTCAGTCAGCTGGACGTGAAAAAAGAAAATACATCAATGCTCAAGGGTCCAGCCGCCGAGCAGGCCAAATATGAAGAGAAGAAAATGAATAAGGTCCAGCCATAGCCATGATGGAAAATCGTAGAAGCAGTCTAATATCCACGCACCCACCACACACACGCGCGCAGCCCATGAATCCTGAATCGTGATTGATTCCTCCACTCTGTTCCATTCAAAAAAAAAAAAAAAGAACTGCAGTTCGGCGCAGCACCGGGGAGTCCAGACGGCGACGACCACCAAAGAATTGCTGGGTTTTTTTCGAAATGGGAGCATCGCCCCAGCCTCTGCATCAAATGATGCACACGGCCTTTTTTCGATTTTATTGCATAATGCTACGCAAGCTGAAAGCTCAGAGCGACTTGACTGGCCACTATGTCAGAATTGTAGATACGTGTTTAATGAATTTTGAGATGACTCAAGGGATAAACTGCGTGTTTCCGGTGATGCTTATCCTGGCAGGCCATGGATGAGTGATCAAGCCAATGTTGTTCTGGTAGTAAACAGAGTGTGAGTATGTAACAGCCATGTTCAGGATGATGGTGCATAATTGTTCAGAACAGAGAAGCCATGTAGAGTGTTTATGTGCTGAAAACAGAATTACATTCTTCGTAACAAAGCTAGTTTGGTTTACAAAAATCTCATCCGATCAAATGAGAAGCTAAGTAGGTGTGCTTGCCAGTTTTTAATGTATATATTGGGCAGGGTCTGAACTCATGATGACGATCAAGCGACGATCTGAGGTCGATAGTAGGTAGAAGAATCTGAAAAAAAAATATGATACGTAGGTGTAGACTGTCAATAAAGGTTCACCGTGTGTTTGCTTATAATTCCACAATGATCTAGACCGTCTAAAATATCACCGCGTCTGTTGTGGTGTGAAGTACCTCCACCTAAATTATACTTGCCACCAATTTCCACATTGACGTAGACTGGTCACCTAAAACGCACCCAGCTGGCCAACTGGTCTTTCACGCTACATGGCATCAATATAAATAACACCAGACCTGAACCTGATCTCTACAAGCTGAAAACAACTAAAACAGTTTCCTCTCTCTCAAGTCCTCGGGATGGAAGCGGTTCTGTCTGCGGCTGCAGGTGACCTTATTAGCAGATTTTTCTCCTTTCTGACGAACATGTATTCCGATGTCGCCTGCTCGGAGGAGAAGCATGCGGAGAGGCTGCAGCAGCTCCTGCTAAGAGCTCACACGGTCGTCGAGGAGGCGGATCGCCGGTACATCACCAACTCTGGTATGCTTCTACAACTGAAGATGCTATCTCGAGCTATGTACAATGGTTATCGTGCGCTAGACACCTTCAAGTGCAAGCAGCTAATAAAAGAGGGTTCTACGGAAGTGACGGTCAGTGACTCTTTTGCATCATGTCTTGGTACCCCCCTGAAACGCTTTCGTGCAAACGATGGTATACTAAATCACAAAGTAGGTTACAGGTGTTGTGACCTGCAAGATGCCTTGTTAAAATTAGAAACTGTCGTTTCTAATATGAAAGAGTTTGTTATACTTTTGAGCGGATGTGAATCCATGATGTTTCGCAGACCCTACGACACCTATCTTTACGTTGACAACTTCATGTTTAGTCGTCAGACAGAGAAGCAGCAAGTTATCAATTTCTTGTTACAGCGCAACCCTTTTGGTTCTCCATCCGTGCTTCCAATTATTGGTGGCAACCTAGTTGGAAAGAAAACTTTAGTAAAGCATGTATGGAACGATGAGAAGGTCCGTAGTCACTTCTCTTCAGTTGTGCACTTAAACGGAGAAAACATCAGTGGGATAAACATTGAAAGCACATCAGGGAGAACATTGGTTGTTGTCACATTTGTTACAGATGTCGATGATGAGGAGTGGAAATGTTTTTACCGGGCAGTGACATGCATAAGCACAGAAATTAAGGTTGTAATCATAAGTAGGATGGAAAGTTTGGCGAGATATGGTACCGTGAAACCAATCCACCTAAGTAGATTACCGGATGAGGAGTACATCTACCTCTTCAAGACACTAGCATTTGGAAGTGCACGGGCAGAGGACCACCCAAATCTAACACTATTGATAGGAGAGTTCATTAACTTATTGGGAGGGTCATTTGTGGGAGCATATTCAGTTGCCAATATCTTGAGGAGGGATCTAAGCGTTCGATTCTGGTTAAGCATGTTGAACAGATACAGGAATGTGGCAAAGATCAACTTATCCATGTTTGGTGAGCATATGTCAATCCGTTTCAGAATACGTTATCCAATAGACTTCACCGACTTTCTACCCTCTCCCGCAGCTCCACTACACCTTATGCCGCCTAGAACTGAAGAGGAGGTATTAGGAAGGAAATTACCCAAGATAAGGATTGGAGACATCATTGCGAATCCTTCGCTTCGTCCCAAGGGTGACTTTGATTTGGTGACCTGGGAATCACGTATACCTCCTTACACCGAGTTCTGTTACCATGTTCCATCTTGTGCTCAACAACAGCCTAAAACAACCTTACGAAGGAAGCGTGATGCAACTATTTGTCACTAGTGTTATTTTGTATCTAGCTCTTTTGGTGAAATGGGACATTCTTGTAATTAAACTTCAGTAATGAAATAAAGATTTGCATGCCTCATTTGATAGCGGTGCCTCCTTTTCGGAAACAATAACATGTTCCACATCTTACAGTTGTAAATCATGAGTTACTCCTTGCATATATACGGGTACATGTATTTTTGTGAAAAGGGGATATACAGGAACATGTATCGTTTGCAATTGTCAAGCGAATATGTGGGTTGTATAGATGTCTGTAGTTCTTTAAGATGTGAGATTACTTGATTCTCTAATTTGTATCGGTTTGTAGTGGAGCACATGTTCATGTTACATGCTAATTTTTGCCACTGTGTTGACGACGTGAGGGATGTGTAAACATTTCATAGTTGGTGTGGCGAACCACTATATTCGACATGTTAATTACTAGTGGAGGACGGCTCGCTCCCATTAGATGTGCCAATGTTGACTGACGGCCGGCCAGAGTTAGTAGCCCTTGTGGTGTTGCCTTGATGATGATACAGATGTGGAGACGTGGAGTAGCAGCACCAACATGTTATAGATTATGAATCTTTTAGATAGCATTTGACACAATATTGTCTGACTAATATTCATATCCTACTCACTTGCTAGTATTAAATTTGAGGTACTTCAAAGGACAAATAACATGTTTCCTATGGAATAACCCAGCACGCCCAAAATATAGGATGTAGTGGAGATTGTTCTGTTAATTGTTACTACAACAAAATTAGCAGATATTGTTACTACAGTGAACTGGCATGTTCAGCATGATCACACATTTAAGAAGCAAGACATGTTAAGGTTTTTTAATGGAAAATATGATTTCACGATCAATTTTTTGTGGTCTATCCATGATATTCTCTTCTTTTCTCTCCGACGAAGGGGAAAAATCAAGGCCCACCTTTCATATGTATCACAATCAAGGGACTATGGCGGCAAGGGAGTCTAACTTATATTGTGCCGTCTTTCTTGGGGTTAGAGCATCTCTAGCGGCACCCCTCAGTTTTGTCCAGCATCCCTCAAATTGTGTCCTCTTTGGGGGTGTCGGACACTTATCCAGCATATTTCGGGGTGCTACTCATAGTGGCATCCCCAAAAGACATCCCCCAAATTTTATCAACCCGCTGCCCATTTTTTATCAATGCCAACAACAAATCCGGCTATCAGAATACACATAAATCAAGTCCGGCCACCAAAGTGTTAGCCAACAACAAGTCCAGCCACCAAAATACATGAAGGTGTCGAAGAACATGCAAATCATTCTTGGGTCTCCGCGTCCATGGCCCTTTCTCACCTCTCCTTCACAATGTGCGCGACCTCCTCGGCAAACAAAGCTCGACTCGCGAACGCCACCATGTGTAAGATTTGCTCGGTGATGAACCCCTTCAGAAGCTCCACTAGCTCCGGCTTCATCACCTTCATCTGCATCACCCCCAGCGCCTTCTTGTTAGGTTTGTTGGGTCGCTTGAATCCTGGCCCAGGCAGCAAGGAAGGAGGGGTTTTTGGAGGCATAGAGGAAGGAAAGGTTTGAGGCAGCAGTGACGAGGAATGAGAACTTGAGGGGTTTGTGAAAATGGAGGGAACAAATTTGATAGGTTCTGGCGGGAGGCGCGGAAATTTGGCGCCCGACGTCAATCTATGACATAACGGGCCATCATGTCGGAGACGTTATCCGGGCACTATCCGGCACACACAGGCCCGCTCGGACCATTGGGGGATGTCGTTGTAGCCTTTTTCGTGTCTGGCACCCCAATTGGGCCTCTGGGGTGCTTTGGGGGTGCCGCTGGACATGCTCTTATGTGACCATGTGTATCCTAGCTATGTGAGCCTAGGTGTGATCTCCTATTAATTGTATCATCTTGATGCTAACTTATTAGTTTATTAAAATGCCCATTATCAGAAATAATAGGGAGTCTACACCTCAACTATTATTGCTATTGCGTTGGGTCGAATAAGATTCAAACACTTATTCTTGTTTTATTTTATTATTTTCTTCTTTCTTCCTTTTTAACCTAATTTTTTATTTAATGTTTATATCTTATGGAGTTTCACTTTTTCTATAGTTATTTTTTATTTTAATATGTAAGTGATTTTAAAGATATACAAGTAGTATTGTTTACCTATATGAACTTATTTTCCATAGTAGGAACATTTTTTGTTATATAGAAACATATTTTTGTTAACACCTGACAATGTTATATACAAAAACACAAATATTTAATTAGATGTATATGAACATTTACTTACATGTAGAGGAGCACATATTTAGATGTTTAGGACATTTTTTAAGGCAATAGTCTTTACCTTCTATCATTCTACTGACTTGTAAAAGTAAAATAAAAGTTTAGACTAAAAACAAGTAATCATATATTTACAAATAAATATTTATGTAACATGGAAAACTTATTCATTTATTTCATAGAACATGTAATAAATATTATTAATTAAGTAAAATAATAAAGTTTATTCATTCAACAGAACAAGCAATGCTTATGTATCATATAATCAATGTCCATATATATTTAGATAAGTATTAATACACGTGACAACAAATCTCTATGTATGTTGGAAAACAAAGATAAAGATAAAATTAATAAAATTAAATAGAAAATTTCATTTTTTCCCCTAAAACAGAAAAATTATGAAAGAATAAAGGAGAAGTAAAAAAAATAAGATAGAAAAGGAACTAATAAACCAAGGAAAATGAAAAGAAAAATAAATGAATAGGAAAAGTAGCAAAATAAATATAAAATAAAAAGACAACAAAAAGGAACCAAAGAAGAAAAAAAGAAAAATAAACAGGAAATCACAAAATATAAAGAAGAAGGATCAACGGGGCACACGCTACGAGGAGCACACGAAAAAGGGACAAATCGATTTATACGACTCATACGGAGATATTGTGTACTTATGGGGCCGGTCTTTCTTTGAATACGTTTTTGTTATTTTTTTTATTTGGTTGCAGATTTTCTATCTAGACATATTGCAAAATTTATTTATTTTACAATACACACTTTCTTAGAATACATTTTATTTCTAAAACATAAATATAATTTCAAAAATTAAGAAAGAAATAAAAACAGTAAAAGACTGACCTGTTAGTGGGCCGAAGCTAATGGGCTGAAGCAGATGGGCCTAGTTTAAGAGAACTCAGCCGACGAAGCTTCAGCTGCCGAAAACACCATCCATTGTCACCTCAGTAAGTAACAGTTCAACAGTGGCTGGTCAGGAACCGCGTCAATCGATGAGCATGCTCAAACAAAACTCAGGTTAGCCAAGAAAGAAATACTCCTTTCAGTCGATTATTACCTACGTAGGTAGGAGACGCACACCTTTCACATGATCGACCGACGACAACTCCCACTCCTGTCGCAGCAACAGTTTCTCTTGGACATCAGATTACTAGACCACAGTAGATCACTTCTCTTGGGACACTATCACCAGCCATGCATTCAGGTTTAGGCCAATGCATGGCATGGACAATGGTACCTATGCTTCACTGGCACTGCCATGACCATCAAGGTTGGCGACTTTCCAAGCAACCTGACTTGTTTCCTCGCTGCCATGATGCCAAAAGCATGCATTTGTTGCTGCACTTGCATGCAGTGCATAGTCGCCACTGCCATTCATTGTGTGCTTTGCTTGCTGCTTCATGGCCGATTTGACTGCATCATGACACCGGGGGACAACACAACCAACCAAAGTGACGAGCAACAGTAGCCACATAGGCTGATTATAGGCACGCACGAGGGCAGGTAGGGTGGCCATCCCTACGGTGGCATCCAGGACAAAATCGCCACTGCCTAGTCCTAGCTAGTGCATGCATCTTCTTCTTCTTCTTCCATGCCGATATTTTCCTCGTCTTTTTTCAAAGAGTTTCCATGGCGACTTTGGCGCCCGTGCAGTACCGACGTTGCACAAGATGTATTGATATTCATATATACGGCTGTACCTGTACTTTTTTTCTACGTAGCACAGAAGATAGTCATAAGTCAAGGCACGTACAAACAAAGGATAGTAGGATCATGATTTATCCGAGGCCTCCCACAGTGAGGAACACATCCATCACGTCCACCCGGCCGGGCGAGCGAGAGCTCGAAACTCTTTTCTAATCCATCACAGCATGGACGGAACTGCAGCAATGGACGCCAAAGATAAATTCTACGTAGCGCAGGTACCTCCCTCCCTCCGGCAGGCTCCACTGTTTGGTCTTTTCAGCAGGACCCATTCGCCCCCCGCTTCCTTCCTTCCTCTCTTCTTATTTTTTTTTAACATAACAGGTTCCTCTCATCCCGTTCAAAAAAAAAAACTACCTCTGACATCTGAACACACCGGAAAGTGCAACCGGAGCCATGAAACAAGCTTTTTTCAAAAATTCAAATTTGATATTTTTGAGTGCCAAATTCGAAACAAAAATCTTACATGTAGATAATATTGAGATTTACCAGTGTGCTAATTTTAATCCAAAACATGTATAGTTTAAGGCTACACAAATAAGATAAATCTGACAAAATATCATGTTTTTCAAACTGTGAACTATTCACAGATCCACATCTTTCTTCCCAGCCTAAAATACAATGAATTTTGAATTCAAATTTTACACACTTGTAGATCATATCACTACCTACATTTTTAAATTGTGCACTATTCACATATCCATATCCACCCATTTGTCTTTCTTCCCAGCCTAAAATATAACAAATTTTGAATTCTACTTTTACACACTTGTAGATCATACCACTCTCTATATTTGCGACTTTTTCCTGAATTTTTAAAACTAAATTGCAAATTTTGAATTTTAAGAAAAAACAAGCTGCATGGAGCTCAGCCTCCAACAGGACCAACACGCCTCTCTCACTGAAATCTAGAGGAAGCTTGTTAATAGAGCAAGAAATCTAGTAAAATCAAATTCCCCGCAAAAAGCAGCAGATGGTATCTGCAACCCGCATCAAACCTGTTGTAACTATCTAGAGCTCGAGGAAGCTTCATCAATGTGTTCACCTACTTTTCTCTCCAACTACGTCTCCGAAATTCCCGTCCGAACGTTCTCAAATTTCTATCTGTTGAGGGTGTCCGGATACCATGCCCGGACAAATGAGAATGGATGAGATGAGATGAACATATTTGTCAAGACGCCCAATTATTTGTTCGTTTTGGGGTGTTCGGACACAACAACAGGGAAGATGGGGGCGGGTGCCCCCACAAGCACCCCAAACTGACTGGCCCTCCTCCATTTTGGCTATTCAGCTCAGTTTGATTGCTTTGATCTTAGTTTGTCCTCCAATAAATATTATAGACAATTATCAGAAAATAAAAGCACACAAATATGCAAACAACATAATACAAGTTTGGGGAAAAATCGAGCATGCATCAAAGTACCAAAATGATTAGAAAAGGGAACAAAATATTCCATCCAAACACACCACATAGACATGAAATTATCAATCAATGCGAGCAAAGATCTGTGCCCGAGCTTTTTAAACCAAACCTTCATATTCGCTTCCCTGTTTCTTGTATCGGTTTTCATGATCAAGGCCACCATTAGTGCAACCCCTATTCACCTCCAATAAGACTATATGCTTACCGGTTACAAAATTTGCAGCCTTAATCCTAAGCATTTCCGCATCATAACAATTGTATGTTTAGCCATAGCCACCTTCTCGGCTTGTGTCGTCATGAAGCTCGTGAAACGTGCATCTCATTGCTCCCTCAACTGTCATCTCACCCCACTCGATATATCCTTCAGTATTGCGACCAAGGATTATTGCAACAATCTTGATGATGTCGACGCACGCATTGCTACGTCTTTCGACTTCTTTGTTAAATGTGGTGGACGCACCTTCACCAGCTCCCCTTCTTCATCCACAAGAGACTCAACTTCATTTGCACACTTTTTTGTTGGATTACCATTATTCTTTTGGCAATCATGGATCCCTAACCAATAATGTGAAAGGCAAAATGATTATTTGCGAACCAACTTTTAAAGAGAACCAAAGATTGGGCCTCCTAAGCAAAAAGATGGCACATGTCGATATACGAGACACTTGAACATAGTTATTAGCAAATTGAATATAGTTAGGAAATATCACTTGTGTATTTAGACATATGCCACTTTTTGCCTATTGACAATTTGATCATGACACTCACTAAATTTGTTGCATGGATCTTGATTGGTAATGCACAAATGCGGAAGTGAGCTCTTGTTGTGGTCGGTTGTAATTTCGTAGGGAGGGTAGCACTCTTGTTCATGGAATTGATCATGTATCCTCATCCAATATGTAAACCTAGTTTTCTCCGAAACCCGAATAGGATTGTGGCTAGTTTCCGAATTATGCCATGAAAAGACGAATCTACTATGAATAGTGTCATAAAAAGACAAAAGTAAAGTTGACACTATTAACATATATATTTGTCATTTTCTCTCTCAATTTTCCTTTTGAGTTTGGACCTAAAATTTTTGGTGGCTGTAGAAATATTCCTTGTGAACATTCACTATTTTTTCTAGAATATTTCGAATTATTTAAAAATGATTTTTTGGAGTGAGAGTATGCATGGTAGCATATAAAGTTATGTTAGCGCTCGATCTCGCAGGCATACTAGTAACGGTTAACAACAAGAGCACAGTTCATCGGTGGCGGCTGACCAGGAACATCACTAGTCGGTGACCATGCTCGATCAGAAGTCAGTTTGCCAGGGATGAAAAAACTAGTAATAATTCGATGAAAAATGGTGAGCTCCTGACTGAATCAATTAGCTCGCTCGCACCGGGGCAGGCGACACGCACATTTCGCACGATCGACCGACCACAAGTTCCTCACTTCCTCTCCTATCGCAGCAACAGTTTTTGGGCAGCACAAACAGCCACCAGACCACAGACCGCAGTAGCGCTAGCACACTTCTCTTGGGATATTTTTTTCAACAGCCACGCATTCAGGCTTCAGCCAATGCATGGTAGGTTGGCGAGTTTCCAAGCAACCTGACTATCGCTCGCTCGCTGCCATGATGCCAAAAGCAAGCACTGCAACCCAATGCCTAGTCGCCATTGCAAGAAAAAGCTAGCAGTGCTTATTATGCTTTTGCTTCATGGCCGATTTGACAGCATCATGGCATGGCACCGTGACACCAGTGACAGCCAAAGAGACAAGCAACAGTAGCACTAGCTAGCTGTAGTAGTAGTAGAGTAGATAGGGCGTGTGCGCCATTGCCCTACGGCTACGGTGGCAGCCAGGACAAAATCACCACTGCCTACTGCCTACTGCGTCTTCTTCTTCCTTCGATCCATGGCGATTTCTCCTGTGCGCTTTCGAAAAGCTTTTTTTCCTGGCGCGCATTCATGCACTGTAGCGCAGGGGCGTTGTCGCCTCAAGCCTGCGGCCACGACACGGGCAAAGACGTACGTACGTATGACGGCAGAGCCACTGTGCATGTATATGTAGACATTCATACGGCTGTACTGCTCCGGAAATGACCACTCGAGCTGGCAGAGACATTGTGTACTCTCCTTTGCCTAAAAGATAGGATCATACGGGCATAGATTGCATGTACTCCACAGATAACTGGTCATGTAGATAACTGAAGACAGATGTATAATGGAGGTCTCGAGGCACACATGTAGAGTAGTACCATTCATCGGAGTATTTACCTGAAAAGCGGCGAGCCCGCTAGCAGGAGAAAACATCATGACGCTCCAGGTGGAAATCCTGCTCTCAAAATGAGGAACACATCCATCACACGTCGACCGCCGGGAGCTAAAGGGATATCCAAAATCTCTCGAAACTCTTTTCTAATCCATCACGTCGAGCTGAGCAGCATGGACGGGGCTGCAGCAATGGACGCCAAAGATAAATTCTACGTAGCGTACGTGTACCTCCCTACCGGCAGGCTCCACTGTTTGGTCTTTTCAGCAGGACCCATGCTCCACTCTTCTTCCTACCTTCTCTGATCTCATCTGTTTGGACACTCCACCTCTGCACTCATACTCAAATTATGTATCTATCTACACTGCCAAATGGCCGGGCGATCGAGCAAGAAATCCAGTGAAATAAATTAAATGTATATGCTGTTGCAGTCTTGCAGACTGCTATGGGATCTGCAACCGGCGTCGACCCTGCAATAACTATCTGAACATCTCCTGTTTCCAGTTCAGATCAGAACACAACGTAAAGACGAAGCTTCATCAATCTGTTTACCTCTTTTCTCATCCCAATGATCGAACAGACGCACGCGTCTACATCCGATCCGCCCATTTTCACAATTCGACAGTAAAACCAGATTCAGAAAAACAAAGCAGTGGCACGGAGGATCCAGAATTTCCAGACTGTTTTTCCTTACACAGGATCCAGATTTCTCTGGTGTGCACAATTGCACATGGAATGGAAGGAGAAACGTTCATCCTCTCATCCATTTGCAGCTGCAGCCATGGCCATGGGGGAGCTAGGCAGCTTTGCTTGGCCAACAGAGAGATGCCAAAAGCAAAACCCTGAAATCCAGCAAAAGAAATCAGCCAGCCACCACTGTTGGGTACTGTCAAGGGGCCTACATTCTCCTCTCACTTTTACCTCCTTCATCAACAGCAGCTTTCACCATCAACGCCATGATAATACTGTGCAGAGGACACACTCCCAGCAGCTAAACTGTCACCGGGAGGCACTGCCTCCGTGGGTCCCACTCGTGTCCTTTTTTACCCGTTCGAGGGAGCACAGGATGCAGGCCTGGAAATTTAATTACCAGGATCGTCCAAGAGTTTTCTTCGGATCGTGTACTACATACAGTGTGCAGTGGTAACTGTGGCGCCAGCTCTGCTCCAGGCTCCAGCCACTGCCTGCCTTGTGATGCACATGCATGCATTGGTGGCACGGATTATATGTTTGTAATAACTGCTACTCCTGTTGTCGTATGTCATCAGGCATGAGTTTCATTCGATTGGCAGAACGCTGAAATATTTACTAGCATTTGTGTATTGATTCGATTGGGATTTTCCTTTTGGAATGTTCAGAAGATAACGGTGCGAAGTGAACCACCTGCCAACGATGGTTGCTACTCTGTGATATGCATTATAGAGATTAAAAAAAAAGTCGTGAATGGAAAGGTAGACATGGGCGGAAGCAGGAATCGTTAAAAATCGATGTTGAGGGGGGCCGGTCAAACAAAATTGTCAAAAAAAATCTCTATAATCAAAATTATGTGAAGAAAATCAGATTCTTAGGGGGCCAGGGCACCTGCTGGTCCCCCTGGTTCCGCCCCTGAAGGTAGAGTCAAGCGTATCGAAAATCTACCTTTGTAAATTACTGGTTACGTGTTGTAGTACTCTTTCATCAAGATAATTTAGCAGAAAAAAAGTCATGCCGCTTTGATTCGCAAGATTCGTAAACGTGGAAAGAGGGGGGAAAAAAGTAGGATTGCCATGTCATGTCTATTCTAATTGTGTACGGCTTCATACACACAAAAGTTTGTTTAATTTCACGGGTAAAAACAAAGAATCCATACAAAGAGGCTCGAGGGCCACTTCCATTCACAGGACTAGTGGAGGAAAAACATATGAATAGGAAAATTTTCCATTTTATTCACATAGGAATAGAAGAATTTCCATTTTATTCAAATGAATAGGGCAGATCCGTATTCTTTGAATAGGGCAGATCCGTATTGTTCTCCATCCACAAGGCCAATGAATCTCAATGGTTGCAACCTTGCGCAAGTGCAAACATACGGTTGTATCAAACATATCCCAAAACATATGTTTGCACAAAACTATGCCCAAAACATATGGTTGCACAAAACTTATCCCAAAGGCGAGCTAGAGCAAACAAGGCCAGTGAACATGTATTCATTTTACCGCTCAGATCTAAAACACACACCTCCTTATGCCGCCATATTAGATTTTCAGCCGCTACCTCCCTTTCCCCCTCTCCACCCGCTCTCTGCACAGCCGCTGCCTACCATGAGCACTGCCTCGCCTCCTGGTACCAATACCAGTTTCGGCCATCGTCGTCCTCATGTCGATTCATATTTTGGATGACATCCCACACCCCTCCCGTCGCTTGCTCAAGGATCTGCATGAATAGGCCAGATTATTGCACTTCTTGCTCTCCCTAGGTTAGTTTTGGTCACCCTAATCCATTCGTTTACATGCGCTTTCGTCAGTGACTGGTATGTATCTTTAGTCGCGACTTACATATTTATACGGAACTTTTTTATTTTGTCATATGTCATCTTTTTGTAAAAGTTATTTTATTAAATTATAAGCATCTATCTGTATTCTATTTTGAATACTATGTTAGGCTATATTTAGCACAATTAACGATGTAGGCATTACTAGTAATATATTATAGTGTTAAACTGGAATCGCTCTGTCATAAATATGTTTTCTATTTAATGGGCATTTAATTATTGACTCTCATGTGGCAACGGAATCATTATAAATATAAGAAAACCTTAATATTATGCTTTTATACACATACTTTTCTACTAAAATATCTACATTACTTGGTAGAGGGGTTCGTAGAATACAACACTATCAAAGTTAAGTGAAGTTAAATACATAATTCTAGATTGTACTACGACTCTCTCTTGTTTGATGGGAGGAGATGGTAACATTAGTCGCCGACACTCAACACATGCATGCTTACTTCCTGTAGGATCTAAGAGCCTCTTCACCGATGTCCCCAAAATTATGTCCGTCATACCTAAGCAAAGTGTCCGCTATTGGGGTGTCGGATACATGTTCGGCCTATTCGAGACGCCTTCCCCTAGCGGCGCCCCCAAACCCGAAAAACATTAGGCCTCAAATTTGTTTAGAAATTTATTCAAATTGTTGATATTTTAAAGATTTTGAATGAAATTAAAATCTAAACTCCTCTAACCCTAACCCTAAATCATCATGGTCGGAGGAGGAGGAGATGTAAATGATGGGACCAGCGGAGGAGGAGGCATCGCGGCGGCGACAAACATCTTCACCGCGAACTATATCATGACAAGCGTCTTTACGGGGAATTCTTCTGGGTCGTTGGGTCGCGACATCGCGCGGTGAATGTCTCGATTATGCCGCCGACACCGACATGGGCTTGGTGAGGCCGAAGGCACATCCGGTGGGTCATGGTTGTCCTAGTATGGAGAGGGGACATGGTACTCCGACGGGAACCTCTCGTAATGTGTAGCAAAATCTTCAACGGCAGGAGGCCGAATCCATAATGAACTGTTTTGTTCTATTTGCTAGTACAAAATCTGTCTTGCTTTTACCGATGACCTTAGTCAATATTCGAGAGATTATTATTTTTCAATATGAAAATATATTAATATCTAGAAAATACCAACTTCACCGGACTTTTGGACCACAAACAAAAACGGAAGATAAGAAGAAGAAATCAGGTCGTCGTCACCCAATTCAATTAGGTCGAGAGCACCAAATGATGCATTCAACAAGGAAGCGACAAAAAAATCTATCATTGCTAGACAACCAACGAAGGTCAAACCTAGGGTTTTCACCATGTACCTCGAGCATCGGTACTCGAATAACACCACAACATATGAAGACATACGGTGAAGCCGCTTCCACTTGCCAAGGAAAATGCTGCAAATCACCAAACACCAACTCACAGCCGTCACACGTAACGTTTTAACTTGCACAAAGCCCAGCAGATGAAACCATACACGTGGGCCTATGAAGCACCGTCTCCGACTCATCCAAACCCCAACTATGATAATGCAAAGCAGTCTCGAACTCGACATAAGCCATCGCGATCTTCTGGCCTTCCAGAAGTACTCGTCTCTAACAATCCCCACCCCCGCGGAAATCATGGTAATCACGACTGTCGTGGTGGGTAGCACGGCATATCCATCAGAGACGGAAAAGAGTGTGGGGCAGGCGACGATCGGATGCTCGCGCGGGATTGGGCAACAAACATGTAAACACACGCTAGTTACCCAGGTTCGGGGCCCTCCTGGTGGAGGTAACACCCCTACGTCCTGCTGTTCTTGCTTGTATTACTTGATCACAGATTCAGGTTACAAAGGTTGCTCCTGGAGCTGTATTGCGGTGGTGCCGGCTTGAGTTGTCAAACCGGCTGGAGGTGGAAGATGATGATCTACGTATGTCTGTGTGTGTCCCTCCGTGAGTCCCCCCGCGCAGGAGGCCCCTGCATGCCTTATATAGGCAGCGGCTAGGGTTTTGGGTTACAGGGAGATTACATGTTTACCCCTATGACATCACTATGATCTGGAGCCGGCTGGAGCTATCTCATCATTACGTTGTAACGGTAACGCCCGACAGGGGCTGGATGATCCGGGCCTACCAGTACGGACCGGTCGGTGGGTAGAGGCCGGCTGCTCTAGCCGGACGAAGTTGCTGGAGCCGGCCGGCGGGATCCGCCTGGAAGCGGCCGACTGGAGTCCTGGAAGTTTTGGCTTCTTTCGGGTATACGGGGTTTATATCCCCAACACTAGCCCCCGAGGTCGTGGAGTCTTGCCGGCTTGCCGGGTAGACTTCTCGAGCTTCAATGTTTTGTTTGTGTCGCTGTAGTTGAAGTCGTCCGGCTTGAAGTTTGCCGGATAAGGTGATGGTGGCCGGAGGCGGCTCGTCCGGCCTGGGGTAGCCGGTCTCCGGTAGTTTTGATGTCTTGGGAATCGTGGGTCGTGACATACGTCAGCCACGTATTACCGCCTAGTCGTGATGGTTGTGCTCTGCCCGATGTCAGGGGCACGTCGCTTCGGTCTTCGACAGACTGGATCGTCTGCAGCAACTGCCTGTTAGTGGGATCGTCTGTGGATGGTGCGGTCTGCTCGCGCCCCACGTGGCGCGCTGAGCGGTGCGGTTCCGCCTGCCCCGCTTTTGAAGGGGGAAAGAGGGGGAAGGTTCAGAGTTATCGTTCCCCTCTCCCGCTTCGTCTTCTTCGCCGGTTCTTGCTCCTCTCGCTCCTTGCCGATTTTTCCATCTCGCCATTTCTGCTTCCGCCTCTCCCATCACGGGCAACAGATCTTCCATGGCGGGCACGGGTGCTTGGATGGGCTCCATCATCGACGATGAGTTCCTTCTGAAGCTTCACCGGAATGGGTCCCTGGGGAAGACGGGCGATGTGGAGGCTCGCGCCCCTCCCCCAGGAGAGACCTCGCCGAGGCCCAAACCGGACGAATTCGTCATGTTCTACACGCATGTGGAGCGGGGATTGGGACTTCCTGTCAGCTCGTTCTTCAATGAATTCCTACATTTTTATGGGCTGCAGCCTCACCATCTGGGGGCAAACTGCATCACGCAGTTGTCCTGCTTCGTCACGCTGTGCGAAGCGTATTTGGGCGTTTGGCCCAGCATGGAGCTCTTCGGCATGTTCTTCTTTTTGCGGTCCCAAGTGACCGCTGGGCTGCAGCGCGACTGCGGCAGCGTCTCCATCAGCGCGAAGGGCACGCCGCTTCCCAAGATCCATCTGCCCGAATCTATCAAGAAGTGGCAGAATACGTACTTTTATGTTCGGAACGCTACTGAGGTTGACCGAGTCGGCCTCCCAGCCTTCACCGACTCGCGTCCGGCGGACAGATCTTGGAGCCGGAAGCCGGCGGTCGATGTGAATCTGCAGGGCACCTTGTTCGCCCGCCTGGAGAAACTGGTAGCGGACGGCTTGACGTCTAGGGACCTGACCCTGGCCTGGGTATCAAGGCGGATGTACCCGCTACAGGAGCGCTCGCACAAGATGTGCTTCTATTCTGGCATCCGGGATCCCACTCGAGCCTCCTTGAATATCCCGAAGCAGGAGAGATTATGCAAGTGGGTTTCCCGTCTCATTACCGACAAGATTGAGGAGGATTGGGACTTCGGGCTCCGCTCGGATCAAGCTCCTGAGGTGAACTTTTTCCCTTCTCATTTTGCTTCCGATTCCTTTTCCGGCTGCCGCCTGATCTAGCCGGCTTGCCGCATAGCTTTGTGAGCTCCAGATGGTTGAAGATTTTGAAGTAGTCTTCGAGCCTGATGTCCAGGGTCCCCTTTCCGCGGAGCTGACGGCCTTGCTGGAGGAGAATGCCGCCGAGGAGCAGGCGGGTGGAGGCGCGAACACTGCCGCTGGAGGCGAATCCGGCGGCGATGCCCGTGTCGTCGCGGAAACACGCGGCGATACCACCGAGTCGTCTGGTGGAGGTGCCGATACCGGCGGCGATGATGGGGGTGATGATGACGCTGCCCGGACTGCAACGAGCCCGGTCCCTGCCGCCGGTCCCGACTCCGACTCGGCAGCCTACAGGGACGAGGATCTCGAGCACGACGATCCGCCCCCGGTTTCGTCGTCCCGTGGTAAGTCTTCTGAGCCCGGGGTCGCCGGGCAGGCTGACGATGTCGTGCGTGTGGTAGTAGATCTCTCCACTGGCTCTGAACCGGACTCAGAGGGTTCTTCCTCCGTGCCAGCCTCCAAGCCGGCGATATCCACCCGCCGGACCAAGGAATTGGAGGCGGCGGCGCGGAAGAAGGTGGTTGTTACTCGGCGGATCGTGAAGGAGAGGCGGTCGAAGTCGGCCGCCGATGTCGATGCGAATACCGCGCCGCCCAAGCGGAAGGGCGCATTTGAGAAGCGAGGCGTGCTGCCCGCCAAAAAGTTGGCTTCGACGTCTTCCCGGCCTACCACGGCCGGCCTGTCGCCAGCCGGAAGACCGAAGGCGGAGACGCCTGAGACCGAGGCCAGGGCGGACGAGATCATGGCCGATATCCGGGCTGAGGTCGACGCCAAGATGGCGGAGGAGGAGGCCCTGACTGGTGGGGCCAAAGACGAGGTGATTGGTCGCGCTCCCAGCGGTGATTTTATTTATGATTTGAACCCGGGCGATTTGGAGAGGGAGTTTTATGCTCAAACGACGCAGGCTGTTTTGGCTTTGGAGACAACTGACATTGGAATGACCATGGAGCAGCTACTGGCCTCGAGGGAGGACGAGGAGAGGACGAAGGCGGCGGACGTGGAGAGGGCAGAACCCGCCGCCGACAAGACCCGCGCCCAGGTGGTTAATCTTTCTCCTCCTATTGTTCTTGGTTATGACTCGGGTATCGAGGATATGGAGAAAGCTGTTTACGCGGAGCTGGCGCAGGCGGATTCAATCCGGGCGTCGATGGATGCCCAGGCGGCTGCAAAGCAGCCAGCGGCTGCCAAGGCGGCCGAGGAGAAAGTGGGAGCAAGCGCGGATGCCAGCAATACCGCGAAGGCCTCTGCTGGGGCCGAGGTGGTGCCGGCCCGCGCGGAGCGGCCGGTCGAAGACTCTGTCATTCCGGCGAAAGGCGGCGATGTGCCCTCCGGAGGCGTGAAGCGCCTGTCCGACGCCGTGCCCTCTCCCCCGCCAAAGCGTTTGAAGAGGAGGACGGTCAAGGCGCTGGGCTCATGCGTCGGGTAAGTCCTTGTCTTGTGGTAGGAGTTTTGCGGCTTGAGCTTAGCGGTGACGCTTTCTTCGTTTTGCAGAGCGCCGCTTCCAATAGCTGAGACGGCGGAGACGGTTGTGGAATCGGCTTCGTTGCCTGCCGCTGGGGCCCCTATGACGCAAGCGGCCAGCCCACCTCCCGAGGCGAGGACGACGGAGGCGGACAGCCAAGTGCTGGTGGAGGCGGCCCCCCTTGTGGTCGATTTCAACCCTCCGGCTTCAGGTGGTGATGCCGAGGCGCCAGTGGGCGCTTTCCAGGTGGTTCCCCAGCCCGGCGCCGGGGCTGGGTATCTCGCCTTCCCCACTCCTTCTTTGACCGTATCCGAGACAGCCAAGGATAAGGCCATCGCGGAAGCGACGGCTTCGCTCCCCGGCCCTCGCCAATCAACTTTGGTGTCTTCTCCACCGTACTCCGGACCGGTGCCGGCTCGGCCCGATGCGTCGGGGAGATTTCCCCTTGCCGAACTGGTGGAGCGGGTGGCCAGGGAGAACTTGGCCAACGTAACATTGCTCCGCTCCTCCATAGAGCAAGGCTTTGCCGAGGCGGCTAGGGAGGCGGCATTGCTCAGGCGGGAGCTTGAGGCGGCTAAAGGTTTGGCTTCTTTTTTCCTCTGCACTCTGTCTTGCCGTTCTGCCTTTTTCTCTTGCATGTCTTGGTTTGATGGTGATTTGATCTCCACAGGTGACTCCACCTCCCGCGCCGGCTTGGAGACGCGGCTGAAGGAGAAGGACGCTGCCCTGACCTTGGCCAAGACGGATCTCCAGACGGCGGAGAAGGTATTAGAAGAGCGCCGCCTCGAGGTCGTCCGGCTGGGCGAGGAGACGGCGAGACTGCGGGAGTCCGAGCGTCGGAAGCAGAGCGAGGTTGAGTCTCTCCGCGGGGATGCGACCGAGTTGAGGGATCTGCTGAAGGCTTCCGTCGAGAACAGCGACAAGATCGTCCAGGAGGCCAAGGCGCGCGAGCTTGAGCAGGAGCAGCTGGTGGGCGGCTTGGTCAAGGAGGTTGAGCGCGTAAACGAGCTGATCCTCGGTAAGTGAGGTCTCCTTTCTCCTTGGTTTCTTGCTTTGGGTCTTCTATTCGGCCTCATTGGTTTGAAATGCAGGCCTCTATCCCGAGGTGGATGCGCAACTCCAAAAAGATGCTGCCTCGGCTCACTCCCGACCGGAATCCTCTGGTGCTGTTGCTGGGTCTGCTCCGACTACCGCCTCCCGTCTTCTGCGGTTCGTCCAGGAATTCAAGCGGCTAAAGGAAGCGGCTGACGGCGTGCTTGAGAACTTATGGCCGGACACTTCCTTGCCCACTGCTCTCCCCGACTTATGCGCCCGGCTCGAAGGAGCGCCTGCCGGCATCAATGATCAAGTGGAGATGGCGGCGCGCGGAGGCGCCGACATGGCCCTGGCCGTGGTGAAGTCATGGTATCCGGGCGTGCTGATGAGTAGGCTAATGGACGGCTTCCGCGCCGGGACATCCTTCGTGGACTTGCGTCCGGAAATTGCCGAGGCCTCCGAGCGGATTGCCGAGGCGGTTGACCTGACGAAGCTGGTACCTGCCGAGCCGTCTTCGGCGCCACAACCGGCTGAAGATGCTGGAGCCGGCGACGCTGCTGCCGCTACCGACGCCGCTACCGTTTGATTCGCTCGTCTCCCCGGGATGCCGGGTGTAACTGTCATTCCGTACTATTAACTGTCCTGCCACATTAGCCGCCTTGTTATCTTGACACCTTTGAAGGTTATCATGTAAAAATTCGCTATTCTGCTTCCTGCCGTGGTCTGTTATCGTAAGTGTCGTTTCCTCTGTGGCTGTTGGGCCTTTGTACTGGAATTCGTCTTTGTTTTGGTGATGATAATCACCATGCCCAGCCCCCGAATTTTGGGCCGGCTTGAGCATCTAGCCGGGTCGAAATTTCACGTTTCCTGCTTATCGCTTATCTTCTGTCGTCGTTATATCGTGCAGTCCCCGAGTCCGTGACTTGGGGTGATTTAAATATACGTCCGAGTCTGCGGAGCCGGCTTGCCGGCTGCGCAGCCCCCGGGAATTGTTATGCCGGCTGACGGCTTGGCAGCCCCCGAGTCCGTGACTCGGGGTGATTTTTGTATATTCGTCCGGGTCTGCGGAGCCGCCTTGGCGGGTGCGCAGCCCCCGGGTATCTTTATGCCGGCTGACGGCTTGGCAGCCCCCGAGTCCGTGACTTGGGGTGATTTATATAATCATCCGGGTCTGGGCAGCCGCCTTGGCGGGTGCGCAGCCCCCGGGAATCTTTTTGCCGGATGACGGCTTCGCAGCCCCCGAGTCCGTGACTTGGGGTGATTTATATTTTCATCCGGGTCTGCGGAGCCGGCTTGGCGGGTGCGCAGCCCCCGGGAATCTTTTTGCCGGCTGACGGCTTCGCAGCCCCCGAGTCCGTGACTCGGGGTGATTTTTATATTCGTCCGGGTCTGGGCAGCCGCCTTGGCGGGTGCGCAGCCCCCGGGTATCTTTTTGCCGGCTGCGGCTTGGCAGCCCCCGAGTCCGTGACTCGGGGTGATTTTTGTATGTTCGTCCGGGTCTGGGCAGCCGGCTTGCCGGCTGCGCAGCCCCCGGGAATCTTTTTGCCGGCTTGCGGCTTCGCAGCCCCCGAGTCCATGACTTGGGGTGATTTATATATTCATCCGGGTCTGGGCAGCCGCCTTGGCGGGTGCGCAGCCCCCGGGAATCTTTTTGCCGGCTTGGCCTTGCCTCCTTGGCTTCTGTGCGTGGACCCGGTTGCAGTTACTGAAGGGTCTTGTCAACTGAGTTTTGTTACCACGTGTTGATCATGGGATCGTGGGCGACGGTTGGGTCTCCCACGTTGTCCCTTGTTTGTGTTATAAAGCTTCACAGTTTTCGTTCTTCCTTCTCATTGCTTACACCTTCTTGCTCTCCCTTCGTCTTCCTTCTATCGTTCCCTCGCGTCCCTGCCATGGTGAAGTCCGAGCCTTTGGATGTTGCCGCTGAGGAGACCATCGCTGCGCCTCCGGCGAAACGTCCTCGCGGTCGTCCCCCCAAGAATGGCGGTCGAGGGCGGGGGAAGGCGGTCGCCTCCGCTGCCGCCGGTAGCAGCGCTGGCCGCGGCAAGGGCGGCGGCCGTGCTGGCTTGAGGAGTGCGGGTGCCGTCAGTGGCGGCATTAGCATCGGCATTGGTCGTGGCAAGAACCTCCTTGTTCTTCACGACTCATCGAGCGAGGAGGAAGCCACCCCTGTTCTTCCACCTCCAGGCTTTGACCCGATTCCTAAATATGCTCCGTCTGCTGTCGCCGACAGCGAGGAAGAGAGCGCGGAGTTGTCTTCCGCCTCTTCCGACTCCCTGGAGAATCCGCGGCGCCCGGCCTGGGGTGTGTTCCCCATCGGGGAGTTCCTCTTGATCCTGCACTCGCCAGTTACTGGGCCGGTGCAGAGGCTTCCCGACGCCTTCGCCGACGCACTGCCGGGCGTTGGCCACTTCAAGTTCAAGCTCTTCCGTGAGGGTGCTTCCCAGGGTCCCTGGAATGCAACCGTCCGGTTCACCTCCCAGGTGGAGGGTAATGCTGTTGTCAACAGGGTGGAGTTTGTCAGGGGTTGGGACGAGTTCGCTGACTTCTACGAGCTCGAAGCCGGCTTCATCCTCTGCTTCCGTCTCCGGCGTGACAAGGGCGTCTTCTTCGTGAAGGTGTTCGACGGCACTCTCTGCATCAAGCACTGGGCTGGCAAGAAGATAGGTGGATCCGGGAAGGCGACGGATGCCGCTTAGGGAGCTCTGCCGGCTCGACCTTGTAGTTGCGCGGGGAAGGTCCGCCTGTGGACTTCCCTCTTTTGCTTTGTTGTTTAGCCTTTATCTGTAATGCCTTGCCCTTGATGTTTAATGCTACTTGCTTTTGTTCCTGTACTTGTTTACTTGTGCGCAGTTTTTATTTCCTGCTCGTCGTGCCTGTGTCCGGCTTGGGCTCTCGAAGCCGGTTGGCGGCGTTTCCGCGTGTGAAATGAAATGACGAAGCGATTAGTTTGCTATTATGATCATGGAGTATACTTTTACTGTGCTTATCTCAATTTCACACTCGCCTGTAGCCTTTCCCGCCGCCGTTCGTGTGCACTTCACCGTCTAGCGGGATCATGCACACTACTACAACGCTAGGATCCGGTTTGTTAGGCCAGAGTTTTCTCAGCCGGTAACGACTTCTATTTCTTACGTCTTTCGCATACACTCAGCCTCCAGCTTATTCTCTTGCCGGCCTTAACCGGATTCGAAGAGTTAGCCGTTTAGCGTTGTGTAGTTAATCATCCGTAATCGGAGAAGCGGTTGCCGACTGCCGGCTTGGCCGAGTTTGCAGAAGAACATTGTTTCAGCCGGCAGGACTTCCCTTTATGCGTTTTTCACGTTGTTGGCCCCCTCCAGCTTGTTCTCTTGCCGGCCTTAACCGGATTCGAAGAGTTAGCCGTTTAGGGGTTAGTCACGCTACACGGCCGCTAAAAGCAAGCTTGCCGGCTGCCGGAAGAGCCGGAAAGAAAATGCGGAAAAAGTTGCGAAAAACTGCTCATGTGTTCATCATTCTCGTTTCTTTTATTGATAGCATAGGTGATACATACATTGTACTTTCTCAAGTGTAGAATCGACGCAAGAGTGACGCGTTCCATGGCCTTTCCGTTTCATCGCCTTCCTTGTCCATCGTGTCCTTCTTGTGCTCGCGGGCGTCGATGAGGTAGTAGGCATCGTTGATGAGCGCTTTGCTGACGATGAATGGTCCTTCCCACGGCGATGACAACTTGTGCATGTTTTTGGTGTCCTGGATGAGCCGGAGCACGAGGTCGCCTTCGCGAAAGTGGACGTGCTTGATGCGCCGACTGTGGTAGTTGCGTAGTTGTTGCTGGTACATCGCCGACCTTGATTCGGCAAGCTGGCGTGCTTCCTCGAGCAGGTCCATTCCATCTTCGTAGGCTTGCTTAGCTTGCGCTTCCGTGTACAGCACGATCCGGGGCGCGTCGTGCTCGATGTCCGTTGGCATGACGGCTTCCGCCCCATGGACGAGGAAGAAGGGGGTGAAGCCGGTTGAGCGATTCGGCGTCGTCCTTAGGCTCCAGAGGACGGAAGGTAGCTCTTCTTCCCACGCGCCGGCTGCCCGCTCGAGCGGTTCGAGCAGCCGAGGCTTGATGCCGGATAAGATGAGGCCGTTTGCTCGCTCGACTTGCCCGTTCGACTGCGGGTGCGCGACGGAGGCCACGTCGAGCCGGATGCCGGTCCTGCCGCAGAACTTGGCGAATTCTCCCTTGACGAAGTTTGTCCCGTTGTCCGTGATGATGCTGTTGGGGTAGCCGAAGCGGTAGATGATGCTTTTGAAGAACTTGACTGCTGTTGGTCCATCCAGTTTCTTGATCGGCTTGGCTTCAATCCATTTCGTGAACTTGTCGACCGCTACCAGCAGGTGTGTCATGCCTCCACTGGATCTCCTCAGTGGTCCCACCATGTCGAGCCCCCAGACGGCAAACGGCCAGGTGATAGGAATTGTCTTGAGTGCCGAAGCTGGCGTGTGCTTCTGCGTTGCGAATCGTTGGCAGCCGTTGCAGAGCCGGACCAGTTGGTTCGCGTCTGCCAACGCAGTCGGCCAGTAAAACCCGTGCCTGAACGCCTTAGCCACAATTGCCCTTGAGGATGCGTGATGGCCGCATTCGCCTTGATGGATCTCCTTGAGGATCCTGATTCCTTCTTCTTGGCTCACGCAACGTTGGAACATTCCGGATACGCTGCGCTTGTATAGCTCGTTGTTGATGATGGTGTAAGCGCTTGCCCGACGTTTGATTTGCCTGGCGATGAGCTCGTCCGCCGGGAGCTCGTTGTTGGCGAGGTAGGCGAGGAAGGGTTGGGTCCATGGTGGAGCCGCTTCGATGACGAGGACCTCGACGGGCTCCGTCTCGCCTGGAGCCGGCCCAGCCGACTCCGTGTCCGGCGGCATCCGGATGGAATCGGAGCCGGGACACGGCGTGATGGATGGTTTGTAGAGCTTCTCGAGGGCGACGCCGGGTGGGATTTCCTCGCGAAGAGAGCCAATGTTTGCCAGGGTGTCGGCTGCCTCGTTGTTGGAGCGGTGGATGTGGTGGAACTCGCATTCCTCGAAGTATCCTGCGAGCTGCTGGACGAAGAAGCGGTAGGCGGCCATGTTGGGGTCCTTGGCGTCCCAATGACCAGTGGTCTGCTGGACCACCAAGTCGGAGTCGCCGTAGCAGAGGATTCGCTTGATGTTCATAGCCTTGGCGAGCTTGAGGCCGTGTGCGAGGGCTTCATACTCGGCTACGTTGTTGGACGCCGTGAAGTGGATCTGTAGCACGTATTCGAGTCGGCCCCCCTTGGGTGAGGTGAGGACGACTCCGGCGCCGAGTCCCCAGTATCTTTTGGATCCATCGAAATGCATGAGCCAATGCTCGCCGGAGCCGGGTGGCGGCGGTACGTGGTCCGTCTCCGTCCAATCGGCAAGAAAGTCCGCCAGCTCCTGCGACTTGATCGCTGTTCTCTTGTCGTACTCGACTCCGTGCGCCGTCAGGTTGATCGCCCATTTCGCAACTCTGCCGGTTGCGTCCTTGTTGCCTATGATCTCGGCAAGCGGTGCGTCGCTTATCACTTTGATCGGGTGCTCTTGAAAGTAATGTTTCAGCTTCTTCGTTGCCATGTACACGCCGTATACGAGCTTCTGGTAGTGCGGGTAGTTTTGCTTTGACTGCGAGAGCACCTCGCTGAGGTAGTAGACTGGCCGCTGAACCGGCCGCTGCTTGCCGGGTTCGTCTCGTTCCACCACTAGGACCACGCTGACGACTCGATTGGAGGCGGTGATGTACATGAGCATGGGCTCCTTTGGAGTCGGAGGTGCTAGGACTGGGGTGGTGGCCATCGCCCGCTTGAGTTCCTTGAAGGCGGCGTCGGCCGCGTCGCTCCAGACGAACTTGTCCGTTTTCTTCAGTAAGTGGTAGAGCGGGAGAGCCTTCTCCCCGAGCCGGCTGATGAAGCGGCTAAGGGAAGCTAGGCAACCGGCAAACTTCTGGATGTCCTTGACGCTTCTTGGTTGTCGCATGTTGTCGATGGCGGCGATTTTCTCCGGGTTGGCCTCGATCCCTCGTGCCGACACAAGGTAGCCGAGTAGCTGTCCGGCTGGAACGCCGAACACGCATTTCTCCGGGTTGAGCTTCATCTGGAAGCGGCGGAGGTTGTCGAAGGTTTCCTTGAGGTCGAGGAGGAGGGTATGCTTCTCCTTGGTCTTGATGACGACGTCGTCGACGTAGGCGTGCGCGTTGCGACCGATCTGGTCGTGCAAGCATTTCTGCATGCAGCGCTGGTATGTTGCTCCCGCGTTCTTCAAGCCGAACGGCATGGTGGTGTAGCAGTACGGGCCGTATGGGGTGATGAAGGCGGTCTTGAGCTGGTCGTCCGGATTCAGCGGAATTTGGTGGTAGCCAGAGTAGGCGTCGAGGAGGGAGAGGAGGTCGCAGCCGGCCGTGGAGTCGATCACTTGGTCAATGCGCGGCAATGCGAAGGGGTCTTTAGGGCAAGCCTTGTTGAGGTGGGTGTAGTCGATACACATCCGCCATTTCTTGTTCTTCTTTTCCACCATCACCGGATTGGCTAGCCACTCCGTGTGTTGCACTTCTTTGATGAACCCGGCCGCGAGTAGCCGGGCTATTTCTTCTCCTATAAGCTGTCTTCTTCCTTCCGCGAAACGTCGCAGGGACTGTTTTACCGGCTTGGCATCTGGCCGGACGTGAAGAGAGTGCTCGGCGAGTTCCCTCGGCACACCAGGCATGTCCTTGGGGGACCACGCGAAGATGTCCCGGTTCTCACGGAGGAACTCGACGAGCGCGCTTTCCTATTTGGGGTCCAGGCTCGCCCCCACGGAGACGAACTTGGACTTGTCGTTGTCGTCGAAGTAGATCTTCTTTGTGTCCCGGGCCGCCTGGAAGTTCGACTCGCCAGCCGGCTTGGCCGACTCCGGGATCTCCAGCTTTTCCTCGCTAGCCTTGCGCTTGAATTGCTTCATCTCCTCATTGCAGACCATGGTCTCGGCCACCTTCGCGCTATCGGAGGCGCATGCGATGGAGCGTTTATAGTCTCCGGCGACGGTGATGATCCCGCGTGGGCCTGGTAGCTTCATCTTGAGGTAAGCGTAGTGGGGTACCGCCATGAACTTGGCGAGCGCCGGCCGCCCGAGGATGGCGTGGTAGGCGCTGGAGTGGTTGACCACCTCGAAGGAGATGGTCTCGCGGCGATGGTTGCTCTTGGTGCCGAATAGGACGTCCAGCCGGATGAGGCCCATGGACGAGCCGGCTCGCCCCGGCACGATGCCGTGGAAGACCGTCCGGCTTGGCGTCAAGCTGGACTCGGAGACGCCCAGCTTCTCCAGCGTGTCACGGTAGAGGATGTTGATGCTGCTGCCCCCGTCGATGAGGACGCGTGAGAAGGTGCAAGCGCGCTTGGTGGAGATGATCATGGGCTCCAGGACTAGAGCATAGCCGCCTGGGTTGGGCATCAGTTCCGGGTGGTCGCTGCGGTCCCACGTGATCGGCTCCTGCGACCAGTTGAGGTACTGGGGGACAGGTGGAACCACCGCGTTCACTTCCTTGAACCGTTCGCGCCGGCTTCGCTTGTCGTCGCGCTCGCTGACGAATACGATGTAGGCGGCATCCGGATTCTGGTAGCCGTCTGGACCTCTTGGAGGCGGAGCCGGAAGGCGCTCCCTTTCTTCTTCGCGTTGGCGATCATCGCGATTCCTGTCTTCGCGTCGTCTGTCGTCGCGTCCTCGATCGTCCCGTCCGGCTTCATCTCGAGGCGGAGGCGGGTTTCGCCGCTCGTATGGTGGTGGCCTTGGGCGTCCGAGGGTGCATTGCCTGACGGTGTGGTTTGCTGGCCGGTCGCCATGGTTCCGGCACGGTTGATCGAGCATGTAGTCGTAGTTGTTCCTCGCCCTTGTCCGGCGCATGTCGCCGCTCGTCCTCATGCGGCGGTTGTCGAAGCCTCCTGCCGGCCTTCCCTCGGTCGTAGCGACGACCTTGGACTCGACACGGTCGTCTGCAGACTTGCGCTTGCCGGCCGCGTCGGAATCTCGCCGGGCCGATTTTCCTCCATCTTGGTTCTCCGTCCGGCTGCGGCGTGCAGCCGGCTCCGTCGTGATGATTCTTCCGGCTTCGTCGAGTCGGATCGGGTTGGTCATGCCTGCGTCGGCGGTGGCGTACTCGTCGGCGATTGCCATGAGTTCTGCCATGGTCTTCGGGCTCTTCCTCAGGAGCCGGTGCTTGAGCAGCGTCTGATCTCGGCAGCCTTGGATGAAGTATTGGACGGCTTGGAGCTCGAGAACTCCTTCGCAAGAGTTGCGAAGGCTTGTCCACCGGGTGAGGTAGGCTCGGTCCGACTCGCCGTCCTTCTGCTTGCACAGCGCGAGCAGCTGTGCGTTGCCAGGGCGCAAGTAGGTGCCGGTGAAATTGCGGTTGAACACTTCCTCGAAGTCCAGCCAGCTGTTGACGCTCTCCTTCGGAAGGCTGTTGAGCCAAGTCCGTGCCGATCCCTGGAGCATGAGTGGCACGTAGCGCACGGCTACCCGCTTGTTGCCGCCTGCGATGTTGACCGCCGTGACGTAGTCGGCGAGCCAGTCTTCCGGCTTCGCGGTGCCGTTGTACTTGGGTGTGTCCCTGGGGAGAGTGAATCCCTTCGGGAATCGCTCGCTCCGAATGCGGGGTCCGAAACAGCGATGAGCAGCGATGTCTTCTTCTTCGATGATGCTTGACAGCTTGAGCACGTCGATGCGGTGGCGTGCGTCGTCGCTGGTTTCAGGTCCTAGCGGCCCCAGGCGTTCGTCGATGGTGACCTTGTGGCCGACTCGCTCCTTGACGTTCCGTCCGGCTCGAGGCTCGCTCCGGTTGCCGTCTTCGCGTCGTCCAGCCGGATCACGGCCGTGATCACGAGGATGCGAGCTCGCGCTCCCCTCGCGATGAACTCGTGGTTGCTTGTCCTTCGCCCTTCCGCGGCTCGTGGATGACGCCTCTGCACCTTGCTTGGACTTGCCGGCTGCATCGTAGCCTGGAGGCGGCTCATGATGCCCCTTGCTCGCCGTTGCCTCCGTTTCTCGCTGCTGCCGATTGGCCGTGTTGATGAGTTGCCGCACCCGGCGCATTTGTTGATGTAGTTCTTCGCCTTGGAGATAGGGTAGCTCGGCGGCTGCTGCTTCCGCCGCCCTCATGTTTTGCGTTGGACAGCTGTACTCGGGGAAGCTGAGGTCGGTGAGCTCATGCGCCTGGCCGGCACGGTTCATGGCGCCACCAAGATCTCCTCCTTTGCGCCTGACTTCATTCAGCTTCTCCGCGTTGCGGTCCGCCTGCTCGATGCCGTGTGCGGAATTGTACTCGCGAATTGTGGCGCTGAGCCGGCGTTGTGTCGACGCGAGGTTTAGCGCCTTGTCGTAGATCTGCTGCCGCATCCTCTCGAGTTCAGCCGCCGCCTTGACTGGATCAGCACTCGGCGTGATGGGGGTGCTCAGCAGCTCGAAGTCGGCCTCCAGGTTGCGCTGGTAGCGCGAAGGTTCGCCAGCTTCATGAACAGTAGTGGTGACGGGGCCTCCTGCCGCCGCGTGCTCGACCATGTGCACCTCGGCGTAGACGTTGAGCTTGGTGACGTCGCGGTCTGCGTCGCCGGAGTTGAGGTAGCCGAAGGCGGAGTCGTCGTTGCAGGTGCTGGCGTCGAAGATCGAAGGAGCCAAACTCGAGTAGACCACCTCCGGGTACTCCTGAGCGGCGACGGCGACGTAGACGTGGAAATCGCCAAGGGTGACGACCGCTCCCCCGCTGGCGACGTCCACGTCGGCGAAGCTGTTGGTGTTGTCGAGGACGCAGCCGACGGAGCCGATGGAGAGCACGAGGCCGGAGACGATCCGCCGACCATCCACAGTCCGGGATCCCGCGCAGAACGTGACTCCGTTCGCCGCGAGCCCCACGGTGGGCGCCAAATGTCGTGGTGGGTAGCACGGCATATCCATCAGAGACGGAAAAGAGTGTGGGGCAGGCGACGATCGGATGCTCGCGCGGGATTGGGCAACAAACATGTAAACACACGCTAGTTACCCAGGTTCGGGGCCCTCCTGGTGGAGGTAACACCCCTACGTCCTGCTGTTCTTGCTTGTATTACTTGATCACAGATTCAGGTTACAAAGGTTGCTCCTGGAGCTGTATTGCGGTGGTGCCGGCTTGAGCTGTCAAGCCGGCTGGAGGTGGAAGATGATGATCTACGTATGTCTGTGTGTGTCCCTCCGTGTGTCCCCCCGCGCAGGAGGCCCCTGCATGCCTTATATAGGCAGCGGCTAGGGTTTTGGGTTACAGGGAGATTACATGTTTACCCCTATGACATCACTACGATCTGGAGCCGGCTGGAGCTATCTCATCATTACGTTGTAACGGTAACGCCCGACAGGGGCTGGATGATCCGGGCCTACCAGTACGGACCGGTCGGTGGGTAGAGGCCGGCTGCTCTAGCCGGACGAAGTTGCTGGAGCCGGCCGGCGGGATCCGCCTGGAAGCGGCCGACTGGAGTCCTGGAAGTTTTGGCTTCTTTCGGGTATACGGAGTTTATATCCCCAACAACGACCATCTCCTCAAAGCCGCTCGGACTGACTTCGGTTGCGCATGAACAAACGCATCAAATCCAGAGGGCCCTCGAACACCTGTCGCCATCACCAGCACCAACACAGCATGGAGGGGCGGTCATTCCAGATTGGACGATTGGACTAGATCAGCGGACGATGGTGGACGGTGGACTGCCGGAAGAGGCTGGAGCTTGCATCCAGAACTGGGTGGACAGGAGAGACTACAAGGTCAAAATACAAACTAGTAAGAAATGAGCACGATAAGAAGCCACCCCACCACTACCGTCCGCCGTTGGGCGGCCTCCTATCGTAGTGGCGGGGAGTGGGAAGAGGGAGGATATGGCCGGCGATGTTGCGGCGTAGAAGTGATCGCCTCCCGAGTTGTCTCACTTGCGGCTTAGAAGGTATCGTTTCGTCCCAGAGATTATTTAAAGAACATGTTGAGAGATAGCATGTGTATCAAACGTTGAATGATTGTTTGCCACAATTATTGAGCAAAATAGGAACTTTTTGTAAATACTTTTGGCACATTTAGAACCTCTTTTCGAGTTATCTAGAATCGGAGAAAAAATGAAATAACTATACAACTATCTATAAAAACTAATATACAACACGACAAAAATAGAAATTTAAATAATAGAAATAAGAAAAAATTTAATTATACAAAATATGATCCATTAGTTTTGAATGTCCAACAAGAAAGTTATATAAATTAGTGACATGGACTTAAACGCAATCACTTAATGATTTTGAAACAAAAATATTTTTTACGGTTTTGTTTCTATTTCAGTTATCATTGTTCAGATAGATCTAGCGCGTCACTTTTTTTTCTACATCTTACTACACTAGAAAATACTGACAATGCTGGTCCTATCAATTTATACTGAACTTTTTAATTAGTCATAACTCATCTCCTTTTAAAGATATACTCCCTCCGTTCCATATTACTTGATTTCTAAATGGATGTTCCTAGATTCATTTTGTGTCTAGATACATCCATTTGAAAGTCAAGTAATATGGAACAGAGGGAGTATCATATAACTGAGCCGCTATAGTATCATGAATATTGTTTTGAGGTATATTTAGCACAATTAACAATATAAACGCACGCACGTAAATTAAGATAAATATTTCTCATATGGTTTTTGGTATTACTAATACATTATCTTGTGCTAAACTCAAATTGATCTTTGTCAATAACAAAGTTTCAATTTTCTTTGGGTGTGTAACGACTCTCTTATTTCAATGGAATCACTGTGAATCTAAGCAAATGCATTGTTATCACATTGTGCTCTTGTACACATATTTTCTTACTTAAATATCTCCAGAACTTGCTAGAGTGCATGGATGTGGCAAATAAGTAGGCAGGGATTTGTATCAAACGGTTGAAATGTGAGGTCCTGGTCTAGGTCTTAATAGGATTGACAGAATACTCATATCAATAAGTTCAACTTCTTTTCCAGAAGCTCATCTCGAAATAACTCTGATGTTAAGCATGCTTGGCTTGGAGTAATTTCAGGATGAGACCGACCGGGAAGTTCTTAATGGATGCGCACGAGTGAGGACAAAGTGTGTAGAAATAACTAGTGTTGGTCTATGGGGCCAGTCTAGAGATCCTAGAGAGTTGTTAGGAGTGACAGTCGCCGCCCTGGCGTTCGTCGGGGTGTTACATGAAACTAAATAGATAATTGTGGCGTGTGTTGTGGATTGAAGCGGCTACTTTTCTAGTGGATTGAAGCGGCTACTTTTCTGTAGAGTTGTGGCATGTGTTGGACGGTACCATGCACCACTCTCCATTCAGGCGACGATGGACTGGAGGAACCGCCGCAGTCAATGGAATGGTGGAACGGGATCGCGTGGATGCCTCCACTAACTTTTGTACTCGATCTGTGGCTTTCACTGGTCGGAGGTATCTCCGCCTTCGCCCAGTTGACGCTAACCAACTGTGCTATTTTATTTTCTTTTACTCAACCCGTGGCTGTCACTGGCCGGAGGCATCTCCGCCATCGCCCGGTTGATTTTGCTATTTTATTTTCTTTTACTCGACCTGTGGCTGTCACTGGTCGGAGGTATCTCCGCCATCGCCTGGTTGAATTTATTCATCTTTGCTGGAGTTATTATGTGATCATTATTGTTCATTATAATCTGTGGACTAATGTTTGTTACTTGTTTGGTCACTAAGTATGAATCGATTTAAGTGAGTAATTCCCTCCGTCGACTAGATTGAGTCATATAGTGCCACTCACCAAACACCACCTGCACAACCATGCGTCGTTAAAATGGGCAGACCGTAGCTTAGTAGCCTATCAAGTCTCCTTTGTTGCTACCCACTTGGCAAGTCTAGTCGGACACTGCATAGTTCTGGTCGGGGCTAGTCTTGTGAAGGTTCTGGAGCTAGGCGTTGCTCATGAGTTGGGGAGGTGCCGGATTCACTTCGTCATAAGACTTAGCCCGAGTGGTAAGTCGGTAGATAAACAAGGAGTGTCTTGGTAGAGCGGACGGCTACGGGGGAATAGGTTTGTACTGTGGCCATGACGGGTGTAGTACTTCGGTACCGGCGGTACAAGCTTAGACCCCAACGTGTGGATAAAATTTGCAACCTCTCGAGAGTGTCAAATATAGAATCTAGTGTTGTTCCTACCTAAGGAACGGTATTGGGTCCAGTCACACTAGAGTCAGTCCAGTCGAACACGGAGAACCAAACTCACTAAGTGGTCAGAATTGGCTAACGTTGAATGAGTGGAAAAGTGGACCATTGTTGGTCAAAAGCTGAGCCTCGACTTGGACCAGAGTTGGTCAAGCTTGAGAACCTAAGTATTGAGAATGTCATTGTGTGGAAATGAGGCTTGTTCTCATAATCCACGGTTTCGTCACAGGTAAGTAGGTAAGTTAAGTCCAACCGTTAAGCTTGGACTCGCACCCTACCCTACTGCACCCATGCCATGTCATATAGCATCGTTGGTTACGGCTGATTGTGGATTGATGTCTTGCGAGTACATTCCATGTACTCACCTGGCTTGTGGCCAGATCCTACTACCCCCGTCGCCGAGTATCCCTTGTACGAGAACTAGATCCGGTATCCAGGCAGAGCCCCGTACAGTTAGGCCCTCTTCGTCGCACGCTTCCGCCATCCCGCTGACGCCCTCTGATGAAGTCTTGTTCGATAAATAATGTACATACTGTTGTGTGCGCTAGGGCGCAGCCTTGTAACGATACCCTTGTAATATATCGTCGGTCCCCGACCCCTTTAATAAAGTGGTTATGTTCTGTTATCAAGTTGTCATATATTCAGTGCTCCTGGGACTGATATATGGGATGTCTCGATCTCCGGATCGGGTGTCACATGTGAGTAGTCTCACCTTGGACTACGGGTCCATGGCAGTAGTGAAAGTGCATGGTTGCCCCCATGCATGGTTTTGGTAATTAATGACAATCTCTATGGACTAATGTTTGTATTGAGCTACATTTGTAGGTGTGTCCATTTGAGCTGCTTGATCTCCATTTGTTGGAATCAAGGTTAAGGGAAGAAAAGGTGTGTGTTGGTCAAGGCTTTGTGCGTGTTGATCATCTCTCAAGTCCAAGTGAAGATGTGCCGAAGAGAGCGTCTCCCATCTTGGTGTATGGGGGAGCATCAAGTGAATCTTCACCGAAGCGCAATCGAGGAAGGTGGTGCGTCTTGAGGAGATGAAGATCGTCTTCATCAACCTCAAGTGGATTTATGCGCAAGGCAAAGGTATGATCTTGATAGGGTTTCTATTTTACCGGTCTCATGTTGTTTAGTGAGAGACCGGGTTATAAGATAGATAGCCGTACTATCAAGAGGGGCTCTCGACCGAGTATCGTGATCGTATCGTTCGTGGAGAGCTCAAACCTTTGCATCCATGCAATCATCTTTATTGGTTCTTATTTGGATCTTATCGTGGTGTGGTCTTGGTGCTTGTCATGCTTGTCATGACAAAGCCAAGGTCACCGAAAACGGTTTGCATTTGCGTCTTCTTTTGTGTTTTCGGTATTGGAGATTTTGTCGGTTCATTCGTGCGGAAGATTATATCTTCCATCTCGTTGCAACATCTCCATTGCTTGTTTGCCTTTTACAAAGGTTGCTTTTGTTGTCCTCTTTCCAACAAAATTCAAATTCTACAATGTCCATTAAATTCTCTAGTTGGTTTTATTTGCCTCTTGTTCAAAATAAAATGAATTATCACATTATGGGGGAGTAATAAGCTATGTGCATATTACAATCCCATAAAAATGTGAACATTTGAGGTTTGCCACTTAGAGTTGATATTGTACATTATCTATTTCCTATGTGGCATGTTTACTCAAACAAGTTCCAATCTTCCTTTGTGGTTACCCTTTGGTTCTTGTTTCTGTGAGTTTGCTTGGTGTGGTTTTTCTCTAATATGCATATCCATATATTATGTGAGAAACCATTTGTTTCCTTTTATTCTAACCATGGCTTTGCCGGTTGGTTCGAATAATTAAAACTACCAACAAACCTCGTTAAAAATGGTGTTTTAATTCCTATCCTTTGCCATATGCTTATTTGATGTGAAGTTGGTCTTGATCATCATTCCTATATACCACCGAGAAATTTCTCCTTATACTCCTTGTTCATGACAAGTGATTCTAGTAATTGTGGTGGATTTTGTAGATCATCTTCACATTGGCACTTGCTTTTAAATTGCTCTATTTATTGCCCTCCTTGCCTCTTGCAAGGATCCTATCTTTCAATCGGTAGTGTTTAGTGCTTTAGATAAAATATGGAGAGTAATGATCCCTTGTGTATGCATTTTGTATTCAAATGCAAATATCTAAGATAATGCATTAATCTTGGGGGAGCATTCCTCTTTTATGTAGAACACTATTCTTTCTATCATTTTTTTTATCCTTTCAATTGGCATTTGACTTTTTATCTTGTGTTGGTACCTTCAATTGGTATTAATTGGAATTTAATATCTCCTCCATAGATATTTGTTCCAATCGATATTTATTGTGGGAGTCTTGATACTTTTTTTTGCCTTATTTCACTTTACTTGACTTCGGTCAAGTATCGTCCTCTTGTTGGTATCTGTTCTCCTAGTTTTATTTTTGTTTTAATTGGTATCTTATTTTCAATTGGTGTCTTTTCAATCATTTGTTGTGTTGATTCGATTCCTTTTGATATCACACTTCATGTGTTGATGTGTTTTGGAATCAATCATTTGTTGATTTGATTTTTTCCTCAATCATGTGTTGATTTGGATTTTGATATATTTTGGACAACCTTTTTGTGTCACACCTTGGTGTGCTCTCTTCTTGGTTTACTTGGTGTTTTTGTCCAAATTATATCTCTTTTGGTTCTAGAAAGCCTTTGCATGCTCGGTTACTAATTTATATTATTTTAGCATGCTTATCTTTCTTGATCCAATATATAGGGGATACTCCACCGAATCCTAAATCGGCTAAGATGTGCATGAAATTCAATTTCATATCTATATGCACATATTTATGTGGAGTGTTTCCTATATATTGTAGTTGATCTAACTACTATGGGACCCAATGAGTTTGGGAACCATTTTGTACTCTAATTGTGTTTTAGGTACAATGGAGATGCATTGGATGCTTGCCTCATTCATAAGGAAGGTGTTCTCACCGTGTGATTGTCGGAGTCAAGCTTTGATGTCAAAACTACTCTCATCATCTTCATCACCAATGTCATTTCGGTAACAAGTATCTACCCATGCATACTTTTCTAGTTCCAACCTTGTGTAGGTTGCCTCTTGGCATGAATGCGTTTATATGCAATTGTTGTGGTTTTGGCCTATTTCCTTCACTTAATATATCTTTGTGATATGTGTGATGAATTTGCAAAAACCTTTTCTTCAATTGATATTATTTCCTTGTGATACTTGTTGCCTAACTCAAAGCATCTCCACTATCTCTTGTTCCCTTAGTGATATGTGTGATGCATTTGATATATTTGAAGTTCATTTATATACAATGAGATAATTTGAGCTATGTGCTATGCGTTTAAGCAATAATCTCATTTGTATATTTATGACTTCCTTTTGGATACCTTGTTCTTTTTTCCAAACCACTTCGTATGTATATGTTTCTTTGCGGATGTATATCTTCAATGGTTGTCCAATTAGAAACCTATACATATGAGAGAGGTCACCTTTTAGTTGGTATCCTAATTCTTTTGAGCCACCTGGTTTTCATCTATAATTCTTTGGTGGTTCCAAATTTGTCTCGTGAGTGCTTGTCTTATGTTTATTGGTATCTTTACTCACTCATGTATTTGTTGGATCTTTTGACTTCATGCTTACCATGGTGAGCATGTTGAATTTTATTGGCTAAATGTTCTCACTAGCTTTTGGCATTTTCAATTGGTTTTTAGTTTCCAATTGGTATCCCTAAGCTTGTGAACACGTTTCTCTCAAAGATCTTTTTATCTCGGTTGGGCCTATTTTATGTTGATTTTTTGAAAATTGGTATCTCTTTGTGGCTCAACCACATTTTTGGTGCAAGTGCTATGATTTGCTTTTGCATTATGCACTATTGCACTTGTTGCGTGTTCTAGATGATTTTGGGGAGCAAGGATGCCATTTTTTGTGCACTTCTCAATTGTGCATGAAAATTGGGGAGCTTTTCCATTTTCACTTAGAACTCTCACTTTGGATTTTTGATTGCTTTTCTCCTTTGTGGAGATGTTTAAAATGATTTTCATCTTTTTGCAATCTTTTGATCCTCAATATAGTTTGATTTCCTCTATTTTATTCGTTAAAAGGGTTTGCCATCACCTTTATGGAGGAACTCATATTATATTGGCTCTCTAAATTTTTCTTCCCATTTCGGCAATCGATGCCAATGGGGGAGAAGTTTAGAGGGTTTAAGGGAATTTGGTTTTATGCTTTTGTTGCATTTGCCTTTAATGCGCTTTGCATCCTTGCTTGTTTGTCATGCAAGGTTGCTTTATTCGTTATATAAACCCTCTTAAAAAGGGATTGTCATCAATTACCAAAATGGGGGAGATTGAAAGTGCATGGTTGCCCCCATGCATGGTTTTGGTAATTAATGACAATCTCTATGGACTAATGTTTGTATTGAGCTACATTTGTAGGTGTGTCCATTTGAGCTGCTTGATCTCCATTTGTTGGAATCAAGGTTAAGGGAAGAAAAAGTGTGTGTTGGTCAAGGCTTTGTGCGTGTTGATCATCTCTCAAGTCCAAGTGAAGATGTGCCGAAGAGAGCGTCTCNGTGCATGGTTGCCCCCATGCATGGTTTTGGTAATTAATGACAATCTCTATGGACTAATATTTGCATTGAGCTATATTTGTAGGTGTCCATTAGCTTGCTTGTCTCCATTTGTTGGAGTCAAGGTCTTGCCTGTTCTCCATGTGTTGGAGTCAAGGTTTAGGGAAGAAGATCATTTGTTGATCAAGGCCAAGGTGTTCGTCATCGAGAGAATGGCCAAGTGAAGACATGCCGAAGAAGTGGTTCTCCCATATTGGTGTATGGGGGAGCAACATGTGGATCTTCACCAAGCGAAGCGCAATTAAGAAAGGTGGTGTGTCTTGAGGAGATGAAGATCGTCTTCACCGACCTCAAGTGGATTAATGCGCAAGGCAAAGGTATGATCTTGATAGGGTTTCTATTTTACCGGTCTCATGATGTTAGTGAGAGACCATATTATAGGATAGATAGCCGTACTATCAAGAGGGGCTCTCGACCGTGTATCTTGTTCGTATCATTCGTGGAGAGCTCAAACCTTTGCATCCTTGCAATCATCTTTCTTGGTTGTTATTGGCTTTATCCATGTGAGAATTTAGAGCTTGTGTTCATCTCCATACCGAGCTCTAGTTCATCAAAAACGGATTTCATGAATATCTTCTTGCGTTTTTTATATTGGAGGTTTTTCCGGCTTGTCTCTTGCAAGAGAGGTCAAACTCTCTTCTTGTGGTTTCCTCCTCACATGATGGACTATGATGTTTATATGAATGATCTTGTAGGGCTTGTGATTATCTTAGAAACAAGCCTAAGATCATAGAAAACAGAGTTCGGATGAAAAACTTGTTGGGTTCCTTTGTTGGAGGATTTACCGGTTGTTCTTTTATAGAGAGGTTTTACCTTTCCCCATTTGGTTTTATCCTCCCTTGATGGACTATGATGTTTCTCCACATGATCTTGTAGAACTCTTCGTTGCGATTCCAACGAGTCCAAGATCATCGAAAACGGAGTCCGGATGATTAAGTTATGATTTTTCTCGTATCGGTTGTTCTGCAGTTTTTTTGTCCGGCGGTAGTACCGCTGCGGCAGCAGTAGTACCGCTACACCTGGAGCGGAACTGCTGCTGCACAACGCCCGGTACCGTTGGTGGTACCGCTGGTGGTACCGGTGCGCCCTTTTTGCGTACTGGTATCCCCCCGATACCCCGGCGGTAGCAACCACGTTCTACCGCTGGAATCATCATTCTCAGTCAAAAAGGGTCCCAGAGGTAGTACCGCTGGCGCAGAGGTAGTACCGCCCCAGTGGTAGTACCGCCATCCTAGAGGTAGTACCGCTGGGTACGATTTTGCACATAACGGTCAGATTTCGGGGGACCTATTTAAGGGGCCTTCTTCCCCAATGGTTCCCCATCTAAGGCAGCACGTTTTCCCCTCTCTCTCCCACCATTGTTGACCTTGAAAAGCTTGCCCCCCTCTCAATCCCTCCAACGAATCTTGCATATTTTTGAGGTAAAAGTGAGAGGAGATCTAGATCTACATTTCCACCAATCAATCTCTCCTCTAAGTGAGGGGAACCTAGTGGATCTAGTTCTTGGAGTTCTTTTGTGGTTCTCCTCTTTGTTCTTCCTCTCTCATTCCCCCCAAAACATTTGTTGCTTAGTTGGAATTTGAGAGTGAAGGATTTGAGCACTTGTGCTCTTGCCTTTTGCATTTGGTGCATAGGTTTGAGTTTCCCACGGTGATACGTGGGATTGAAGGTTCAAGAAGCTTGTTACTCTTGGGTGCATTGTGTTCCCAAGAGCTTGTGCCTCTTGGGTGCATTGTGTACCCTAGACGGTTGGAAGTGCCCGCGAAGACTTCGAGTTGTGAAGCTTCGGGCAAGTGTTGGGAGCCCCCAATTAAGTTGTGGGTGTGTGCCCCAAATGTTGTAAAGGCTCCGGATTCCGCCTTGAAGGAATCCGATAGTGGAAGGTGAACCAAACCTTTGGGTGCGGTTCATCGGAGAATAGGGTGAGGCCTTTGTGGCATCTTGAGTAGGCCTCTTGTGGCGAGCTCACACCCCTCCAACGAGACGTACTCCCTTAACAAGGAGGAACTCGGGAATACATCCTCGTCTCCGCGTGCCTCGGTTATTTCTATACCCGAGCTTTACTTATGCAATTTACATTGTGATAGCCTTCGTGCTTGAAATTCATATCTTGCTATCACCTTGTTGCTTTAATTGCTTAGCATAAGTTGTTGGTGCACATAGGTAACCCTAGCATATTAGGTTGTTGGCTTGGTAATTTAAACACATAGTTTTATTCCGCATTATCAAGCCCCTAATTAGAAAACGTGTTAATCGCCTATTCACCCCCCCCTCTAGGCGACATCTCGGGCATCGTTTGTTCTTTCAGAGAGCTTAGACGCAGATAGGGCCGCGTTCAAGTTTGATGATTTCTATATTAGGTTATATAAGCTTGTAACAATTAGGAGCTGCCAGCTAGTGAAGATGCAGCATCATTCGAGGTGCACAAGACATTTTATGCTCACAACGAGAGTATCATTTCAACTGGCTACCCAAGGGGTATAGTGATCCATCTGACATCATGTACCATTGCAACCCCACATTATGTGCCACTTCACTGAAGATACTTGGTATAGTTGAGGGTCCTGTGTTTGATGTTGTCAAGGCGTATGTTAAGTACCAGTTATGTAAACAAAATTTCATGGTCGCAATGCACACCATTGCATTCCAAGGGAAGTTTAAGTTTGTAGTGGACCAAGATTGTTGTTTGTATTTGCGTTTTGAGAGTGAGCACGATGCTGAAATTCTCAGTGCCACAACATGTGTCTTGGTTTTTTTGTGAAATTCTACAAGGTGAAAACTGTGAAGAAACTTGAGGCATGGCAGGATAAAACAGTGAAATTCCATGTGTTTAGCAGGGCAGAGGGTCAGTTAGAGGACAACATCATCTGGGAGACCAGGACCTAGTTCGTGTTAGGCTAGTTCATTGGTTTAATAAAGACTATATGTAACCACCATGTGTGTATTGAACAACATTTTTTTATGTTTATCCGTGTGTGTGTTGAATCAATATATATTGACATTTCCGGTTTCTTTGTAATATTGAACCTCTGTGTTATTTCGAATCATATTATTCGAATATTGTTGGATATTGCTTATTATTTTTCCGGCGATCTTTTTTTGGATGGCAGCTAGTGTATGGCTGATCTTTCATGTTATTGTATCGTCTTTTATTTTTTCACAGGTCTATGTTCGTGATTGATCATGGAATGCGAAGAAAGTGATACAACTAGTGACCATGCTGAAGAGAAGAAGAAATATGTTGTGCTGACAGACACCGAGGTGTCACAAGAGATGTTCTATGATGAGATACAGGAAATAGTAAGTCCTCTACCTTTTGGTATTGGTTCCCTTTGTTCACAAGGTATAATTGGACGCGAGTTATTCCAGGAAGGTGCCGATGTTGAAAGCGAGGATGAAGACATTGCAAGCTAATTACAGAACGCGGATCTTGCAACCTGTAAGAACACAATGCCAACCCCTATTTTTAACTACTGTTCACAAGCAGGATCATAATTTTGCATGTGACCATATTTATAACCTAAGCACAAACGCGAGCTCCTAGTTTTGTATCTATGGGCAACTATGGCCCCCTACTTGCATGTATCTTGCAACATAGTGTCTTAGTTCCATGTATGTTACAACATCGTGTTATAGTTTCATGTTGTGCGCAACTATAGCCCTAATTTCATGTGCGGTGCAACTAGGGTCATAGTTTCATATCGGTCGCAACTAGGTGGTTGCAACTATGAACTAGGTGCATGTAGTGTGCAACTAGGATCCTAGTTGCATGTCGTGTGCAACTAAGGTCCTAATTCCATGTCGGGGCGCAACTAGGCCTAGTTGCATGTTATGGGCAACTAGGGTAGTAGTTGCATGTCATGCGCAACTGGGACCCTAGTTTAATGTCGGGCGCAACTAGGCCCTAGTTGCATGTGGTGCGCAACTAGGGTCGTAGTTGCATGTTGTGCGCAACTAGGACCCTAGTTTCATGTCGGACGCAACTAGGGCTATTTGTTTCATGTGGTGTGCACCTAGGAAACTAGTTTCATGTCGGGCGCAACTAGGGCTATTGTTTCATGTCGCGTGCAACTACGAACATAGTTTCATGTCGGGCGCAACTAAGGTCCTATTTCCATGTCGGGGTGCAACTAGGCATGTGGTGCTCAACTAGGATCGCACTTGCATGTCATGTGCAACTAGGACCCTAGTTTCATGTCGGGTGCAACTAGGGGGGTCCTATTTCCATGGCGGGCGCTACTAGGATCGTACTTGCATGTCATGCGCAACTAGGACTCTAGTTTCATGTCTGGCGCAACTAGGGGGTCCTAGTTGCATGTCGCGCGCAACTAGGGCTATTATTTCATGTGGTGCGCAGCTAGGGGTAAATTAGACATCATGTTGAAGTCAACTAAGAGCTACGGGTGAACTAGGTTCCTAGTTGCATGTGCAACTAGGGTCATAGTTGCACGTCGTGTGCAACTATGGTCCTAGATGCATGTCGGGCACAACTAGGGTCGTATTAGTTGCATGTCCTAGTTGCATGTTGTGTGCAACTACGAACCTAGTTTCATTTCGGGCGCAACTAGGGTAGTAGTTGCATGTCGTGCGCAACTAGGAACCTAGTTTCATGCCATGCGCAACTAGGGCCCTAATTTCATGTTTGTAGCATAGTTTTTATGTTGCACACAACCCAGGCCCCCTGGGAACTCCCAGTTGCATGCCATGTGTTACCAGGACCATTTTTTTTTGTCATTTTCCAGTTTGCAACCTCTGTGAAACTAATATTATAGTTGCATGTCATGTGCAACCGGGGATCATAGCTCTGAGGCTGTACTCAAACTAAATTTTCTAGATTCTTCTTGAGTGTAATAACAGAGTCCCTTTGGTTCCAACCTATCTGCATACTAGGTTCCTCGTTGCACATGATACCATATGTTTGAGTATTTTCTTATCCATTAGTTGTTTCATTATTTTATATTAATTTTATAATTGTCGTTTTTCTTTTGTTGTGTTGCACAGATGTCTCCAGAGGTTGAATTCTTAGGTGAAAGGAATATCAACTATGACTGCAACACCATGTCAGAATCAGTTGATGCCCACCATAATACCTCATTGAGGCTTGGGTTTGATTCGAATAGCATTGTTGTACACACAAAACGAAACTTGCAAAAAATGGTTGCTGCTTGTCTTGGACAGCAGGAAAGAAGAATTTGTGTTGTGCAAAAATTAGCCCAGGGTTCAGGTGAAGCCCACAAAAGAAGCCCACAGAAAAGCCAAGAAAAGTGAAGCCCACTAGACCACCAACAAACAGAAAAAAAACAACAACAACGAATACAAAGTCCAGAGGGCCTGACGGGGGATAGGGATGGCACCCGCAGGGTATGGGTGCGGGTGGAGCCACCCCATACCCTTACCCGTGCCCTTCGAGCTTGCTCATCACCCATACCCATACCCGTAAGTGGTACAATTTTTTCCCATACCCTTCACCCGACAGGGTAAAAGGATATCCGCGGGTAAAAATACCCGCATTTGCAATACATATCAATTCAGCAAAAAAAAAACTGAGATAATGACCATACATAGTCATAAACAACAACACACAAAATATAGAGATCCTGATGGAGAGATGCATAGCAGCGGCGCAGCGTATCTGCGTATGGCAGGCAGTGATTACCTACTAGGGATTTAATCTAGCGTTATTTACTGCTTTAGGTCACGGGATTATGGAATGGAGTTGAAGCTATACCGTCCGATCGATCGTGGCTCTCATTGAGTTGACCTGCCTAGTTCCTATGCAGGATTAAAAATTAGGTTAGGTTTAACTAAACTAAGCCCTAGTTGACATAATTTATACGGGTACAAGGGCACGCGGGTATGGGTTATGCAATCCCATGCCCGTACCCGCTCTGCCTGATGGGCACAAAATTTTCCTATTTATATATCCATGGATATTTTTTAGTCCCAAAACCCTTACCCTAATGGGATTTTTACCCAGAGGGTATACAGATACAGGGTACCCATTGCCATCCCTAACAGGGGAGAAGCTGATGTGTAAAAGGCAGTGATATCAGCCAACTGAGATTTAGTCGACTGAGCCCTAGGCGCGCTCATATTTTTTTTTCAAAACATGCAAAGCTTGCGTGTCATGAAGAATGGCTATTCTCTCAAATCCAAAACGGCTTGTCCCGGGAGCCTCCTCTCGTTTCCTTTCGTTTCTCCCCGTCCCACCTCTTCTCAACGACGAGAGACCTGAGCAGCAGCGGCGGCGACTCCAGTCACCACCACGAGCCCACGAGTTGCAGCGCCGGCCACCTCCCATGTATTCCGTGAGCGGTGACCCGGACATCTTCCTTCTCGCAGCAAGGCTGTGCTCTCTTTTCTCAACCGCGAGCCATCCTCCGTGGCATCATCGACGAGAACCACGCCGGTGCGTACCTCCCCTCTTCCCTTCCTCCTCCATTAAGGTTCCTGTTCTTGGGTGGCTGGATCGTGTCATGAACGCACGTGTAGATCCGGCTTAATACTAGGGTTTTGGCTGTAGATCTGGTCGATCTTGGTAGTGGTTGGTGTTATATCCGCTGATCTGAGAGGAAATTTTGTAGTGCTTTAGTTGGACGTGCCCGATGTTGGTAGCATCAGATAGGGTCTTTCTGGTCGAACTAGTTCTTGTTAGTCGTACTGTACTAGTTCAGTTGCATTGAGGATGGTCATGATCGAATTAGTTACTGTCCTAGCCTTTTGAAATCTTGGACTAGTGCCTTTGTTCATTGTTCTTGCCTATGGTAGCTAAATTGCTCATGTTAGTTCTGCTTGTCTTTGCAAATCTGATTTTACAAAATATGCCCCATGATCCACTCGATGATGTGGACTGGTTGATGCAAGAAACCATAGAAATCTTGGTGGGCGAGAATGACGAACCTGAGTCACCCACATATCAACATCTAACTACTGGACTAATTTTCGGAATCCTATTGCTCAAGGGAAGTAAAATAGCTATAGAGCTATAACTCACTAAGGTTGTGTTTTACTGGATGATCCAGCAAGAAAATCTGCCAGAGGTGGAAGCTCTCTTTGATCCTTCTCTTCCACATCGATGCAAGAAAATGCAGCTGTTTGGAGAATTTACTGATATTTGCCTTTAAGGAGACTTCAGTTTATAGCAGATGCGTGCAGCTTTAAATCGTAACTCATTCACATCTTTATGTAATATACTGTTGTGCAACTATGGTAAATATGATCCGCTGAAACTTTAGTGCTGACTTTCTGTGCAAACTGATGCATCATGACACTGTCAATGTCTAACTTGCTGGTAATCTGGTTCTTCCATTTGTTATTTACACTGTTATGGTGTTGCAGATTGTGTGCCTTTCTCAACATACCCTGCTTCTTGCATTGAAAATCAGGTATCTTATGCTCGGTTTGCTTCTAGATTGCTGAGTTTATTTGCTACTTTTGTATTCATAAGTAAACTATCAACCAGCTTATTTAAGGACTGTAAGTTTGTTAAATAGACAACTTACTACATTTGAGAAGTATTATTTTCCGTAGCCAGATCCCATAGTGTTTTTTAAAACAACACAGCAAGCTGGAAGTCATAGTTGCTTACTTCAAAATAAAATTACTATTCCTTTTCCAAATATGATGTTTAGTATGGCATGTTTTGGGAACAAACTTGTGTCTGCAGTTCATCGATATGTAACCGAAAGCTTGAGAAACGAGCCTTGAAAGCTTGAGAAACATGCCTACTGTCCTGATTACCTGAATCACGCACTTGTTTGAGTCATTTTCTTTTATATTTAGTTTTCTTTTGTACTGTAAACAAACCAATTAGACTATATCACTATCTAAAGAATATGTATCGCTAGCTGAATGCCACTTTCCTGGCACATAGGCACATGGTTGTGGGAATTTACTTCTTATATGTGTATATTTTCTGTTAAGTTAATTAATATGTTATAAACTGAGGGCTTGTCGGATCGTTATTTGTTGGTTATTAATCTTACACAAATGAGTTATGAGACACATGACGTTTCGTAGTATTCTGGTGCTTCTAGCTATGAACCAGTGTTGGGAAGCTTCTCTTGCGTCCATATTAAGTCAAACGTTCCACTAGCTAGTTAAGTCGATCTGATCGTGTTATGGCTTAAGATCTTGTTCGACATTATGGTTTGGGGGTTCACTGATGCATGTCAAGAGGATTCCCTGTGATTTGTGGGTTGTATCTCCTGCCATCCTGTACCCATCATGCAAGGGCACCCACATGCACGTTGATGTGGTTCGATGTTTTAGTGTGTCAATGCCACCTTGTCCTAGCCATATCTATCATGCTGGTCTGGTTGTGCACAAACAGAAACGTGCATATTTCTCTACAGTACAGTGTGTTGCTACAATGCCGTGCTATTTACTGATTTGCAAATTGTAACTTGTTCAGTTATGAAATATATGGTTGGTTATTCATTAAGTCCTCTAAACTGCGTTAGCAGATCACTACTACTTCTGGGAGGCCTCAAGAAGAAGAGGGAACACCACGTTGAGGGTGGTGACACGCACTGCGAGAACTGCATCAACCAGCTGTTTAGCATATCAATATTTTGTTTCGTATAAGTATATGCTTTACATTAGGAAGTGGATGGTGAATGCAATTTTGATATTTCGTAAATATGCATGTTTGGAAGAATATGAATCTATATGTGGAGGTTTTGAGATATATTTAATCATGTAGCTCAACTTTTCATTGATTTTTCGAGGTGGTGGACGGACAAGTTCGAGGGGAAGCGGCTGCTGGAGTGTCACCGGATGGTGAACACCGTGCTGGCGCTGCACATGGCCGAGATCCACACCTTCTCCATCAAGAAGGCGCCCACCCCCAACGCAGGATTGATTCGGTCGCTCGAAGCAACTAGTATCTCACTCATACAGGCACTGAACACATATCAAACTTTCTGCCTGAATAATGTAGCAGATGCACCTGCAGAATTGTACCTTTGATGTGACTGTATAATGTTTTACTGATCATATTTTGTTATATACGTGAGACCCCATTGCAATATATCTCCAAGTTGTGTCATAATACGTGGTTGGTACTGGTATTGCTTAGTCGGATTGAATTTATTTGTTGCAAGTGCAAGCTGGTTGGGTTGCTATATTTCATAGCAGTTACAAATATCTAGCTGTTACTTAGGGTTCAAATACAGTTGATGGTGAAGCCTACAAATGCAAGAATTTTCTGACATCCGTATTGGAGCTAGCATTTCATATCAGGAATACAAAAGTAAAATATTAATCCAGAATCTGACACTAGATTGATTCACTAATACAAGAGGAAACCCATAAAATAGACAAGAGTAGTGCACTGGCTGAGAAATGGATGCAGATGTAACATCTCCAAATTTCTGAGTTTCAGTATCAAGAAACATAATGGCATCCACAGGGAAGCGGTAAGTTTTATAATCCACTGTGCAAATGATATCGATAGAATGTCATGGAAATTTATCCTAGCATACATGGTAGCAACAACACAACAACAGACAAAGCTCCCTGAATGTACTGGTATCAATCATTCTGAAGACTAGTATTTAGTTAGTAGAACCTGTAACCAATGTCAGCGTTGCAAGACAATATCCAGACATTCCAACCTGAGAAAAAAGTGAAACTTGATTTCTGCAGTTCTACTACATGGAAAACTGGATTTCAGCGTGAACCAAAACTTCAATCCTAGCTAACTGAAAGTGCAACATGTCGGAGTTCTCTCAACCAATGAGGGGTTTACGAACTGCGATGGTTCGAAGAGGCTGATCTGCGGCACGGTCGGTAATCAGTGTACTGCTTCGGCGACTGCTGCTGCCCCTGCAACCGCGTTCACATCTGGGTATATGGACTCATCATCAGCTGCAGCCATAGATGAAAAGCAGATACAGTTAGGCACGGCCTGCTATAATACCAAGTAGCACTGCAGCCATAAAAGAGTAGTAAAAAACCCAGCAGCGAGATTCTTGCAAACTATTTCACTTATGGGAGATCAAGTAGCATTCTGTGAGGAAAAAGTACACATCAAGTAGCAAAATCTGTTACGCTAATCATGTAAGTATCCCTCATGCCCAAACTGGGCATCCACGCCAATTTGTCACAGAACACAGAACAAGATCGTGCTTACCTATGCCTAAACTGGCAGCGATCGCCGTATGGGCAGCGTGGGACTTTGTTGCAGAAGATCGTTCTGTAATGCGCGCTCTGTCGACGTGCCTCAGCTCGGCTTGCCCGTGGGCAAAGCGGCAGGCGCTGCCCCAGGGGCAGCTCCCTGCTGGCCAGTTAAGACAGAGCTCGGTCTTTGGGTCCCCCTGCCTTGCAGGTGTAGGAGCAGGAATCCGCTGCTGCGTGGCTGGCGTCGGAGGAGCAATGGTCCTCGGCATGCGATGGCTGAAGTAGCGGGCAGACCTGGAGATGAAGTCATCACCAGGAACGAGCGTGTAGGGGATGTCAACTCCTGCATCCCTCAGTGTTTCACGGAGACGAACGCCGATGTCCCTGATGTGGGAGGAGGAGGAGGAGGCCGAGGCGTGGCCGCCGCCACCCGTCGCTGCGGCGCTGGAGGAGGAGGCCGAGGCGTGGCCGCAGCCACTCGTCGCCGCGGCGCCGTAGGAGGAAGAGGAGGCCGAGGAGCGGCGGCTGCCGCCGCTCGTCGCCGCGGCGCCGTAGGAGGATGGCTGGGAGTGGGAGAAGCCGCAAGGAGAGTAGGCTCTGTAGTGCTCATAGGCGGATGCGGAGGCGAGAGCCGAGGCGGCGGTTGGCTAGGAGGTCGGCCGAGAAGGAGTACCCGGCGCTCGCGACGAGGGGGGCGCACCTGGTGGTGCCCGCGGCCGTCGTGCCGACGGGGACGAGCTCCGGTGCCCCTGCGTTGAGGCTGCTCGGACTGATCATGCCAAGGGCGGCGGTGGAGGAGGCCGTGGCGGTCGCGACAAGGGTGGCGAACGTGGACCTGGTGGTGCCCGCGGCTGTTCGTGACGACGGGGACGAAATCCGGTGCCCCTGCGTTGAGGCGGCTCGGACTCATGCCGAGCGCGGCGGTGGAGAAGGCCGTGGCGGTCGCGACGTGGGACGAGGTGTAGGAGGGTCCGAGGCTCGCCAGGAGGGAGGCGGTGGCGGAGGACGCGGCGGCGCTCGCGACCCTCGGCTGAGGTGGAGGACGCGACGATGGCGGCGGTGGATGAGTACGCGGCGGCGCTGGCGACGTGGGCCGACGTGAGGCGGCTCGGACTCATGCCGAGCGCGGCGGTGGAGAAGCCGTGGCGGTCGCGACGTGGGTCGAGGTGGAGGAGGATCCGAGGCTCCCGACGAGGGTGGAGGTGGAGGAGGACGCGACGCGGGTGGATATGAGCGCGGTGCTGGCGTCCGCGGCGTGCTCCATGATGGTGCCCGTGGCGGCCGGCATGTCCCCGGAGAAGAAGCCCGGTGGTCCTTGCTGCTGGCTCATTGGCGAGGGAGAGGGAGCCAAAGTCGGAGGCAGAGGAGCGAGCAGATGTGGCGGCGGAACCTGTACTTATACCCATGCGCGATCCATCAATGTCATGTGCATCTCCTTGCGATTCCGTCCAATGGAAGTCCGCACATTCAAAATTAGCTTGTTGGCGAATGTCGGTTACAGGTTAAGTCTAGAGTCTAGAGTGGTCCATGTGCATCCTAGGTGCCAGTCTAGTCTAGTTCAAACGAAGGATTAGAATGTCTTGCCTCGGCCTACGCGAAGTAGAGGAAATTAACTTGTAGGAAAGGAAGGGAAACTTTTCCTGAGTTTCACTGTTCACAAATTCTACGTCCTGAACAATTTAATGCAAATTCCAATTGCTCCCGGATCTTTGTTCAAACAAAAAAAAAGTTTACTTTGTGTCATCCCATAGGCCATGGGATGACGTGGGATTCATCAGAAAGCTTTCCTTGATAAATTTGGATATGGGAGCATGTAGTTAATAGTGCACCGTAAACTTGCTAGCATGATGGGGGTAACTATTCCAAATATTCCTCCAGAACCTGTTCAAAGAAAAAACAGAATCCACGAGGAAGCATGCAACACACATTTGGCACGCTGACAAGTGACAGCTAACCTGGCCAAGTACACAAATGCAATAACCACTATTATTTGTCTTTCACTTTTGTTTTTTTGCAAAATAATCTGAACCGTAGATCACCACTCCCAAATACAAATCCACGTTGCTTCTCTTTCTAATGAGTGGACGGTCAAATCCCTGTACGGATCTTGATCCACCCTCCGTTTTTTCAGAAAAAAGGCATAAAAATTTAGTCAAAAGTCCATGTATAGTAAGTTCGACCAATTATATAGAATATAATTTCATAGTATATGTACATTTACAATACCGAATCAATATTAATTGACTCTCCGTGGAATATATTTTCATAGTATGTTTATTAAGTCTTGTAAATATTTATATTTTGTGTATAAAATTGGTCAAAACTAGATTATGTTGATATAAATATACGCCGTATTTTATGGAATGGAGTTAGTGTATATGCTTGCTAGACATATCTAGTGTGTTATAACTAATCACTAATAATGTCTCCAAACCTGACAAGCCGATGACGAATTTGGGTCACGCCGGTCACCGCCGTTCATGCGCCACCTCCTGTGTATGAGGACATGCTCCCGCTTAACAGGTAGGCAATGAAGCCCGTTGTGTGCGGGAGGACTCAAGGAGGCAGCGCAGCCATGCACCTATCTATGGTCGGTAACTGCAGGTCGACCGCGCCCCCGTAGCACATGTGTCACGCCGGTTCTATGTCCAGCTGAATGTGGATGACCTCCACATGCTTGTCGTCTCTAGGTCTTTCCACATGGCTTTAACGGTGCGACGAGTGGGCGCAAGTGGGGAAGCGCACATCGGGGAGGTTGAGCTCGCAAGAAACTAGAGGGAGATTGTGGTCAAGTATGACCTTGAGGTCAACGACGTTGCCTTCTTCAAGCTTGATGCCACTAGCTTCAAGATGACGATCTTTAAGAGCTCCACCCACACGACGAAGCCCTACCATTGTCCTAACCATGACTAACTCCAGTGTGGTTAGGTTATGTTCTGTCAATGGCATAAGATGCCCCTGTGTTGTGTAGGCATGAGATGCCCAGGGGCTGAGCCACTTTATGTCGCACAATCCTGCTTAAAAATGCAGGTGTATATGAATCTAGTCATGTAAGGTGCAGGTTTTACAGAACTTGGTTAAGGATCTAGTTGCTGATGTGTCGTTAGTGTTGCTGTGTTGCAATGTGTTGCTGTGTAGTTAGTATTGTTGTGTTCTAAGAGGTGGTAAGATCACCAAGTTTAAAGGAGATGAGCATACCAAAAGAAATCTACACACAACCAAATATCTCTCTATTGCATTTTTTTTACGAATGATCTGTCTTTTACTCTTTTGTATCTTGACAACCTCAAACCAACTTTACACCTAATGTAAAAAAAAACTCCGCAGCTAACTAAATAGTAATCACTTCGTTTTTAAAATATAAGATGTTTTAGTTTTTTCCCGACTTGTATATGAAGACACGTTTAGTGTGTAGCTTCATTCATTTTACTCTGTATGTAACCTATATTTAGTATAGCTAAAACATCTTATATTTAGAAACTTAGGGAGTAGAAGTTAAGCTGAGCAATGATGCAATACAAACAACGCCACACTTGGCCCAAACCCCCTATTAACCCAACCAGACGCTGACGCTCGTCAGCTGGGCGTGCGGGGAAAAAAATAAATGATAAATACAAGCAACCAAACACACGCCATCTATCGAGGGTGTAGAGCTAGTTACATCCTGGTGCATGCACCAGGATCTATAAATTCTTTTATTAGCTATATGATTGGGTCGAAAATCTGCTTTGACACCCGAGCTCAGCTGCACATGATATCCTGTTCCCTCGGTCGTTCGACGTATTACAATCTGTATGTAAGCATGTATATTGAAGTAATTCTGATTGGGTAGTAATTGTATACTAGGAGCGATGCACCATGTCCGAGCAGTCGTGGTACACCAGGTCACGACAAAGTCTCAAAGCAGAGCCTTCTTCGCACGTGGGGCTGATGCATGGGGCTATTTTTTAAAACTAGATTCGGAAGCGTGGCCCGCCGCGCGGCGCTTGTTTCTTCTTTGAATTTCTTGCCCGTGGTTACAACCATTTATACAGATCATTTAGAGGATAATTCTATTCATATGAAATTTATCACAAGTATATATATATTTGAAAGCGTATTTTGCAAATCATATGAAATCGGTAATCAAAACATCATACAATAAAAGTCTTAAGCAACAATAAGATCAAAGCAATGGTGAACACATGCTTAAACTGACATGGTAATTAGTAGTACCATGGCTTGTTCTTTACACAAATGAAACATGATAGTAAGATAACTGATTGAAATAGAGGGAGATCATACACATGCATGGAAATGCAAGACACACACAGACGGTTTCTTCCTCTTTTTTCTCAAATCTGAACAATGTTTTTTTAGTTTTAACCGTAGTCTTGCATGTTGATCTTGGAAGCTGAAGCTCATCTAGCATGGCATGAAGCATAACCTTCGCAGGAATCTCGATGAGAGCCATTGTGTGAACCTGAGAATGCTCTTATATATGCAGCAACTTGGCCATGTCTGCATGTCCAAAAGCAGTAGTACTAACAGTCTAACATACTAACATTCTAAAGAAGATGGTGCAGGCAAGAAGTATCAGCAATAGAACAAAAGAGGTAGCATGGACTGGCGGCGCCAAGAGACAGTTTAATATAAATACCAGCAGCCTAAACAATCTACATCCACAGAAAAGCAAGAAGCACGGACCTACGCAAAGAAAGCTAGATCTTTACATAAGGATCTTATAAGAGCATTATACAGGTGTGTAAAAACATTCATATACACAATGGCAATAAAATAATTCAAGGTAATCACATGGCAACAATATTCAAGATAATGACCTTCTCATGCTCATCTTTCCACGCAGATGATACAGACTTATTCAATCTGCCTTTTATCAGCCTCACCAGGCTCAAGATCTTCTGAGTTCACCATTGTCATAGCTGAAAAATCAAACATAATGTCCATATTATATAGCAAACAAAATGCAATAGTAGAGGTACTATTCCAGGTTTACTTTGAAGGTAGTGCAAATGGAACAATACTGAAAATGATACTATGGACCACTATATATACTCATACATGTTCTCAACCAGACTAAATGGTGTGGATCATCTGATTTCCTTCAACAGCAAACAAAGTGTGAAAAAATATGCTGCTTGTTGTAGTGATCCAACCTAGTCTCGGATATGACCAAACCAAAGTAGTGAACCCAACAGATACATATGTCTCGGTGTTCATGTTTTTGCAAGATGTGCTTACCAATTTTACAAATTTCAAAACAGTGGGCAGTGTATCTAATATGCAAAATAAGATCCAAAAAATAGTTGCTCATTTTCATATATGCAAATATTCCTAAGAAAAGGTCACATATAATTGAAGATTTGCCTTGAGATTTTAGGGTACATAAGGGTCTAAATAATTAGGTACCATATACCTTTTTTCAACTGGCAGACCTGGATGGACACTGGCAGGTTTAACCTGGGAAAGTAACCTGTGTGGAAAGAGACGTATATATGAATAGTGGGCAGGTCCTAAATCTGGATACATGATCTCATGTGGTGACTGAAAGATTAAAAGCAAAACAAAGTTGGTAGGCAAATCTAAGAAGAAACAAAAACAATGTGTGCATTACTGTAATCATGATAAAATGCACCCTGCTGAATTGGAATGCACATATTTCATTTGTCTAAGAAGAACAATGCATGCAGATTAATATACTTTTACTCAAAGAAATGCACCCAATGACACCCAGATTAAGCTTTTGGATATATATAAATTATCACAAAGGTTCTTCTTGTGAATGATCTAAGCACTGGAAAAGAATTAAGCAAAGCTGGCAGCATGCACATGTCTCACACCACTAAATCCAATATGCCAACTTGGTGCCTATAATAGAACAACACAAAGTCAACAACTCTTAGTTTGCAGTACGGTTCATATCTGAAATAGCTCAATCCATTACCTGTAGAACCTCAAGGCCTAATCTTCTGTAGAGCTTCATCTTCTTCCATATCACACCTGATGACCTGAAACAACACAAAAAGAGAGAAATGAGAACATACAGATTTCAAAGAAAATTAGTTGAACCAACACAAATAGAGAGAAATAAGAAGATACAGATTTCAAAGCAAATTAGTTATCCCTGCAGGTAATTTTACACAAAGAAATACACCCAATGACAAGCTATTGGATATAACTTATGAGAAATGTTCTTTTTATGAAGTGCTTTCCTAGTTTAGCACCTAGAAGAGGTCCTATATGATGCTTCTCTCCTTGTAGATCATGAACGTCGACATGGTGAGAGAAGACAAAAGAACACGCATCATAATTATAGAATGTGTAGATTTCATATCCTCACCTAAAATTATAGGGCACGTATCTACAAAGGAATAGTGGATTTCTGAAATGGTTAATGCAGAATCATTCAGGAGCAATCAATTGCATGATTTTGCTTGAACCATACTCCACTAAGAACAAAAAATAATGGGCCAAGAAAATTCCTTTGCTTGGCTACAAACTCACTACCAGCAGCAAATATTCATATAAATAAACTCTCTTTGTCGGAGCAACCACCAAACCTGCAGAGATACACACACCCACGCGTCAGTCTTATGGTAAGATCTTTAGGAGATACTGATGTACTTTTATCAGTTAAATTCTTGACACCTACCGAGAACTCCACCAGGGAAAAAGATATGTTAAAGATTCTAGTTGTTAGTGATTTGAAACAGATAAGCACATAATATCATCAGAATGTATTTGATACACACGACAACCTCGAATCCCCGTAATGAGTTTGGCTAGAACAGAATGGTATGAATAAATAACATAGTAATAAGCCTGAAACATAGAGCCAAAAACTTCAGATCTAGGAGCTATAAAACTAATAATTGATGTTCCAAGCTCATGCCAACGACAGAAAAACTACTATGGAGACAGAGAGATGTTAACATAAAAATTCAGTTGCCTATCATCAACTTAATATCCTAACCCACAGATGCCTTACAAAAGTAATATGTGTCCTCGCCAAATATGCATCACGCATATCTAATCAGTGTCATAAAGCACAGGTGGAGAAGATCACCGTCTAACATCACCAAATGGAGGAACCTGTAGAAAAGAGAAATGAAGAAGGCTAAATTAATAAAGTTGAGGGTCAAAGAAAATTCTTTATTTGTGAAATTCAGTCGTCACTAAAACCTTGCGCAAGATCCACAATAGTCCTAAGAAATGAATTAAGCACCAATATATTCACCAAAAAGAGGAATAAAGATCTAATCGTTCATACATATTTTTACACCTGTACAGATCTTAGTGATTCTCAATATATAACCAATCAGGTTTTAGTTTGGTCTTGCAGATTGCTACAACAGAAAAAGAACAGTCAAAACAGTAAGCAAAGTATATAATTTTTGTGGACATAACGATATGTATTATTGCACCATGTGTCCATGTTACCTATTATTTTATCCAGTGGAAATAAAATGTGATTTAGGAAACACCTAAAGCTGAACTTTCTAAGGATCATCTTTCTGGACTGATGTACTGAGAAAAGATTAGAAAAAATGAATATATATAAGAAGTAACACCAGTGTAGTGAAAATAGCTGTTGCATAACAAATAATCGTAGACAATTTTATTTCTTTCGAAAAGGAGAATCCCCTACAAATTAAGGTAATCAAACATTTTTTTATGGTCATTCTTTTATGTCAAAAAGCAAGCCTTTTCCGTTACTCAAATTGACAGAACCGAATATAATATATCATGATGCTATGCAAGAAAGGAGCAGGTGCAGTAGTAATGTAAGCACTGAAAAATAACCATGCTACTCGGACCATCGCACTGTGACATTTTGTACCTCAACATCCATATGATGCAGCATATAAATATTATCTAACCTCACAAATGCACACCTCAAACATAGAAGCTATATAGAGTTTTACATCAGAAGAAGATTTTATTCACAACTAATAATATTAATACCATATTTGCTCAGTACCAGCAGTAATATTTATGGCAGCAAATCAATCGTGACACATCTCATGGAAAAGTTACATTTTGCCACAGAGAAAGCAAACAAAATTATAAAGAATATGATCTGCAATCTCACCTTATGTCTTTTAGCTTAAATCTGTCTCTGAGCTAGCTATCACTGCAGGAGCTAACGTTTATGATTTTTAGACATCACCCAATAAAGAGAAATTGGAAGAAAAGCTCTGAAACAGAAAAAGAAAAATCCCTAGATTGCACTATAGTTCAGATCTGAAGAAGTTCTAACCATTACCTGCTATATTCGAGTCCAATTTTCTATACAACTTTGATCTTCTTACATTACACAGCTGAACCAACAAAAGAACAGAGAGAAATGCTATTTTCAGATCCTCATTCTGAGCACACGAAATTACAACTAATAGCCTGCTATTTTCAGATCCACACACAGAATAGAAAGAGCTAGATGAGAGCACCCACATCACCTTGCTTGAGATTAGGAGGACGAGGAGAGGTTGGAGGTTTTGGTGTAGGACGATGCTTGTCGGAGGACCTTCAAGAATCACTCAAGGACGCGTCGGCGGCCATGCTACAGCTCCCGGTGGCCGTTGAGTCCGGGATGCATCGGCGGAGGTCGAGCTCCTCCGTGCTCCTCCTTCCATCTGCCGCACAGACGCCGGGTCGTGGCTCCTCCGTGTTCCTCCTTCCATCTCCCGACATGAACCAGAAAATAATAAGAACAAATGATTAATTTGGACGGAGCAGTAGTAGGCCGGCGAGGCGGGCCGGTGGCCAGATGCGACGGCGACCAGCAAGGTGCTCCGAGGAGAGGCGAGCACAACTTGCTGGCGGAGGAGGACAAACCTGTAGTCTGCAGGTCGAGCAGCCACCACCGTCGAGATCCAGTCCAGAGCCAGCAGTAGCAGGCTGGCGGCCAGATGCGGCGGCGCTAAGCGAGCTGCTCCGAGGAGAGGTGAGCAGGACTTGGTGGCGGAGGAGGACCAACCTTCAGGCTGTAGATCGTGCCGCCGCCGCCATTAAGGTCCAGCCCCGAGCCAGACGCGGTCAGGCGCGCGGGTGGACAGGGAAGCCCGGCGAAGACGGCACATCGAGGAGGAGGCGGCGAGAGAGCGCGGGAGACGGGAGGGAGCAGCAGAGGAGGCGGCGGGAGAGTGCGGGAGACGGGAGGGAGCAGCGGGTGTGGCGTCTAGGGTTTTCACCGCGGGCGTGGGGCGCCTTTTATCTCACACGGTGAAAGCAAATGAATGGCTCAGATCGATTCGGACGCACAATCGAACGGCCGACAGAACACATGGCCTGAGAAGCCTCAGTTTCCTTGCAAGGATGTAATCTTTAGATAATACGCAAAATTTATTTAATTAGAAAAATAATATGCGTTTTTTTATTTTCAAAAATATTATCCAATCGTCCTGGCCGAAGACGATTAGTGTCCTTGGCGAAGACGACTACCTGATGAACAGTAGACCAATCGATGAACAGTACGTGATCCGTGTCCAGCTTCCAAAATTCGCTGATTTTGTCTTTTTTCCCGAGCCCAAAATATAATGTGTTTTGCAGTGAATTTTTGCACGATCGTAGTAAATACGAGTTAGCTACATCCATGTATTTTTTTTGAATTTTTTGAAAAAGTTTTTTAAAACGTGAACAGTACAATCGCACCTATCGTCTTCGGCCAGGACGATTAGTACTAATCGTTTTTTGGTCAGGACGATTAGTACTAATCGTTTTCAGCCAGGACGACTGGGTAATATTTTTGGAAATAAAAAAATGTATTATTTAAAAAAAATTAGCCTGATGCATGTTAGTCTTTTGGGCAGGGCACGAATGGGCATTTTGCCAAGTCGGAGTGTGGGTCTATGGGAGGGAGACTAGGAGCCAACGTACGTGGTAGGATCAGATTGATGGATTGGCCGACCTGGCGAAGTGGGTTTTCCTAATTCGCTTCTCTTCCTGCTACCAACGAGGCGACTAGCTAGCTAGCTAAGACGAACTCGGACGGGACATCCGTCGCGCCATGCGCTTTACCCTTCGTGGATCGCACATTCGCGGATCGTCGAGGTACCAACCTGATCACTGTTCAGCCACCGCCCACGCAGCTTTTAATCCCAGCCCAACGTACAGGACTAACATCTCAAAAAAAAAAAAAAAACGCACAGGACTAACTGGCTAAGACAACCCTGATTCTCCAATCTGTATTTTCTAATTCATTGTACAATTTGTTGTGAATTGGAGAATGAATTTAGTTGATCAATCTTTCTCAAATATGGGAACATGGACCATGTATCTTCTGATTACAAAAGTGTTGCAAAGTCCAGATGCCATGAATCGGGAGGAAGAGATTCAAAATATGATCAAAGGAAAAGAAAAAAAATAGAAGATTGTGATCCTAATCTCCATGGCCTGGTAAGAAGAAAGTACTTGATTAATGGACTTTGCCATCCTCACGCTTATGGATTTCCGTATACATTGATTGGCGATAGAAATAGAATGTTCAATCGTGAATGGTTTGATGAATCTGTTAGTTCGAGTGATAACATTATTTGCTACATGGAGAAAGGAAAATAAAGAAAGTCGTCAACGATCAAGTGATTGGTCGGTTCATGAAAACAAGAGACCGTCAATATTAAAAGTTTTTAAAAATAACTATATCTTATCATTTTATTTTAGTTGATAATTTGAAGTTGTATTGCTAATATTTTAGGTTATGGAGGACGCGAGGTCGGATGATTTCTTTTGCTAGAATCAGCTACCTTTTGTGAGTCGAATTATTGATAATTTATTCATTTCAACAAGAATATGCTCATCCTTACATGTTAGCGTATGGTGTGTCTTTTGTTTTGTTGAATTCTACTCCCACTATTACAAATTATAAGATGTCTTAGATATTATAATTCAGACTACATACATACCGAAATGAGTGAATCAACACACCAAAACGCTTCCAGATAATCCAAATAAGGAAAAACTAAAACATTTTATATTTAGAAACAGAGGTAATATGCTCTAAGATTTATTAAATGCAATGTTGTAAATAAATTTTCGATTCAATAACATATATCGATTTCTTAAATCCAATGTTGTAAATAACTTATCGTTTCCATTACATATATCGGCCGATGAACCGGTGATGAAGCTTGTATGGTAAGAGCATCTCCAACAGCCTTTGCAAAATGGATTTGTAAAAAGAGGTGATAGCAAGAGGAGAGAGAGGGTTTACAAAGCCAACCGCAGCCTTTGTATAACCAGATTGCAAAATCCTGTATCTATCACACTGACAAGTAGGGTCTTCTTGTCAACCACATATCCCTTCTTCTTCTTGTTCAAGCGGGTGGAGGCTAGGAGGTGGCGGGGAGCAGCGAGTGGGCCGACGAACGACGGCGAGGGCTCCTGGGGCTGCGACACGCCTTCTCCCTCACCGGCAACGGTGTCCAGGGGGGCGGCGGGGAGGCTCGGGGTCCCGTGGGAGGCGGCGACGGGGGCGGGCCGAATCGGCCGGCGGCGACACGGCCATGGCGAGCTCGATTCGGCGCCGTCTTAGCTCGCGCCGCCGGGGAAATGAGGGGCGGGGCGGCGGGGAGGCTCGGGGTACCCGTGGGAGGTGGCGGCGGGGCGGTGGCCGGCGGCGCGACTTAGGCGTGAAATGTCCCGCCTGTGGTCGTTGGTCTCCCTCCCGTCGGTTTTGGAAATATACAAAGTGGTTTCAGGCTTTACAAATATTCAAGGTGAGGGGGGCAAGAATAGCAAGCTTTGTAAAAAAATTGGTGTGGGGACCAGTTATACAAACGCGCTGGAGCTTGTTTTTTACCAGAATTGCTAAAAAACAGTTTTTACAAATCCTGCGCAAATTTAGAAAGGCTGTCGGAGAAGCAGGGTTTTCTCTTTTGGGCCTCAACCGGCATGAGGCAGCAGCAGCCGAGCCTAGCCTTTATATTATCCTAGGTCGGAACAAATTAGTTTTTTTTTGAAAGCATACGTATATATATTATATCAGAGATAGACCAGGTACAAAATACGTACACACTAGACAGAAAGGTCCAGAAGGACAAACAGCACCGTACAAAGTACAGAAAGAACCCTGAAAGAGGATGAAACCACGAAGAAGTCCTCCGAGCTTTCCTGCAACACCAGATCGAAGCCGCCCATCGTCTCCGGCGCCGAGACACCGCGAGGGAAAGGACCGGCAACCACCAAACCCAAGATTGAAGACGCTCCATCGCCAACAGGCTTTGAAGACCTCGAGAAGAAGCACGCGGAGTGCCCACCTATCGCTGTGGCATGCGAGGCGGGGACCTGCCCCGAGCGAAACATCAACCTCCAGATCCGCCCGCTCCCGTCGCTGATGGCGAGAAGCAGCAGCGGATCCGCCGACCACGGACCACCAAACCAGCACGGATGCCATCATCCTCCAGCCCGCCGCCAGCCAGAGCAGCCTGGCGACCATAGCTCCTGCACACCTTCCCCCTGCTCCCCGCCGGCACTGGAGAGGATGCCGGCCAAACGCGACCGAGAGGGGGAACCAAAAGTCCATAACGGCGCCGCCGTCGCGCCGACGGCCCCGCCTAGACAACCTTGCTCTGCAACTCCACGACGCCGCAGGACGCCAACGCCGGAACGGAGAACCGGAGCAGAGCACACGCGACGGCGGCGGCGGCATAGCCAACCCCCACCCCGCAAAGAAGACAAACCTAGCTAAATCTAACTAGCTGTACACAAGATCCGGCCGGAGATTCAACCCCCCTCCCCTTTCCGACGGCACCGGGCCACCGGAGAAGAGGAGGACGGCTGAATCGCCGGCGGGAAGCGCGTTTCCCCTCGAGTCGCCTCCCCTAGCTACTGTAGAAAGAGATAGGGACGAGAGGAGGGGATTTTCCTTAGGAGTTTGAAAACAGTTGTAAGAGTATCTGGCCGGAACAAATTAGTTATAGTGATAGGATCTCTTTTTTGACGTCCAGGTTGGTGCGCCTCGGCTCGCTTCTTGTTGGCTCGGCTAGTCCACTGCTCCGTGCTGACTGAGCTCCCCTCGTCCGTTCATACGGGACTGGTCGTCTCGTCTCGTCGGGTTCCCATCTCGTCTACCTCACGCCGCCCCGGCGCAGCGCCGTCGCGCACGCACGCACGCGGGCACCGCACGCAGCTAATCCTCCCTCCCCCGCCTTTGCGTCGGCTCCACCTCCCCGCCCCGTCCCTCCTCACGTGCAGCGCCGCTCTCCACCCCCGCCCCGCCATACCGGCCGCCGCCGCAGCTAGCCCGCCCACCCCGGGAGAACTCCTCCTCCCCGGATCGCCCCAGTGCCCACCTGTCAGGTACCTGACTTTTAGCTATCAGCGACAAGGGCTTCGTCGACAACAACCAACGGTCGGGATGACAGGATGATGGTTCGCCAGGATCCTACGGCTCCTGGAGCTCATTAGTTTTACATCTGTAACCTTGTCCTCTGTTTCTGTCCCTGTTTCAGACCAGGGGTTAAATTGTAAAACTTGCTTGAGCCTACTCCTTCGATATAAAGGTGTAGGTGGGGTGGATGGGTGGATCAAGCAATCAAAAACCCTAATTTTAGTTATCTTCTTCCTGCATTTATCTAGAGTAGAACTGAGCGCCCGTGCTCCCCTTCTTCCCCTTCCTTCGACCGATTCCAGATGCCAGCGACCACCGGGTCCTGACAAAGTGGTATCAGAGCAGTGCGATCTGCTTCCCTCCCTCCCTTCCCAAGGTTGCGTTCGCGAGGTTGCTGGGTCATCCAGATCCAGCGGTAAAATCCCTTTGCGCCGCCACCTTGTGTTCCCCATGACAACTGGACGCCGATCCCGGTCCAACTCACGCGAGCGCGTCGCGGCGGAAGCCAGCGGGGCGACCATGACGGACCAGAACACCGAGGTCAGGCACACGACGGATGAGGAGACGGACGACACGGTGGGCGACCGTCTTCCACGAGCAATGCGGGCTATGGAGCGCCGCTGGGACCGCCAGCAGACGGCCTCCAACGCCGTTCTCTCCGCCCTCCACGGCGAGGTGGCGAAACTGTCCGAGGCGATGTCCAGGATGGCGACCAACTTCGCTCCCGCGACACCCGAGCACCAAGGCGCTGCGTCCACAGCTAACAAAGGTACCCACTTTGCTACTCCGCCGCCGCTCCCACCCCACTCCCTGTCCCCCGTCTTCGAAGTTCCAACACCCACCTCAAGTTCCTACCAGAATTCCCACCCACCCTTTCCTCCCCACTTCGGCAACCTCACGCCGGAGCAGCTGCCCCACCCACCATCACCCCGCTGCAACCAAGGTGTTCGATCCTATGCCGCTACCAACCCAATCATCACCACCACCACTCCTATCGTCGCCACCACCCAATTTTCCCCTCCAGCAAACCCCTACGCCCCAACAATGACAACCACAGCACCACCCAGTTCCCAGCCACACTACACTCAACACTCAAACCCGGTCAACAATCCGAACATGTACCAGCAGCCTAACCAATGCCCTTCCCCACCTCCCCACCAATACCAAACCCAATGCTCTAACAACAACCCGCCCTACAACCCATACTACCATCCTCCACTCCAATACACACACCCACACCCACAACAATGCCAACACTGTCACAGTTCTCCCAACAATCCATACCATAACCCACCAACCTATCCACAAGCCGGCCAACCTCAAATTCATCACCAGCATCACAATTGGCAGGAGCCCAATATCAGAACCCCTCATGTTGAATTGCCAACATTTCATGGTGAAGCGCCAAGGGCCTGGATTTTGGAATGTGAAGACATCTTCTCCTTGGTAGGCATCCCTGGAGAGCAAAAAGTGAAATGGGGTATAGCACATATAAGGGGACAGGCAAAAACTTGGTTGAACAGTGCAGGCCTTAACTTACAGACCATCAGTTGGAATGAGCTTGGCAGAATTTTAGTGGACAGATTCCCTGATAATGTCTCCACTGACCCTATGGACCAGCTGCAAGTGTTAAAACAAGTAACCACTGTCAATAGCTACATTGATCTATATGAAACTTGGATGACACAAATGAAAAGGGAAAGAACATACCTTCCCCAAGACTTCTTTGTGGACAGATTTGTCAGTGGCCTCAAGGATAGCATCAAACACAACGTTCAATGTCAAAAACCAACAACACTCTTGTCAGCTTATTGGTACGCCAGGCAATATGAGAAAGCATTCCTGTCCACTGCCAAAAAAGCTGTTCCTATAGCTCCACCCCTCAGACCATTAGCTGCAGTTCCAAACAGGCAAGTGCCACTAAGGGAAAATAGAAACAGGGCACCTATGGATAGACCCAGAGAGGCGAGGAAATGCTGGTACTGCCCTGAAAACTGGACAGTAGGCCACAAATGCATCAATATGCAGAGAGCTCTCAACACTATCCAAATGCAGGGCCATTCTGATGAAGAAGATGAACCTGAGAATGAAAATCCTGATAACCAGCAAGCTGCACAGATACAACCAGTCCTGGTGGAACAAGAACAGCCTAATCCCCCAGTGGCAGCTGAAAATCTCATGAATATCACTGCTGCTGCTTACCATGGATATCCTAGTGATTCCACTATATCTCTCTTGCTCAAATTCAAAAATTCGTCAGCCATTGCTTTAGCAGACACAGGCAGTACCAATACTTTCATTGATTATGAATTTGCCAAGTACAACAACATACCTATGACTGCTGCAAAACCCAGAACAGTCAAGGTAGCAGGAGGTGGTACACTTTCCTCTGATGCTATTGTCGAAAATCATAATTTCTCCATACAAGGCAAGAAATTTTGCACTGATTTCAGAGTTCTCCACCTTCAAGGGTCTGATATAATTCTAGGGGTGAATTGGTTCAAGAAACATAATCCAGTCACATTTGACTTCATTGAAAGGAGCCTTACAATTGGAATTGAAGGGCAGTTGCATACCTTCCAGGATCACCTGATACCTAAAACCTGCTTCCTAATTTCTTCAGACCAGTGCAGCAGGCTCATAGAAAAAGGAGCACAAGGATACATGCTCATCAATCCTATGAAGGATATTGGCCAAAACAACCTGGAGAAATTACTTCCTGTGCCTGAAGAAATATCCCAGCTGTTACATCAGTTCCAAGATATATTCCAAGAGCCCTGACGAGGAGTGGACTCGGCAAATCCCAAGGTTGTGTACCCCGGGTTGATTGAGGGGGAGAGAGTATGAACGTTGGTGGCTGTGACGGCTAACAGGGGGCGAGTTTACCCAGGTTCGGCCCCTCGAGGTGAGGTAAAGACCTACTCCTGCTTGTCTGGTATTATCGAGGTGGCTACAATGGCGAGATGCAATCTCGCTAGGGTCTGCGTGCTGCTTGCTTGACCTAGATGACGCACCCTCCTGGCCTTTATATCACAGGCCAGGTCTCGGGTGGACGGTGCGGATTGCACGTTACAGAGTAAGGAAAAATCATCACCGGCCTAACCAGCTACTTGGGCCACACGGTACACCTCATGGGCCTCTCTTGGCGTGACCCAGGTACCACCACCGTGGGGTACCCAAAAGGTAGCCCCACGACAAGCCCAAAGGCCTTCCTCCACATAGGGCGTGTGATCACCAGATACCTCTTGTACCAGGAGCAAAGCCACCAAATATACAGCCATACAGAATGTCACACAGCCAGAAAAATTCAGTAGAAGCTCTGATCAGACAAATGTTAGCCAATGCGGAGATAAGACCTAGTAAAAGTCCTTTTTCCTCCCCAGCTATTGTAGTTCGTAAAAAAGACAGATCTTGGCGACTCTGCACTGACTTCCGAGGTCTCAACGATTTGACTATAAAAAACAAATTTCCTATACCTGTGATAGAGGACCTCCTTGATGAACTCCATGGTGCAGTCATGTTTTCCAAGTTGGACCTTCGCTCTGGGTATCACCAAATTCGGATGCACCCAGCTGATATACATAAAACAGCCTTCTCCACACATCTAGGCCATTATGAATACATGGTGATGCCTTTTGGCTTGTGCAACGCTCCTGCAACCTTCCAGGAATTGATGAATTCCATATTCTCCAAGTTCCTTAGGAAGTTTGTTCTTGTATTCTTTGATGACATATTGGTCTACAGCAAGTCCTTGAGTGAGCACCAAGAGCACCTACAGTTAGTTCTCAGCACCCTGAGACAGCATCAGCTAAAAGCAAAAATGTCCAAGTGTCTGTTTGGCCAGTCACAGGTAGAGTACTTGGGGTATATAATCTCATCTGCAGGAGTGCAGACAGATCCAGCTAAAATTATTGCTATCCTCAACTGGCCACAACCTCTCACTATCAAGCAGCTCAGGGGATTTTTGGGACTCACAGGCTACTATAGAAAATTTATTGAGCTATATGCCATTCTCTGTCAGCCCCTATACAAGGTCCTGAAGAAAAACTCCTTCCAATGGGGTCCAGAACAACAGATGGCTTTTGAGAAGTTAAAACATATCATGTCTTCTCCTCCTCTGCTAGCACTCCCTGATTTCACACTACCTTTTACCCTAGAAACAGATGCTTGTGCAACAGGATTGGGAGCTGTGTTAATGCAGCAGGGCAAACCCCTAGCATACTTCAGTAAATGTCTTGGTCCAAAAACAAGTGCTCAATCAATTTATGAAAAAGAAGCTTTGGCGATCCTTGAAGCACTTAAAAAGTGGAGGCACTACTTCTTAGGAAATACTCTCATCATCAAAACTGACCAGAGTAGCCTCAAGTTTCTCAGCAGCCAAAGACTACTGGAAGGGATTCAACACAAGTTGATGTTGAAACTACTGGAATTCAATTTCAGAATTGAGTACAAAAAGGGCAGTGACAATAAAGTGGCAGATGCCCTTTCCAGGGAATTTCAAGATCAAGAGATGATGCCTCCACAGCAGTGCAAGGCCATATCATCTGTTACCCCAACATGGTGCTCTGAAATCACTGAATCCTATATAGGAGATGACAGCTGCACTCTCTTGCTCCAACAACTGGCTGTTAACAAAGACAGTAACCCCAAATACACCCTCCAATCAGGCATCCTCAGATATAAGGGGAGAATTTATATTGGCTCTTCTACAGAACTCAGAACCAAAATCTTTTCCACCTTTCACTCTTCAGCTTTTGGTGGACATTCTGGTACCAGGGTTACACTGCACAGAATTCAGCAATTGTTCTATTGGCCTAAACTGAAGCAGTACATTACCTCCAAGGTTGCGGAATGCCCTGTGTGTCAAGTTTCCAAAACAGAAAAGATTCAGTATCCAGGGTTACTGGATCCCTTGCCTATCCCTAAAGCCAAGTGGTCAGAAGTGAGTCTTGATTTTATTGAAGGTCTCCCCAAATCTAAGGGAAAAGATGTCATACTGGTCGTAGTGGATAGACTAACAAAGTATGCCCATTTCATCCCTCTGGCTCATCCTTACTCAGTACAGAAAGTGGCCGACCTGTTCATTGATAACATTCTGAAGCTACATGGCCCTCCATCTGTCATAGTCAGTGATCGTGACAGAATCTTCACCAGCAAACTTTGGCAAGAAATTTTCAATGCTCTAAAGATATCTCTGCATTTCTCCACAGCATACCACCCAGAGTCCGACGGACAAACTGAACGTGTGAATCAATGTCTCGAACAGTACCTACGTTGCATGACTTCTGCTGAACCCAAAAGTGGCTAGACTGGCTTTCCACAGCTGAATGGTGGTATAATTCTAGTTACCACACCTCCATCAAGATGTCCCCATTCGAGGCTTTATATGAGTACCCACCTCCTCAACTGTCAACAGCCGCAATTTCCACTGATTTATCACCTGAAGCCCAGCTGGCTCTGGCAGAAAAAGGTAACATGGTGGAGGTGTTGCAGCAAAACCTTACCAAAGCTCAGAAAACAATGAAGAAATATGCAGACCTCAAACGAACTCCTAGATCGTTTAATGTCGGGGACATGGTGTATCTGAAGATGCTTCCCCAAAGAGAGACAACCTTGGGTCAACACACCTCTCTGAAGTTGAGCTCTAAGTGGTATGGTCCTTTTCGTGTTCTGCAAACTGTAGGGAATAGGGCATACAAGATTCAATTACCTGAAGGCACTCAACTCCATAATGTCTTCCATGTGAATCATCTCAAGCGCCACCTGGGACCAAGGGCAGTCCCGAACCCTTCTCTTCCTCTGGTTACTGAATCAGGTAAACTAAAATTGTCTCCTATTGCAATCTTACAACGGCGTCAAGTTCCTCGTTCTGCTGGTGGTTATGATGTAGCAGTGCCACAGTGGTTAATTCACTGGGAAAATATGCCACCTGAAGAAGCAACCTGGGAGGACGCAGCATTTATCCAGGCAACTTTTCCCTCGTTCAAGCCGTGACGTCTTGACTTAAGCGGGGGGAATTGTCAGGTACCTGACTTTTAGCTATCAGCGACAAGGGCTTCGTCGACAACAACCAACGGTCGGGATGACAGGATGACGGTTCGCCAGGATCCTACGGCTCCTGGAGCTCATTAGTTTTACGTCTGTAACCTTGTCCTCTGTTTCTGTCCTTGTTTCAGACCAGGGGTTATCTTGTAAACTTGCTTGAGCCTACTCCTTCCCTCCTTCGATATAAAGGTGTAGGTGGGGTGGATGGGTGGATCAAGCAATCAAAAAACCCTAATTTTAGTTATCTTCTTCCTGCATTTATCTAGAGTAGAACTGAGCGCCCGTGCTCCCCTTCTTCCCCTTCCTTCGACCGATTCCAGATGCCAGCGACCACCGGGTCCTGACACCACCGCCGCCGCCACCTCCGATCCGGCCGCGAGCCGCTGCTTCCACCGTAGATCTTACTGCCGTCCCTCGCTCTCTCAGTTCTCTTACCTGTCCCGATGCCCAAATTCGCCGTCCCGCCCATCCCCGGTCCAATCCTCGATCCCCTTCTGCCGGCACTGGACTGGCGTGGAGCGAATAAGATCCTTCCGGACGCGGTTCCTTCCTGCTGCTGGTAAGGAAGCCCTAGCTTTGCTTTGGATCGCCGTTCGTTTTGCCCAGTCAGATCCTTCTTCCCCAAGACCGATCTCAGTTGGACTCATCACGTAGCACTGTACAGGGTTCCCTGAGCTAATGCTGCTTGTAGAGGTCTGTTTTCAAACAAATTGGAGGTTCACCTGAATCTTCATGCACCGTGTTAAGTTTGACTTTGACATTGATTGGGGTGACTTGCTGATCGCGCGGGTCGATGGAAATTCCGGTTCTGCTGATCGTGGAGTAGTATGTGGCGAGTGATGGTTTTGTGTTCATAGGTTGTTCCTCGGTGTAGTGTGGATTGGATGATATATGTGAATGGCAGTGTTCTTGGCGTTACTTAGCACTCCATGTGTAGCATAGGGAGTTGTTTGACATTGGTGGTGTGATATCCTGAATAGTGATATTGATCCAAGGTACTCTAGAGTATATATAATTAGGATATAGTGTAATCTTAGCTGTGAATTTTTTCTTTTTGCACCGTACTGGGTATGGGAATGTTGTTTACAAAATTCTGAATGTCCAGCGTGTTGGTGTCCTTCAAAATTTAGTTTTTACCTATTGGTTGTTGGAATGTTAGTATATTTCTAACAGCGGGAAATTTGTTGCAGGCAGAGGCTGCACGAATGTGCTGTTGGACTAATTTATCCTGTGGTTTAATGTGCTGCTTACGGCCTACTTATGACTTCTGCTTCTGTTTGCCGGCATTGCTCCTTCCTGCTACTTGTCAGTGACATATTTGAATAATTCCCACCTCGACTACAAAAGAAGCAGCTTTGCGGCTTTCTTCCTCTCTTCAAGATTTGCCGACCTTCTCTAGAATTGATGCTTTAGAGAGGGGCTCTAGCATTGGTGGTGATCTGAGCACAGGGCGTGCAAAACCTATCCGCACACTTCAAACGGAAGGTTCTTTAGCAAGCTTCTCAAAAGAGGGAACACCCCCATCATCACCAACAAATCGTAAGAAATGCATGAGAACAGTTGGTTGTGCTATTGCTCTGTTCCTATTGGTGGGCTGCATATATGCTTCTTTGAGATATTTCCATGTATTTCTCTCAGAAGGTAGCTCTGAATACTACTTCCTCCGTATCAAAATATAAGATGTTTTAGCATTTCTCTTTCCATCCGTATATAGACATGTTTTAATGTAAGGTTCAAATGAATCTTGCACTAAAACATGTGTAGATACGGATGGAAAGAGAAGTACTAAAACATCTTATATTTTGATACGGAGGGAGTACGTGATTCTTGATTGTGGCAGCACTGGTACAAGTGTGTATGTGTACTAGTGGTCCATTAATCATAGCGATGGGAATGCTCTTCCTATTGCTTTGAAACCTTTAGGGATGCTTCTAAGAAAAAATCGGCTAAATTAACTGGGCGTGCCTATCAACGAATGGAAACTGAACCTGGATTGAGCAAGCTTGTTCACAATGAAACTGGAATGAAGAAGGCGATAGAGCCTCTCCTTCAAATGGCTGAGCGGCAGATCCCTAGACGTGCACACAAGCACACACTTCTATATGCCACAGCTGGTGCCCGCAAGCTACCAAGTGCAGATTCAGAGTGGCTTCTGGATAAGGCTTGGGATGTTCTGAAGAATTCATCATTTTCTTGTAGTAGAGACAGGGTTAAGATCATCAGTGGCATGGACGAAGCTTATTATGGATGGATAGCTCTTAACTACCACCTGAACATGCTTGGCACCTCATCTTCTGAAATGACTTATGGCTCACTTTTTATAGGTGGATCATCATTACAGATGACATTTGAGACTGAGAAGACCGTTCAGGATGACACAAGCATTCATCTGAGGATTGGTTCTGTCAATCATCAACTCAGTGCTTATTCTCTTTCCGGTTATGGATTAAATGATGCATTCGACAAATCTGTAGCACATCTGGTGAAGATGCTGGGAGGAACAGCTGGTCATGGCAAAGTGCAGGTCAAACATCCTTGTCTACAAACTGGATACAGAGAAGATTATGTTTGTTCCTACTGCCATCCACTCAAACAAGATGGAAGTCCCAGTGTTTCAGGGAAGGCAACAGGAAATGAGAAGCAGGGAACAGCAGTTGAACTGGTCGGGGTGCCTCAGTGGGACGAATGTAGTGCTCTTGCAAAAGTAGCGGTCAATCTTTCAGAGTGGTCCAATGCAACTTCTGGAGTTGATTGTAACCTTCAACCTTGTGCTCTTGCTAGTACCCTTCCCCAACTACATGGGCAGTTCTACGCCATGTCTGGCTGCTATGTGGTTCTCAATATTTTTTTTAATTTGACTCCTCATGCTACTCTCGATGATGTTCTGAAAAGAGTAGCGTTCCACCACAGCCTTTTATAGAGCAGTATTGCTTCAGGGCTCCTTGTATTACATCACTTCTGACAGAGGGACTGCAGATCAAAGATAACCAGGTGATAGTTGGCTCAGGTAGTATCACTTGGACTCTTGGTGTTACTTTGCTAGAGGCTGGACAGGCAGTGTCTCAACGGATGGATATTCAAGGATACATGCTATTACACCGGGAGATAAACCCAAATATTATTATAGTATTGTTTGTAATTTCAGTTGTGCTGGTCATATGTGTCATATTGTGCGTTAGCAACTCAATGCCAAGATCGTTCCGCAAATCCTATTTGCCAATTTTTAGGCCGAACAGTGGAGGTAGTTCTGCGCTTGGTATGGGATCATCTTTCAGATTTCATTTATGGAGACATATTAATTCAGGTACGTGTTAATTTCTTTTGTCGAGCTGTCATCTTGTGGTTTCTCCTCTTGTCTAAAAAGTGTACATCGTCTAAAGACTACAATGCTAGAATCTTATTTACTTGCATTTCTGTTGTCCATTATATATTATATCTGCTAGGACTCAGGGGCGGAGCTACGGCAAGGCCAACCTGGGCCATGGCCCGCCCAGGAATTTTGGGGAGAAGCAATTATAACGATTATTTCTGGGCCATGGCCTAGCCCACTAGCACTAGCACACCAGCAGCACGTAGTCCAGGATTTGTGTGTTCCTTTTTAGCCTGGCCCGCTCAACATTTTCTTATAACACTTCAAGCTATTTATTACCCTGCTTAATTTTGAAGGTGAAATTTGTTACACTATATAACCTTCTAATAATGCTTCTAAGAAGCAGGAGCACCATATAGAAATCTTGCATGTTGCAACACATACGTTCTCTTTAGTTTTCATCGTACCTCATTCGATATGACTTATGCTATTGTCGACTGAATTCTTGTAACGAGAGTGTGATACCTCCGCGAATGAACGTTCCTACCACAGCACTGTAATTTTGTGACATTGTTCTATAAAATTACTAATCACAATGGAGAATATCAAGATATTTGTGTTATGACATACTCCCTCATCCCCAAATAGGTGGTGTATAAACTTAGTTAAAAAGTCAACATTATCTAAGTTTGACCAAATATACTGATAAAAATATCAACGGCTATGATATTAAATCAATACATTATGAAAATATGTCTTATGATGAATCTATTGATATTTATTTGGTATTGTTGGTCTTTATTTATTTTTTATATATACTCGGTCAAACTTAGAAAACATTGACTTTTAAACTAAGTTTATTAGCCACCTATTTGGGGACGGAGGGAGTCAAGTCAAACAATCTCGCAGTTCTTTGTTTGATTGTACAAACTCACCCTTTTCTTTACTGTAGCTTAAGATACCAAACTTTTGCCTTCCCTCATTTTGCCTTCCTCTCTGCACAGATGCAAGAACAAAGACACCATTGAGCCCTACTGTTTCTGGGTCAGAACCCCATCCATTCAGCATGACTCATGGATTAGGAGGCAGCAGTGTGCAGCTTATGGAGTCTTCCAGGCGACCAGGCAATCGTTGGGTGTATATCATAGCTATTCAGTTGGGAACTTAGGCCAGATGCAGTTTTCTAGTGGATCACAGAACCCTGCCAGAGGTCAGACAACACTTCAAAGCCGGAGATCCCAATCGAGAGAAGACCTCACTTCTTCATTGCTGATATTCAAAAGGTATAGCATTACACTTGAGCATGACATGACTAGTACGTGACCCCATTGCCATAACAGACGTTGTGTAAATAATAGCTCCAGACTGCTTTGATTTCTTCTCTAGCCAGAAGTCAACTTTGTTGGTACACTGACGATTCAAAGGTTTAGGATTCACAAAATTTAAAGTATATGACGCCTCATGGACATGACACATCCATCCCTTACAATGTATTTGTGCAATAGAAACATGCCATAAAGATGAACTTGCAAGCTATCTGGGTGTTGTGCCAGAAGAAATGTTGCATGGTTCGCCAAAGTGCCTGGCCATGGCCTGCAGGTGTGTATTCAGCTGGTAGCCTCAAGTATCATCAATGTTTTCTGATGAAGATATCACTGCAACCAGGTATCAGGTGTACTCTTCAAAGGCTCTTAATTATATTTTATTCTACAACATAATAAAGAAATCTGTTACGTTGTATCATTGATGTATTCTTTTTTTTGAAATGGAGGCGAATCCTTTGGGTGTTAATTAATGGAAACAGGGTGTGTATCATAGATGTATCACCTTGTCAGTCCTCTCTTCTTTCGTTTTGGTGTTTTTTTTTTTTTGGCCGTGGAGGGTTTGTGCAGCTTATTTAGCTTCACAGACGCAACTATAACATGATTTTCTCTTCGATCTTCATTTGTTGTTTGATCGATAGGTAGAATTAGTTTTCTTTTAAAAGCCTTACATGCTAATCAGGCTGACCCTCCTCTCCGATGTTCAAGCTGACCTTTTGCGCTTGGAATAAAAATGATTTGCGATGATGGTTTGACCGGCGTTTTAATCCGCCGGCCACTTGAGCAGAGACACCGCGTGGTGTGGGTGGGTGTGTGGTTCCTTTCAGGAGCGAGGCGTTCAAACGAAGTGTTTGGCATCCGCAGCAAGGTAAACTGTGGGCGGAGTTCGCTGGGACTAGGAGCTCAAAGAGGTGCTTATTATAGCTGCACTTGTTGCTTCGCATGAAACCATCTTCTTTTCCTTAATTTTCTTCTCCCTTTGGAGAATCTTGTAACGATTGTCTTGTCCCTCAAATAAAGCAGAGTTAAGATTTTCCTGCAATCACGCACACAGGGCACAGAAGGGGGTTAACCTTCTGTAGGATAGGCAACAATGTGATAGAACTTGAGGCAGAACCTTATGACCGGCAAACATGTTTCAAACATGGCCTCCCAGATCCGGCGGCGTTGCCGGCCGGAGATGGACGGGGAAGGGAGGCCGGACTCCTCTGTATAGCAGTAGCGTTAGGGCTAGGTTTAGGTTGTGTTTCTTTCTTTGGCTTGCCTCCGTGGTGACTGGCGTTATGCCGTCGAGGACGAGTTCGTTGACACGCCCGAACCGTGTTCATCGGACGGCGGTTGCTCCTCTCCTGGCGATGCTTCGGCGGTCGGAGCCGCGTACAGAAATGGGAGCCTCCAAGTTCTCCCTCTCTCCTAAGCTCGATGGTGGCCTTCTGGATCTGGAAGGCCATGGCTGCCCTGCTGCAAGTTCGAGGTTGATGTTTCCTCTTCCCCTGTCTGGCCGTGGAGGTGAGGGGGGGGGGGGGGGGGGGGGGGGGGGAGGGGAAGGAGTGTTGCTTATGTTCTTCGTCCTTTGCAGGAAGGTGGCTGTTGATCCCGCTGCAAGCAAATCAAGTGGAGATCTTGGTGCTTTCCACTATCTTCGGCCGAAATGGCGGAGGTTTCCAGAGCCTGGCGCTGGAGCTCGACGGCTCGTCGTCACCAAGTGGTGCATCCCCGGGGACTTCAAGCTGGCCAGCGTCATCTGCTCGTCGCCGGAAGTGAGTGCTCGAGCGCCTGCCTCCCTGATCTCGGCGTCTCTGCCTTGAGGTCACCGGCGATTGGTGGTGGAGCAACCCAGGGACTTGATTGCTTTTTATCTTTTAGTTCTAGGGTGTTTTAAGGCCTTATCTTCAAATATTAGGTTTTCTAGGACAAGAGTTGTAAAAGGGCCTTTTTGCATATTGTACTCGCCACATGTTCCCGTTTAATGCAGCTTTCCTCTTTATGTTAAGAAAAAAAAAAGACAAGAACGGAGCCAGAAGTACATAGTACGAGCACACAGGCAAGCAAACACGGATCAGACCTAAGGATTGCAATGGGTAGGGTATGGACAGGGTAGAGCAATACCATACCCATACCCATATAGTCTATGGGTACAAAATTCTACCCATGCTCTTATCCGCGGGGATGAAAGTATACCCATATCCATACCCGGCGGGTATCCATACCCATTGGGTACCCGTTGGGTAGATCAAGTAGTAAATAAATTGTTCACACTTTTACATTTGTTGGTAGCACATTTGTTAAAAAAAAAACTCAGTTATCTCAACTTAGTAATAGGTAGATGAATATATGACAATTATTAACTTTGGAAATCACAATCTCATGATCATATCTAGTAAGTCAACCTAATAGGTCCATATGTTAGTATAAACAGGTAGGGTATGGGTATACCCACGGGTATAGGGTTGTACCCATGTCCTACCCGCGACTTGGTGGGTAGGGTATGGGTACTACCCATGTACTACCCATGGGTATGAAAATGTGCCCATATCCTCTCCATACGGGTACGGTATCCGCGGGTACCCATATCCATGGATAAAATTGCCATCCTTAACTAGGCCATAATACGCGCTGATCCGTCCATCCTTTTACAGTAGCGTACACGTACACAACCGAAAACGTAGCAAACAAAAGAAAATGATAAAAAGACAAGCAAACAACACACAACCTGAAGAAGAAGAAGACTTGCACGATCGACCAGCTGCGGAAGGTGAAAACGCAGCGGCACCATGAGGAGGTCACACTCTAAAACCATCGCAACCTCCCGAGATGCTAGCTGAGATTTCACCACCTGCAGCAGTACATCAGCAACAAGAGAAGATAATCGCAGGGAGATGATCCAGAAGACGAAAAAACTACGGATGGATGGACCAGTTGCTAGCTCAAATACGGCAACTGAATCTGTCCAGGATCGACGACGCGACTAAAAATAATACTGCAGTATTAGGAGGCTGTCGATTATTCTGCCCTGGCCCGTTCTCTGCTGCGCGCACTAAAATGAGCAAAGATTAGCAGCAGAGGACATACGTCGACCGAGCGGATGATGCAGGGGACGTTCACTTGCCGTCGGCGTCTCCGGCGACCGGGACGCCGCCGCCGCCGTTCTTGTCGGCGCGTCCTTGATGATCTTCTCCTTGATCTGGCCGCGACGGGGTGGCGCCTGGCTCCCAGCAGTCGGTGCCCTGCTGCCGCCGCCGCCGGCGGGAGCTTGAGCCTGGCACCCTTTGGTGGACATCGGCGAGCTAGGCGATTCAATCCGGCGATGCGTGCTGCTATGTCTGTTTCAGGCGATGGCCGTGAGGAGAGCAGATATGGTGGGGCCCAAAGTATACTGGTGCGGGTCCCACTGCATGTAAGGCGGGGGGCGGGCGCTACTTCTACCCAGGAAGGAGGATGGACGATGGACTTTTCTCTGACAGGTGGGCCCACCGGTATCTGGGCGCAATGCTACTGGTGGGGACGTGTCGGTGACTCAGTGGATTTATGGATATCCAACCATCTCGAGCATCTACGGAATGGAAGGTTACGGACAGACGTGGCACAATTTAATTGGGGGGAGCGAACGGACCCACCCAGCAAAATTAGGGGGGCAAATAATAAGGGGACACGTAATCCCGTAGGTGCTTCCCGTAGGCGTGTTCTCTGTAGGTTTAGCATTTCCGTTCTTGTGTCGCTTTAGAGCAACTACAGCCAGCCCCCCAGAGCATCGTTTTGATCGTCGGATGTGTAAAAAAGGCAAAAGCTCTCTCCGCCATGCCCCCATAGCCCTCCCCATGAGCTCAAAAAGGCACCGGCAAACCCAGGCCAAACCCACCTCACTTGGTTCGGCTTGGGGGTGCCGGCGGAAGCAATACCCAATAGTTTCCCCCCACGTGGCCAGATTCCTTTCTTCTCTCTCCTTGTGTGGTCCTTTTTCTTGCCCAGATTCCTTTCTTCTTTATTTGGTGTGGGCTACGGCTGGGAAGTAGTCCTCTTTTTTCATCCGGCGGAAGCAATTTGCCCCCCAGGACTTGCACTTTTTCATCCGGCGAGTGTGCTAGGGGGCACCAACGGCTGGAGTTGCTCTTAGCGTCACACGCTGTCCCTATGGATCCACCTGGCTGAGTGACAGAAGATGTTGTTCGGATTTTTCATTTAGTTGGCTGATGCAACAATTTAATATGGTATCAGAGCAGTAGGTCTCAAGTTTAAGATTCGCCTTACGCACTATTTAATATAAAAATCGTTGCCACCTCCCATCTATTTCACTTCTAGGCGAAGGCCATGTAGAGATAAACAAAACTTTTTCTACGTGGTATGTGAGATCCTGGCTCGGGGCTTAATAGGATTGATAGGATACTCATACCAACAAGTTGCAACTTCTTTTCCGGAAGCTCATCGCGATAGAACCCAGATGTTAAGCGTGCTTGGCCTGGGGTAATATTGGGATGGGTGACCGACCGGGAAGTCCTTCCCGGGTGTGCACGAGTGAGGACAAAGTGCGCAGAAAAGACTAGTGTTGGTCTGTGGGGCCAGTCTAGAGATCCTAGAGAGCTGCCAGGGGTGACAGGCCCGGGGGTGGGTCGGGGTGTTACATTTGGTATCAGAGCCGACCCTTGCGGTAACTCGGGCGTGTGCGGGTCAGAGGCGCGGACATGTGGAGCATGTGCCGGCACTGGACGCACAGACGGGTGCCAAAGGGGGAAGTTCCTAGACTGGGGTTGACCGACGAGGGCGCCGGTCTTTTAAGGGGGGAAGGATGTGAGATCCTGGCTCAGGGCTTAATAGGATTGATAGGATACTCATAACAACAAGTTGCAACTTTTTTTTCCGGAAGCTCATCGCGATAGAACCCAGATGTTAAGCGTGCTTGGCCTGGGGTAATATTGAGATGGGTGACCGACCGGGAAGTCCTTCCCGGGTGTGCACGAGTGAGCACAAAGTGCGCAGAAAAGACTAGTGTTGGTCTGTGGGGCCAGTCTAGAGATCCTAGAGAGCTACCAGGGATGACAGGCCCGGCTCGGGGGTGGGTCAGGGTGTTACATGGTAGTTCCAAGATCTAGCCAAGCACGAGTGAGGACAAAGTGCGCAGAAAAGACTAGTGTTGATCTGTGGGGCCAGTCTAGAGATCCTATAGAGCTGCCAGGGGTGACAGGCCCGGCTCGGGGGTGGGTTGGGGTGTTACATGGTAGTTCCAAGATCTAGCCAAGGTATAAGGCCATGACGATTACCACTAGACGCGCAGGTCCAGATTATTGATGAAGCACGTCGATGCAGTGCAGTCCCATGATCCGACCCAATCCACGATCATCGAAGTGCTGAACATACAATACCTATGGCGGTATCCACACATACGAGGAGGATCACCGGCGGTGGACTGCTAGGTCCGACGCGGCGGTTGGACTGAAAATGGGCTAGGGTTTCCAACGCATGGAAGTGTCTTACCATCCCCTTGCGCATCATGCGCCCCATCTTATATAGAGAGTGAAAGTGGGCCGCATAACACTTGTGGCCCATTCACTAAACTCTACTCAGTCCATGAACGGTTGGGGTCCAACCCAATCGATTTGCTCCTGCTCTTAAGTGTGTAATCCCGCAGGCCCATGGCGACTTTTGGACACAATTGGAGTCCAACTCACAATCAATCAATCGATAGCGGCTCCTAGCAGAATGTGCCGACTCCAAGTACCATAGAGTCACGACGACATACCTTTCAATGCGACATACGTCCAAGTTCCTTTTGCCTCATGATAAACCTTGTCGGGCTATAGGAGAATTACCGTCATCCCTTAATAGCTCAACTCTCTTCTCAATCCGTGATATATGATTCATGAAACTAACACTTAGTCGATCACCTTGGTTAACACTTAACCAAGTCATGCATGGCCATGCTTTCCGAACCATATAACTCGAGAGGGCCTAGAGAATATCTCTCCAGTTGGAGGGGAAAATCCCATCTTGGTTATCAACATCGGGAAGCTTGATTCTCAGCCGACCCGAACTCTGCCTTTATGACTGCCTTGTGACAGAACATCGTTTGACAGAACCTATGTCGGTTGATCCACAACTCGGATTGTGCGAAAACCTCAGGTATAAGGATTACATTGATTGAGACATACAAATGACGACTTACTCGTTGTATCTCAATATTGGTTAGTCCAACTCGCTATACTCTTTATCCGAATCCATGTAAGTCGGAATGGCATCACCATGCCCATGACAAGTGGAACTGAGTCATCAGCCGACTTTCACATTAGTTTAAGTTGTGTGTCCAGCACAACCACAACGACCAAGGACAATCTAGTATGAACAACATGAATATACAGTTTCACAACTGAATCACATATTCAATGAACATATCAGATGTTCGTACAAGGACAACTTAATAACTTTATGAATACATTGGGAATTATATCATACATGATTGTCTCTAGGGCATATTCCCAACACTATGGTCTTCACGTATGTCTAGTCTAGACGTAAGGGGAGTGTTAACATATGAGTAAAATGCATCATAAGTCCTATAACTATTTGGGATCAAGTGAGTCTCATATGTATGAAAATGCATGTTCAAGTCCTAATTGTTTCTAAAGTGTGTCACCGGTGGCACTAAGCTCACCGGAGCAGCTTTGACCAACCTTTGATCGGTGACAATTATTCAATTTACCTCCTAAAAAATTATGTCTTCTAATTCCGTGCCCCTCTATTGTCAACATACCGTCACCATCCTTCCCGAGACCCTTCCTCGCCGCAATCTACCATTGTTGTCGTCCAATCCGTATATTGCCACCTTGTTGGATCAGTGTCCATGAGTCGAGTCACCCTCGGACCCTGTCGTCTCCAAGCTCGGAGAGGCGCATATGCTAGGCGCCTCCATGCTTGGAGAGGCGCCAGCTGCACGACAAGGATCTCCACGGACCGCTGCTGGTTCCTCGTGCGCTGCCATGAGTGAGATCCCGCACATCCAGGGCAGACAATGCGAAAACCATATTGGATCCAATTATCCACCATAGGCATCCTCCCGGCACACGAATAATTAGAAGAAACAACTTTTAAGGGGTAAATTGAATAATTGTCACCGGTCAAAGGTCGGTCAAAGCTTCTCCGGTGAGTTTAGGACTGCTGGTGACACACTTTAGAAATAATTAGGACTCAAACGTGCATTTTCATACATGTGGGACTTACTTGACACCCCCCGGATAGTTATAGGACCTAGGATGCATTTTACTCAAATATATATGTTCATCCAGGGCAAAGTTTCGAGATATCAAAAATTTAGTGGTGCAGTGTAAATTAAAAAGCCCTTCCCCATCAGCTAACGAGCAACAATTTAATCATGAATGATTGAGTAGCACCAGACAATCTTGCCTGAATGGCAATCTTGGTAAGCTGAGAGTTGGAATTAAGATGGATGGGAAATCCCAGGCCTATTTTATGTTGGCCTTTGTAGGATGTATCTATGTAACATATTACAAAATGAGATATTGGCACCAATGTGGGTTGTTTGGGGGAGTAATGCCCTGGATAGCATCGTCCCTTTTAAAATTGGAATATTTTTTTAGTTACTTGAACTAAGTTTCAAAATATATGAATAATTATATAAAAATATAATGATTTTTTGAAAGGATATGCATATTATTGTATTTTGCTACGTAGTATTTATTTTCACTTTCTTTATATACTACACCCTTCAATCCATAATAAGTGTTGCTGATTTAGCACAAGTTAATCGGACGATGTACTTTTTCACGAAATTTAAAAGAATGAAAAAAATTCTATTATAGTGGGCAGCAATCTAGGCAACGCTATGAGCTATGCTATGCTTATCTCGCTCGCAATAATAGGTGTTCCTCGTATAGGAATTTTTTTAGCCATGGTTTTGGGTTTGACGAACAACTAGCTCAATGGGCTTATAACTGACGCGTGTTGGCCCGCCGTATCCGTTTACAAAACAAGCTGAAACGAAAATCAATATAACACGGTCATCCGAGCTCCGTAAGGCAACACCCGTAGCCGCCTCCGGTACCGACTTCCTCGTCTCCACCGTGCAGCGATCACGGCTTCTTCCGGCGAGATCCTCAACGACTAGGTGCCTCCTCTCTCCGTCTCTCCCCCTTCTCTCTCTCTCCCACACACACGCAAACAAAATCATGCCCTTGTATAACCCTAGCCCTAGCCTTTGTCAAGTTCTCCAAGAACATCATGTTCCCTATGATCAAATTCTTCTTCTTCTTCCAATCTGATTCGGAGGGTGTTTTTTTTGCCTCGCCATTTTCATATGATTTGTACCATAATTTTTAGTTGTCTCTGAAGTTCATGCCCTGTTCCTGTGACGTTCTTGTCCAACCAATTGTAGCGATAAGGCAAATCATAACTATTTCAAGTTGCTTTCTGAAAGGTTTCCTTTTACGATTGTGTATTCACAGTGTCCAACCAAACACCGTTACACCAGCCTTTCACCGACGATGAGGAGACTGCATCTAAGCGGGAGGCTGTACGTAGATGACATGGCCCCAGGCACCGGCGACGAGGAACTTCGCCGCCACTTCGGGCGGTACGGGGACGTGGCCGACATCTTCATTCCCACGTGCCGCCGCACGGGCGGACCCCGCTGCTTCGCCTTTGTCCAGTTCTCCAGCCCTCATGACGCCGGCTGCGCCCTCGCTGACCCTTGCCATGTCATCAATGGCCGGGAGGTACCTAGCTATGTCAACCTCGTTGGGCAGTTTCTTCTTTTTCCCACATAATGAATGACAGGATCTTATTATGCTGCGTGCACCAGTGCTGTCATGGTTTTCATTTTGAGTGCGATTCACTGAATTCCAGTAGACTGAAATATTTTGACCTTTCAGCAAAAATATTTCAGCAATTTCAGACTTTCAGCACGTAGAAATTCAAATACTTTTGAAAGAACTTACAAATATTTTAAATACTTGGTTCAATTCAAGTGAAACTGAATGTGAAAACCATGGTGCCGCTACATATTACCAGTGAGAACGCAGAGTCATTTTTTCATGAGAAAGTGGTCTGGAATTTATCTCCTTTTGTACAAAATTTGGCTTTCCATTCATGCCTGCTTGGGAATTTTAAATCCCGTATATATGTTGTGGTTTATTGGCTGATAGATTGGAAATGCCTTTTCCTGTGCAGGTGTACATTGCAAGGGCACGACCAAGACGTTTGGAAGAATCGAGTGTGTAAGGCGCGCGCGCGCGCTCTCTCTCTCTCTTAATCCTGACCCTACCTTTGTCAAGTTCTCCAAGAAGAGGATGTTCCCTATGATCATTCCTCTTCTTCCAATCTGATTCTGTGATTCGAGGGTGTTTTTTCGTAGCCACTTTCATATGATTTGTATCATAATTTTTAGTTTTCTCTGAAATTCATGCCCGGTTCCCTTGCTTTCTGAACGGTTCCTTATACGATTGTGTTTACAGTGTCCAACCAGACACCAGCATGTCACCGGCGATGAGATGGCATGGCCCCAAATACCATATAAACGGGAGGTTGTACTTAGATGACATGGCCCCAGGCACCAGTGAAGTGGATCTCCGCAGCTACTTCGGTCGCTATGGGGATGTGGCCGATATCTTCATTCCCACGTACGGCCTCAATGGCCAGCCCCGCTGCTGCGCCTTTGTACAGTTCTCTAACCCCGGTGACGGTGGCCACGCTCTCGCCGACGGATGCCATGTTATCAACGGCCGAGAGGTACGTGTGTCAACCTCCTTCGCATTTTCTTCGTTTCCCGCATAATGAATGACTGGATCGTACAACTGCTGCTACATATTATTAGTGAGAATGCTGAGTCGATTTCCGAGAGAAATTACCGCATAATGAATGACTGGGATTTTGTATGGGACGTGTCGTGCGTCAGAACTTTCAACTTTTGGTGTCTCTTTCTGTCGATAAGGGATATCCTCATATCCATAAGAAGGTAATTAAGGTTTTGTTTTGAGTGGCAACTGGCAACCCAATTAAATTCACACAAAATAAGTCATAGTTTTCATGTTAGGATGAGGATTTGACCAACAATTACTCCGCTAATATGCAGCTTATATTATACTACTACAACATCATAGTTATATAGGCAAGTACTTCTGCATGTGAATCCTATAACATTAGTTCTGTGTCACCAAAATTATATAGTAAATACAGTAACTATCTATCAGAGGAAACAAAATATACCCAGCTTATATATTAGGACTGATATCGATTTGTCATATGAGCAAAGTAATACATAGCATGATAGATTAATCTCCTTTTGTACAGAAGTTGGCTTTCCACTCATGTATACTTACTTGGGAATAAATCCCATATATATGGTTTAGTGTGGTCATAGGCCGATAGATTGAAGATGTCTTTTCCTGTCCAGGTATACATTACAAGGGCACGACCAACACATTTAGAATTATCGAGTGTGTACCAGTACAAGCCTCTCTGCGAGCGGCAAATTCGGGAGGGTCCATGGCGTGGATATCGGGTTGGCGACATCGGCAAAACATCCTTCGGTCAGCTAGTGTATGACTCCATGATAATATATATCTCGGAGGATGGTGTTCAATCTTGGTGCAGATCGGTAGAACTACACACCGAGCGCAAGTCTACTGGGTACGGGCCAAGACAACATTGATACGAGCTCTCTGAAAGACCGTACTCAGTGTTCATCAAGTGGCGAGCCTTCTGGAAACTTTGGCCAATTGTTTAGTAGTATTTCTGTGCTACCGTTGGTCTCTCATGCTACGAAGATGGGCTAAACTTTGTTGGACAAACGCCTAATAATGCTGAATTTACACACTCTACCTGGGGCTGCCCCGGCCCAGAGCTGGTGTTTGGCTCTATACTTCTTTGCATATTGCTAGTAGCCTCTTTCTTGGCTTGGTTCTTTCATGTTCTGAGCTGTTGCTCTCGTTAGTAGTCCGGTAAAAACGAGTGCGGACGAACAGTGCCCGGGCACACATGCTCCTGCTTTTTTCGAAAAATTCAAAAATAGTAAATCATTACCAAAAATTCTAAAAAAAATTGGAGTCATAGGTATATAAGTTCTTCACATCCCTGCAAATTCTCAGAATCAAATGAAATTTTATTTGCACTGTATGAAAAAGACAAAATCAGCATTCCGAAAAATGGGTTTCAGATCTAGATCTGACAGATTATTTTGTCTTTTTCGCCCAGTGCAAATAAAATGTCATTTGATTCTGAGAATTTGCAGGGATGTGAAGAACTTATATACCTATGACTCTAATTTTTTTTAGAATTTTTGGTAATGATTTACTATTTTTTGATTTTTTTTTAAAAGCAGGAGCATGTGTGCTCGGGCACACTTAGGAGTTTTGCGGTAAAAACTGGTTACATGTATCCCAAGTTCCCCGCTGGAATGTTTATGTATTTTTCGCCCGCTTTCATAAAAACAAGGTAATGAAGGTACATTGGTCCTAGAATCTTCGCGGCAACAAGTGCTATAGTTATACTTGGATTTGGATACACCATTAAGGCATGTATCAGCTATGCTATGGTTTGATTAGTATGAATTGGCCCACTGAAGCACCTCTAAGGCATGTGCTCACCGTCTCTTAACACGTTATCATATGAGTAATAAAAATTTAAGATACAACTAGTACCATGCATTGTTTCTTGTGAGTTGTATCTACATTTAATGATTTGTGCCTCATGCATGCATATGATTGGGTTAAAACATTTTTTTGCCTATAACCACATGCAAAGCTTATATGTAAGGTACAAGTTCAATCTCTTTCTTCATTAACTAGCATGTCACATAAGCAAAATGCCTATAAAACCGTGCTAAGAAACCACCATTGGCATAGGCCTAAATGCACAAGCTAAGAAACCATGTTGATGGGTATAAATGGTTAGAAAAATAAATTATGCGCCTACTCAAAAAGACTTTCGTCCTGCTTGCCAAATAAACCACACGGGCGATACAAATTGATGATAAAACCTCTTACAAATCAGATAAAAATTAACAAAAAATACAGGAGTAGCCATACTCGAAACACCCGAGATAATTACAAGAGAGGTGCCACTACGCCTCCTTATGAATACACCGACGTTCGCGCCACACCCACCAAGGGAGCCATCTCATTATCTTTATGCTTTCGTAAAGAAAAATTATGGTGGAATAACTTTTTGAATTAGTTTATGAAAGAGCCCAATGCAAAAAATGCATGTTGGGTCTTTGAAACATTACAAATCATTTTGATAATAATCTGTTTGATCTGGGTTCGAATCTGTATAGCCCTAGGGGCTTCTGGCTGATGCTTCTGCCAAGTTTTTGTTCTGGCTCCAGCAATAATATTAAGGGTTCTTTCCCAAAGCGGTTACGCGTAGCAGGCTCATTCATCGAGAATCAAAATCATAGAGACGGCAAAAAAAGAATTTCTATCAAAATAATAGAAAGAAGGATCTCTTCCCTGATTTGAATCTCGTCCTTTAAATAGGATATCTCTATACTTACCTACAATAACTTCAATTATTCAGTAGATAAGTATAATTAGTAGTTTGCTTGTATTTACATTATCCAAATTGATACACTTTAAAAATAAAAAATAAGTCAAAGTGATAAATCAATTTATTTGCTCGTGTAGGGATTCAAAACAATGTATGTAGTAGGTGTAGTGATGTCTCCTCATTCTTTCATAAAAAACGATACAATAAGGCTAGCTAGGCTTAGCCGTGAAGATCTTCATTAGGCTTCATCGACATCTACTCCCGCTACAGAGTGTCAGTAGGAATTCAATCGAGATCTAAAGTCTTAGATCTATATCTATTAGGTCTAGATCTGGATGTGATCCTTTTTGCTTGTATCTTCATAGACAGATCTTGGTTGTTCCATGTAAGGCATTTTGTTTTCCATGCGCGTAACCCTACAGAACATTCTTGTTATCATAATTAACTAAATCCAATTATGCCAATATCCAGTTATAATTTGTTACCCAATAGTGTCTTATTATCTATGTAGAGATACCGGAAGTGACACTATGGCCCGGTCCATTATTTTGCATTGATTTAAAAACTTGTTTTTCGTTGGTCCGTTTTGTTGTTATTTGTGTTTTAATATATTTTCCACATTGGACATTTAATCTCTTGTGTTTGGCGAGCTGGGAAGCTTGACAACCTTCCTTGAATGTTGGGTAAGGTGTTTTATGTGTTTTGTGCCTACTTCATACTCTTTGCGTATTGTATTCGATAAACCTTGGTTCACCAAGTGAAATTTGCTATATAGTGATACATCATACCTTCCATTGGGGTATCCCAACGGTAGTTATTTACACCATCAGCTACACTTCAAAACATGGATTTGTGGTCTCCCGCTTTCTAGTGCCAACAAACTAGATGCAGGAGATATGTTCTTGTGTTAATTTTTAAATAGCTATTTCAAATTTCACTTCATCAAGATGACAAATCCAACCGTTGTCAGTAAATTCAGCCAAAAATAACCCATTATAAGAAGTAATTTGGATCAATGATCTAGGTTATATATCTCAACGCCCTACGTCAAGGTGTTGAGATAGTCAGACGCTTAGCTAGGTTCAAGTAGGGTGTCGAGGTTGCAGGACCGTTGATGTGGGCAAACTTCGTTTTGCACAAATGCTCGATCACTAATCTTGCTCAATTGTTTTGCACAGACAATCCATTACAGCAGGCTCCTGTTTTTTCACACAACTAGTGGACGCGGACAGTCCGCTGATGGTGTAGTTGATGGAGTTGGGTGGTGCCCGAAGCGAAGGCATGGATGTAGCAAGTAGCAGTTTTCGCTCAATTAAGAACCGAGATTTAATCGAAACAGTAGGACTTTGAAATCAACAACGAGGTGCACGTCAACGATCTCTGTCGCTTAACAGTTGACGAACGTGGATCTGCACACACTCAAACAATTACTTTGCCCCCAACTGCAGGAAGGTTGTCAATCTTCCCGGTCTGCTGAAAACAAAGCGGTTAAACATATAGTGTAGTGAATGAATTTATGGAAACAGACCAACGAGCAAGTGAATATGAAAAATGAGTAAACGAGGTTGTAAACAATATAAAAAAGATGGACCGGGGGCCATGGGTTCACTAGTGGTGTCACTCCAATAAATAAAATACTCATATGATGGGTAAACAAATTACAGTTAGGCAATTGACAAGATTATGACACAAACTTAATCTAGCTATATCAAAGTGTTCATCATAATATTCATATAGGCATCACAACAAGGAACAAAGACCGTCATGCAACTGCATCTTGTCTAAAAAGTCCACCTAGGGATCGCTATCCAGCCTGTCACCCATCGGTATTAAGTTGCAAGCAACAGATAATTGCACTAAGTAAAGTGTATGATGTAAGCAATATTTATAATCACGTAGACATAAACACCGTTATTTTTCCCTTAGTCGCAACAGCACACCCCTGTCCTTAGATGTTTCTGTCACTTGTGCCCAGGCACATGAGGGGGCATGAACCAACTATCTAGCGTAAATACTCTCTCTTGGAGATACAAGCAATCACTTGGCCAAAGTAACTACGCACATTGAAGAGCATGCAAGAACATAAATTAACATATAAGAACCATGCACAATCTGATCATAACTTCATAATCCATCGGATCCCAACAAACACATCATATAGCATTACAAATAGTCGATCTTGATCATGTGGGCAACTCACAAGATCATAAACATGAACCACAAGGGAGAGAGACAACCACTACCATGGACCCGTAGTCCAAGGTGGAACTACTCACACATCATCCCGGCGGAAGGCATGGCGATGTAGAGCCCTCCGGGATTGATCTCCCCTCCGGCAGCGTGCAGGGAATAACTTCAGAATCTCCCCGAATTAGGTTTCGAGGTGGCAGCGTCTTCGGGATGGAGTTCGTGGAAAATAATCATCGCCCCAATGTTTTTAGGGTAAAAGTAATTTCATAGGCGTCGGAGGGGGGCGAGGGGACCCACCAGGAGCAGGGGCGGGTCCCAGCCGTGGGCTCACCTCTGGCCGCGGCTGCTGGTCATCCCTGCCCTGGGGGTGGCCCCTCAGAATATTTGCATAAATGGATTTTCTGAAATAGAAAACAGCAAAAATAGGAAACTGGCACTGACATCTTGTCAATATGTTAGTTCGACAAAAAGCCTAAAAATGGTATAATAAGATGATAAAAACATGTAACAATGATATATAACTAGCATGGATCAATCAAAAATTATAGAGACGTTTGACACGTATCAGCATCCCCAAGCCTAACTCTTACTCGTCCTCGAGTAGGTAAGTGATAAAAAAGATATTTTTTATGAGACATGCTACCACATAATCTTGATCAAAGTAGTAATATAAAGCACATGATATGAATAAAGTGATCCAAAACAAATTATATAGTTGATAATAAGAAAACAATGAGTAACCAAGTTGCATTATCTAAGCAAAACCCTCCATGAATAGTATTTTGGAGACATGAAAGCATAAAGATTGACATAACATGAAAGTCCTCAAGGTAATATTTTCTTGTCAAAAGTGTTTGAAGTCAATACATAGGAAGATGCAAGTTTCAGCATTGCTTCAACTTTCAACATGTTTATCTCATAGATAAAGTCAACATAAAGAATCATGATTAAGCATAAAGATGCAATATAATCAACTACAACCAGAGTTAGTGTTGCAAGCTTGCTTTGAGTAGACGGAGAGAGAAAAGGAAAACTGACTCGACATGAATAGTAAAAGAAAGGCTCTTTGCAGAGGGAAGCAGGGATTAATCTTGTGCTAGAGCTTTTTAAATTCTAAAAATAGAAGTAAAACAATTTTGAGAGATGCATGCTTTCGTCAATGAATCTATAGCAAAGAAATCCATTAGTCCCCCATACCAAGCAAGGATTTTAGATTTTTGAGAGCGGCTCCCATAGAGGAACGAGATCATTCCTCTTTCTCCTTTGTTTATCACTAGCCAATGTTTGACTGATTCCTCAGATACAATGTGTGAAGGAGATATTAATCTTGGTTGAATTTATATTTTGCGGGCTGGGAACTGATGTCTACTACACACTTCTATTCTTGTAGACTTGTTGGGCCTCCAAGCGCAGAGGTTTGTAGGACAACGGCAAATTTTCCTTAAGTGCGTAACCCAAGGTTTATCGAATCCACGGGAGGTAGAGGTCAAAGATATCCCTCTCAAGCAACCCTGCAATTAAGATACAAGAAGTCTCTTGTGTCCCCAACACACCTAATACAATTGTCAGTTGTATAGGTGCACTAGTTCGGCGAAGAGATGGTAAAATGCAAGTGATATGGATGGTAAAAGGTGATTTTGTAATTCTGTAATAAAAATGGCAGCAAGCAAACAAGTGACAAAAGTGACTAAAAACGGTGTATCAATGCTTGGAAACAAGGCCTAGGCTTCATACTTTCACTAGTGACTACTCTCAACATCATTAACATAATTAAACACATGATAGTTCCCACAAAAACACATGCATGGTAGACGTTACTCGGAGATCATTCTTTTGTGGATCAAATAGGATGAGAATTGCGTAGGGCTACGAAAAGCACACCTTAAAGTTTGTATTCCACATCTATGAACACTTCATGCTGTCACTATCTGCATCCAAAGATAGTACTAACAAACACCACAACCTATTTCTTGAATAGTCTCTTTCTTCAATAACACAAGCATCAAGAAACCTCATGATCTATTCAATCCAACAATAAAGAACAAACTGATGATGAAGATCCTTCCAATCTATTATCCATGGAGTCACACACGGCACCCACACTATCACCGAGATACCGTGATCACAACGGTGACTCCGGAAATTGTACTAAATAACACCACTTGAGCAACATCATATCCATTACACATAGGGAAACATCATGTATTCAACTACACTAACAAAGCTCATGATCACAACGAAGATCACAGCATGGGAGAGAGAGATAACCACATAGCTACTTGTATAAGCCTCAGCCCCAGTGAGGGACTACTCCCTCCTCATCGCGGGAAGCAGCGGTGTCGATGGAGATGGCTTCGGTGGTCGATCCCCGTCCCGGCAAGGTGCCGGAACAGGTCCTTCTGAACCCCCGAAACTTGTCGACGATGGCGGCGGAGCTCTGTATCGTATTTCGGAAAATCCTTCGGGGGTTAGGGTTTTTAGGTCGAGGATGATTTTATAGGCGTCGGAGGCGGCCGAGGGGTGCACCACAGGGCAGGGGCGGGTCCCACCTACGGGTGGACCCTAGGCCGCGGCAGGGGGCCGCCCCTGGCCTGTGTGGGTTCCCTAGAGTCGCCCTTCTGGCTCCCTTCCTCATTTCTCCAATAAAAAATTGTCGTAAATTTTCGTCCAATTCCGAAAATATTTGCAGAAGTAACTTTCTGCAACAAAATCAGCACAAAAACAGGGAACTGGCACTGGGTATCTTGTCAATAGGTTAGTCCGACAAAATGTATAGAAATGATGTAATATGATAGTAAAAACATGTGACAACATCACAAAACTAGCATGGATCACTCAAAAATTATAGATACGTTTGACACGTATCAGCATCCCCAAGCTTAACTCCTACTCGTCCTCGAGTAGGTAAGTGATAACAAAATAATTTTTGATGAGACATGCAACCAACATAATCGTGATCATGATAGTAATGTAAAGCATAGGATGTGAATGAAGTGATACAAAACAATTGTCTATAGTTGATAACAAGAAAGCAATGAATAACCAAGTTGAGTCATTCGAGCAAAACCTGTCATAAATAGTACGTTAAAAACATGAAAGCAGTGTGATCCACATATTTGATTAATCCACAAAGGTAATAGTTCCATGAAAAAAGTGTTTGAGAATCAAAACAAAGAAGATGTAAGTTTTAGCAAAAAGCTTCAACTTCCAACGGTAAAGTCAATATAAAGATTCATGTTTAATCTGACGATGCAATATGATCAATGATACCCAGGGTCAATGCTAGATGTTTGCTTTGGTGGATATAAAAGGAAGAGGAAAACTGACTGAACATTAAAAGTAAAAGAAAGGCCCTTCGCAGAGAGAAGCAGGGATTAGTCATGTGCTAGAGCTTTTTATTTTATGAAACAGAAGTAAAACAATTTTGAGGTATGCATGCTTTCGTCAACGACTTCACAACAGAGAATCTATCTAGTCCCTCATAACAAGCAAGGTTTTTTAGACTTGTGAGAGCAGCTGGTTTTTAGAAGAGCGAGTACGCTCTTCTTTCTCCTTGGTTTCACCACTGTCCAATGTTTGAGCTGATTTCTCAGATTTGCATTGCGCGGAGGAGAATGGTGAGTTATATTTATATTTTTCTTAAGCTGCTCTCGGGTTGATTCAAGTGAAGACGTAATCCATCGACACCGGGTGAAAGGGGGAAAATGACCTTGCTCGTCACAAGTTATATCTAGCTCTCTACTGCTCCCTCATGAGCTTAAAAACATAGGCACAAAAAGAAGTATTTTGAATTTTTAAAGTTAGCACATGACAAATTTACTTGGAATGGTAAGAAATACCATGCATAGGTAGATATGGTGGACACAACTGGCATGATAGTTTGGCTTTGGGATTTGGATGCACGAGTGAACCATACACTCAGTACGAATTTTTGGGCTTAGCAAAGAAGGTATTTGAAGCAAACATCTAAAATTAACCGGTAACAGAGTAGCATAAGACATTTATCAATCATAACCCTAAAGCTCCACATCGTCTCCAATGTTGAACAACAATTCTTTTGATGGAAAGATTAGCTTAATGAATTAACAACTAAGAAACACCACACAGTTTCAAGTTTTTAACAGTATTTCTTTACTAATCAATTCCACTCAAATAACCAGCAAGTTTAAGCATTCATCTTAATATCTCAAAACAAATGAGAAGTATCAATTGTCCACACAATGATCTACAATACTATGCAGGCTTTCATTTTATTCCAATATCACATGCATAGCATTTTACTGATCTAACACATTAACCAAGCAACCAAAACAACTCTCTAACAAATATAAGTGAAGAACAAGAGAGTTTAACATCAACCACTAGCAGCTCTAAATAAGATAATAGCTAAAAGCGAGAGCTTACTAGCAAACAAACAGTAGCTAAGAATACTCAACAAGATATAAGCGAAGCACAGGAGTATTCAAATGAAAAAGCGGAGCGTGTCTCTCTCCCACACAAATAAAGCAAGGATCAAACAAGCATATGACCAGCAAACAAACAAACAAAAAAACCTGAAATTAAAAAGATGCTCCAAGCATAGCACATAATATGTAAAGTGATAAAAACTTAGTTCAACGAAAACGACCTCATGATAGTCGATGAAGAAGAGGGGATGCCTTGGACATCCCCAAGCTTAGACGCTTGATGGTTCTTGATATTCAGAGGGGGTGCCATGGGGGCATCCTCAAGCTTGAGCTTTGATCCATCTTCAATTTCTTCATGTTCCTCTCCTCTCCTTTGGAACTTAAAAACTCCCTTCACACAAAACTTCTCATAAACTGATTAGAGGGTTAGTGCTCATAAATTAAAATGCACATGTGTTCAACTCAAGACAAATTACAAACAACTTTATTGGGCATTAGCTACTGTTTACTAAGCCTTAGTGTGGCACTCCTTTTCTAGAGTATCACATTTGACGATAGTAAAAGAGACGAATACAAATAAAAGCAGAATCTATAAAAAACTGAACATTCTTTAAAGATCGAATTGTTCAAGCCACTTCTGTATCTCAAATCAGAAAAGTCAAAACTAACGAAAGATAGATAAAAGTATAAGGCTTGCTATCTAAAAATTTCAAAAAAATATAAAATTAATAGGATTTTTAGATTTTTGAACAGTGAAGGACAAAATTCTGTTTCTGGACAGCAAAACAACACCTCGCACTTTCAATGCATTAGAGGCTAAACTTGGCACAAAAAACTAAAAAAAAAAGATACAATTAAGTTGCTACAGAGGCAACAACTCCGTGACTCAAGAAAAGCAAAAAACAAACTGAAAGTAGAAGATGGGTTGTCTCCCAACAAGCGCTTTTCTTTTAAGTCTTCTAGCTAGGCATGGTAATTTTAATGATGCTCTCATAAGAATAAGAGTTGGAACGCAAAAGAGAGCATCATGAAGCAAATATCAAACACATTTAAGTCTAACTCTCTTCCTATGCATAGGCATTACATAAGAAAATAAATCATTGGAGCATAAAGCATTAAGCATAGAAAGGCAAAGCAAGTGCAACATTAAAACCTTCAACATAAAGAGGGGAAACTCCATAAGATGAAAATTTATAAAACCACGCTTCCCTCTCTCATAATAACTTTCAGTAGAATCATAAGAAAACTCAATAACATAACCATCACATAAAGCATTTTTCTCATGATTCACATGCATAAAAGTATAATTATTACTCAACACATAAGTAAAATCTTTCTCATTAGTAATAGTGGGAGTAAAACTATCATAGCCATCATTGTAATCATCATAAATAGGAGGCATATAATAATCGTAATAAACTTTTTTCTCAATAGTAAGTGGACTGAAAATATCACATTCATCATTATAATCATCATATATTGGAGGCAAAGTATCATCAAAGCAAATTTTCTCCTCAAAACTTGGGGGACTAAAAAGATCATATTCATCAAAACCAGCTGCCCCAAGCTTAGAATTTTCCATAGAATTAGCAATAATGGTGTCCAAAGAATTCATGCTAATAACATTGCTACTATAATGATTATTATGCAAATAAAGTTCCATAGGTTTTTTAATTTTCTCTTCAAAAGCATCATGACCAATTTCAGGATAGAGTTTATAAAGCTCTCTCATTTTTTGTTGTTTTCCATTAAACCGAACTAGTGAAATAAAAACAAGAAACAAAAAGATTTAATTGCAAGATCTAAAGTAGATACCTTCAAGCGCTCACCTCTCCGGCAACGGCATCAGAAAAGAGCTTAATTGCCGGAGGATGTGAGTGCCGTTTACCTTACCTCCCCGACAACGGCGCCAGAAATTAGCTTGATGTCAACTACACACTTCTATTCTTGTAGACTTGTTGGGCCTCCAAGCGCAGAGGTTTGTAGGACAGCGGCAAATTTCCCTTAAGTGAGTAACTCAAGGTTTATCAAATCCACGGGAGGTAGAGGTCAAAGATATCCCTCTCAAGCAACCCTGCAATTAAGATACAAGAAGTCTCTTGTGTCCCCAACACACCTAATACAATTTTTAGTTGTATAGGTGCACTAGTTCGGCGAAGAGATGGTAAAATGCAAGTGATATGGATGGTAAAAGGTGATTTTGTAATTCTGTAATAAAAATGGCGGCAAGCAAACAAGTGACAAAAGTGACTAAAAACGGTGTATCAATGCTTGGAAACAAGGCCTAGGCTTCATACTTTCACTAGTGACTACTCTCAACATCATTAACATAATTAAGCACATGATAGTTCCCACAAAAACACATGCATGGTAGACGTTACTCGGAGATCATTCTTTTGTGGATCAAATAGGATGAGAATTGCGTAGGGCTATGAAAAGCACACCTTAAAGTTCGTATTCCACATCTATGGACACTTCATGCTGTCACTATCTGCATCCAAAGATAGTACTAACAAACACCACAACCTATTTCTTGAATAGTCTATTTCTTCAATAACACAAGCATCAAGAAACCTCATGATCTATTCAATCCAACAATAAAGAACAAACTGATGATGAAGATCCTTCCAATCTATTATCCATAGAGTCACACACGGCACCCACACTGTCACCGAGATACCGTGATCACAACGGTGACTCCGGAAATTGTACTAAATAACACCACTTGAGCAACATCATATCCATTACACATAGGGAAACATCATGTATTCAACTACACTAACAAAGCTCATGATCACAACGAAGATCACATCATTGGAGAGAGAGATAACCACATAGCTACTTGTATAAGCCTCAGCCCCGGTGAGGGACTACTCCCTCCTCATCGCGGGAAGCAGCGGTGTCGGTGGAGATGGCTCCGGTGGTCGATCCCCGTCCCGGCAGGGTGCCGGAACAGGTCCTTCTGAACCCCCGAAACTTGTCGGCGATGGCGGCGGAGCTCTGTATCGTATTTGGGAAAATCCTTCGGGGTTAGGGTTTTTAGGTCAAGAATGATTTTATAGGCGTCGGAGGCGGCCGAGGGGTGCCCCACAGGGCAGGGGCGGGTCCCACCTGCGGGTGGGCCCTAGGCCGCGGCAGGGGGCCGCCCCTGGCCTGTGTGGGTCCCCTGGAGTCGCCCTTCTGGCTCCCTTCCTCATTTCTCCAATAAAAAATCATCGTAAATTTTCGTCCAATTCCGATAATATTTCCAGAAGTAACTTTCTGCAACAAAATCAGCACAAAAACAGGGAACTGGCACTGGGCATCTTGTTAATAGGTTAGTCCGACAAAATGTATAGAAATGATGTAATATGATAGTAAAAACATGTGACAACATCACAAAACTAGCATGGATCACTCAAAAATTATAGATACGTTTGACACGTATCAGCATCCCCAAGCTTAACTCCTACTCGTCCTCGAGTAGGTAAGTGATAACAAAATAATTTTTGATGAGACATGCAACCAACACAATCGTGATCATGATAGTAATGTAAAGCATAGGATGTGAATGAAGTGATACAAAACAATTGTCTATAGTTGATAACAAGAAAGCAATAAATAACCAAGTTGAGTCATTCGAGCAAAACCTTTCATAAATAGTACGTTAAAAACATGAAAGCAGTGTGATCCACATATTTGATTAATCCACAAAGGTAATAGTTCCATGAAAAAAGTGTTTGAGAATCAAAACAAAGAAGATGTAAGTTTTAGCAAAAAGCTTCAACTTCCAACGGTAAAGTCAATATAAAGATGCATGTTTAATCTGACGATGCAATATGATCAATGATACCCTGGGTCAATGCTAGTGTTTGCTTTGGTGGCTATAGAAGGAAGAGAAAAACTGACTGAACATTAAAAGTAAAAGAAAGGCCCTTCGCAGAGGGAAGCAGGGATTAGTCATGTGCTAGAGCTTTTTATTTTTATGAAACAGTAGTAAAACAATTTTGAGGTATGCATGCTTTCGTCAACGACTTCACAACAGAGAAGCTATCTAGTCCCTCATAACAAGCAAGGTTTTTTAGACTTGTGAGAGCAGCTTGTTTTTAGAAGAGCGAGTACGCTCTTCTTTCTCCTTGGTTTCACCACTGACCAATGTTTGAGCTGATTTCTCAGATTTGCATTGCGCGGAGGAGAATGGTGAGTTATATTTATATTTTTCTTAAGCTGCTCTCGGGTTGATTCAAGTGAAGACTTAATCTATCGACACCGGGTGAAAGGGGGGAAATGACCTTCCTCGTCACAAGTTATATCTAGCTCTCTACTGCTCCCTCATGAGCTTAAAAACAGAAGCACAAAAAGAAGTATTTTGAATTTTTAAAGGTAGCACATGACAAATTTACTTGGAATGGTAAGAAATACCATGCATAGGTAGATATGGTGGACTCAGCTGGCAAGATAGTTTGGCTTTGGGATTTGGATGCACGAGTGAACCATACACTCAGTACTAATTTTTGGGCTTAGCAAAAAAGGTATTTAAAGCAAACATCTAAAATTAACCGGTAACAGAGTAGCTTAAGACATTTATCAATCATAAAGATAAAAGCTCCACATCGTCTCCAATATTGACCAAACAATTGTTTTGATGGAAAGATTAGCTTAATGAATTAACAACTACGAAACACCACACCGTTTCAAGTTTTTAACAGTATTTCTTTACTAATCAATTTTACTCAAATAACCAGCAAGTTTAAGCATTCATCTTAATATCTCAAAACAAATGAGAAGTATCAATTATCCACACAATGAGCTACAATACTATGCAGGCTTTCATTTCATTCCAATATCATATGCATAGCATTTTACTGATCTAACACATTAACCAAGCAACCAAAACAACTCTCTAACAAATATAAGTGAGAACAAGAGAGTTTAACATCAACCACTAGCAGCTCTAAATAAGATAATAGCTAAAAGCGAGTGCTTACTAGCAAACAAACAGTAGCTAAGAATACTCAACAAGATATAAGGGAAGCACAGGAGTATTCAAATGAAAAAGCGGAGCGTATCTCTCTCCCACACAAATAAAGCAAGGATCAAACAAGCATATGACCAGCAAACAAACAAACAAAATTGAAAGTAAAAAGAATCTCCAAGCATAGCACATAATATGTAAAGTGATAAAAACTTAGTTCAACGAAGACGACCTCATGATAGTCGATTAAGAAGAGGGGATGCCTTGGACATCCCCAAGCTTAGACGCTTGATGGTTCTTGATATTCAGAGGGGGTGCCATGGGGGAATCCCCAAGCTTGAGCTTTGATCCATCTTCAATTTCTTCATGTGCTCTCCATTGGAACTTAAAAACTCACTTCACACAAAACTTCTCATAAACTGATTAGAGGGTTAGTGCTTATAAATTAAAATGCACATGTGTTCAACTCAAGACAAATTGCAAACAACTTTATTGGGCATTAGCTATTGTTTACTAAGCCTTAGTGTGGCACTCCTTTTCTAGAGTATCACATTTGACGATAGTAAAAGAGACGAATACAAATAAAATCAGAATCTGTCAAAAATTGAACAGTCTTTAATGATCGACTTGTTCGAGGCACTTCTGTAGCTCAAATCAGAAAAGTCAAAACTAACGAAAGATAGATAAAAGTATCAGGCTCGCTTTCTAAAAAATTCAGAAAAAGATAAAATTCATAGGATTTTTAGATTTTCGAACAGTGAAGGACAAAATTCTATTTCTGGACAGCAAAACAACACCTCGCACTTTCAATGCATTAGAGGCTAAACTTGACACAAAAAACCAAAACAAAAAGATACAATGAAGTTGCTAAAAAGGAAACAACTCCATGAGTCAAGAAAAGCAAAAAAACAAACTGAAAGTAAAAGATAGGTTGTCTCCCAACAAGCGCTTTTCTTTTAAGTCTTCTAGCTAGGCATGATAATTTTAATGATGCTCTCATAAGAATAAGAGTTGGAACGCAAAAGAGAGCATCATGAAGCAAATATCAAACACATTTAAGTCTAACTCTCTTCCTATGCATAGGCATTACATAAGAAAATAAATCATTGGAGCATAAAGCATTAAGCATAGGAAGGCAAAGCAAGTGCAACATTAAAACCTTCAACATAAAGAGGGGAAACTCCATAAGATGAAAATTTATGTAACCACGCTTCCCTCTCTCATAATAACTTTCAGTAGAATCATAAGAAAACTCAATAACATAACCATCACATAAAGCATTTTTCTCATGATTCACATGCATAAAAGTATTATTATTACTCAACACATAAGTAAAATCTTTCTCATTAGTAATAGTGGGAGTAAAACTATCATAGCCATCATTGTAATCATCATAAATAGGAGGCATATAATAATCGTAATAAACTTTTTTCTCAATAGTAAGTGGACTGAAAATATCACATTCATCATTATAATCATCATATATTGGAGGCAAAGTATCATCAAAGCAAATTTTCTCCTCAAAACTTGGGGGACTAAAAAGATCATATTCATCAAAACCAGCTTCCCCAAGCTTAGAATTTTCCATAGCATTAGCAATAATGGTATCCAAAGAATTCATGCTAATAACATTGCTACTATAATGATTATTATGCAAATAAAGTTCCATAGGTTTTTTTAATTTTCTCTTCAAAAGCATCATGACCAATTTCAAGATAGAGTTTATAAAGCTCTCTCATTTTTTTGTTGTTTTCCATTAAACCGAACTAGTGAAATAAAAACAAGAAACAAAAATATTTAATTACAAGATCTAAAGTAGATACCTTCAAGCGCTCACCTCCCCGGCAACGGCATCAGAAAAGAGCTTAGTTGCCGGAGGATGTGAGTGCCGTTCACCTTACCTCCCCGGCAACGGCGCCAGAAATTAACTTGATGTCTACTACATACTTTTATTCTTGTAGACTTGTTGGGCCTCCAAGCGCAGAGGTTTGTAGGACAGCGGCAAATTTCCCTTAAGTGAGTAGCCCAAGGTTTATCGAATCCACGGGAGGTAGAGGTCAAAGATATCCCTCTCAAGCAACCCTGCAATTAAGATACAAGAAGTCTCAGCCCTGGTGAGGGACTACTCCCTCCTCATCGCGGGAAGCAGCGGTGTCGATGGAGATGGCTCCGGTGGTCGATCCCCGTCCCGGCAGGGTGCCGGAACAGGACCTTCTGAACCCCCAAAACTTGTCGGCGATGACAGCGGAGCTCTGTATCGTATTTGGGAAAATCCTTCGGGGGTTAGGGTTTTTAGGTCGAGGATGATTTTATAGGCGTCGGAGGCGGCCGAGGGGTGCCCCACAGGGCAGGTGCGGGTCCCACCCGCGAGTGGGCCCTAGGCCGCGGCAGGGGGCCGCCCCTGGCCTGTGTGGGTCCCCTGGAGTCGCCCTTCTGGCTCCCTTCCCCATTTCTCCAATAAAAAATCGTCATAAATTTTCGTCCAATTCCGAGAATATTTCCAGAAGTAACTTTCTGCAACAAAATCAGCACAAATACAGGGAACTGGCACTGGGCACTTATCAATAGGTTAGTCCGACAAAATGTATAGAAATGATGTAATATGATAGTAAAAACATGTGACAACATCACAAAACTAGCATGGATCACTCAAAAATTATAGATACTTTTGACACGTATCAGGAACCCATGCCAGCTCTCAGCAAATTTAAATGAGCACGAATTCCATGCTCATTAGGTGAAAGGGGGGGGAATGACCTTGCTTGACACAGGATATAACAAACTTCCCTACTACTTACTCATGAGCTAAAAACAGAGGCACAAAAAGGAGCATTTTGAAAGTTCAAAGGTAGCACATGACAAATTTACTTGGAGTGACAAGAAATACCATGTATGGGTAGGTATGCTGGACACTGCTGGAAAGATATTTGGCTCAAGGATTTGGATGTACGAGCAGCATTCCCGCTCAGTACAAAGTTTTGGGCTATCAAAGGATATCAAAGCAAACAAGCACCAGTAATCGAAACAAGAATGACTATAGAACATACATTAAGCATAAGCACAAAACTCTATATTGTCTTCCTTATTAACCAAACATTCATTTGATGAAAATACTTGACTATCGAACTTACAAGTATGAACAACTATACAAATTCAAACTTTAACGGTAGTTCTTCACTAATGAGCCTTAACCAGCAAGTTTAAAACATTAATTCACTTAACATCTCAAAACAATTGGCAAGTATCAAGTTATTCAAACATGAAGATCTACAAGACTATGCAAGTTTTTCATCATACCACTACCACATGCATGGCATTTTATCATTCCAACAAATCAAACAAGCAAACATAAACAACTCTCGAAACAAATATAAGTGAAGAACAAGAGAGTGTAATAACTAACAACTCTTAAAAATATATAAGCGAAGCACAAGAGCTGATAAGAAAAACAAAGCTAAGAATACTCAACAAAATATAAACGAAGCACAGGAGTATTCTAATGAAAAAACGGAGCGTGTCTCTCTCCCACAGAAGATATCTAGGACCCAACAAAGTACATGACCAGCAAAAAAATTAAAACAAAATGAAAGTAAAATAAAATGACGCTCCAAGAATAGCACATAATATGTAAAGTGATAAAAACGTAGTTTCAATGGAGACGACCTGATGGTTGTCGATGAAGAAGAGGCGATGCCTTGGGCATCCCCAAGCTTAGATGCTTGAGTCTTCTTGAATGTCTAGGGGTGCCATGGGGTCATCCCCAAGCTTGTGCTTTTGTCCATCCTTCAATTTTTTTCATCATCCTCTCTCGTGAAACCTAAAAACTCCCTTTGCACAAAACTTCTCATAAACTAATTAGAGGGTTAGTTCCCACAAAATAAATCCACTTGGTTTCCACCGAAAAGATTGCACAAACTTGATTTAGCATTAGATACTGTTTAATAAGCCTCAGAGTGGCACTCCTTGCAAACAGTACCACGAATGATGCTAATAAAAGAGGCAAATACAAATAAAGGCAGAATCTGTCAAAAACCGTACAGTCTGTAAAGATAGATTTTAGAGGCACTTATGTAGCTCAAATTAGAAAACTTAAAACTAATGAAAGATAGATAAAAGTATCAGGCTTGCTGTCAAAAAATTCAAGAAAATATGACGTTCTGGGATGTTTCGAGATTTTTTGTAACAGGAGCTGAGAATCTTTCCTGGACAGCAAAATTAACACCTCGCGCTTTCAATGCATTAGAGGCTAATTCTTGGCACAAAATGAAGGGGTCGTTGCATAGAAAACAAAAAAAATCCTACGGAACAAGCGGAATAAACCCCAAGATCTAGATCTATTTGATGAAGATAGCGAAGGTGAGATCCAATCTCTTACCCTTAAAGAACGATCAAACGCGTTTTGACGGTGCAGGGGTTGGTCTGTCGATCCCCGCAACTAGACTCGTCTAGTCGCGAGTAGATGTATTATCCTCGAGATCCAATCTGTCAAAGCACCGCACGAACAACACCTCCGCGGTATCCACACGTTCAGCTCGATGTAGACGTCCACTCCTTGATCCCGCAAGCGAGGTAGACCTGGCCTTGATGATCTCAGCAGCACGACGGTTGTGTTGGTGATGATGACGATCTCCACGAGCAGGGCTTCGCCAAGCCAAGCAAGAGGAGAGGGAGAGGAGGAGGCGCAGTAGCCCCTAGGGCATAGGGGTGGTGCGGCTAGGGTGGAGGTAGAGATGGCGGCAGCCCTCCGGGGAGAGGGGTGGCGCCCTAGGGTTTAGGTGGAGGAGGTGGTGCGGCTTGGGGCTTGGGTGAAGGGGTTGCAGCATAGAAAACAAAAAAATTTCCTACGCAACAAGCGGAATAAACCCCAAGGATCTAGATCTACTAGATGGAGGTAGCTAAGATGAGATCCAATCTCTTACCCTTGAATATCAGCAAACGCGTTTTGTTGGTGCAGGGGTTGGCTAGTCGATCCCCGCAACTAGACTCATCTAGTCGCGAGGAGATGTATTTCCTCGAAGTCCAATCCGACGAAGTGCCACAAGGGGTAGCACCTCCGCAGTATCCACACGTACGGCTCGATGTAGATCTCCGCCTTCTTGATCCCGCAAGCAAGGTGGAGATGGCTAGATGGATCTCAGCACCACGACGGTTGTGGTGGCGTTGATGGTGTAGTCTCCACGAGCAGGGCTTCGCCAAGCCAAGCAAGAGGAGAGGGAGAGGAGGACATGGTGCAGCAGCCCTACAGCTAGGGGTGGTGCAGCAACCTTGGTGGAGGAGATGTCGGCAGCCCTACGGGAGAGGTGGCGCCAAGGAGAGGTGGAGTACGGCAGCCCTCCGGGGAGAGAGGTGGCGCACGGCGGCTAGGGTTTAGGGTGGGGTGCGGCTAGGGAAGCCTTGGCTTCAGTGTGCCGCACCCCCACCCCTCCTTTTATAGGTGGAGGCAAGAGGAGGGGCGTGCTGGCCCTAGGGCTTGGGAGGCTTGGCCCCCAAGTTAGGGTTTGGGGCGCCCCCCACTTGGGCCCCTTTGCCCCTTAGCCGCATGTGCCTAGGAGGCTGGTGCGGCCAGCCCATGAGGCTGCTGCACCACCCCTATGGTCCATGTGGGCCCCATACTCCTATGGGCCCCACTTCTAGACTCCTCTAGAACCTTCTAGAATATTCCGGTACTCTGCCGGAAAATTCCCGGAACTTTTCCGATACCTCCGGAAACCACTTTCCATATATGAATCTTATTCTCCGGACTCTTCCGGAACTCCTCGTGACGTCCGGGATCCTATCCGAGACTCCGAATCACCATTCGTTCATACCATAAAAAATCTCATCGCTAACCCTAGCTACATCGAAGCGTTAAGTGTGTGACCCTACGGGTTCGAGAACATGCAGACATGATCATATCAATAATCAATAGCGGGACCGGGATGCCCATATTGACTCCTACATATTCAATGAAGTTCCTTATCGATTGAACCACGATGCCGGAGATTCTTAATCTCATATACGATTCCCTTTGTCTCACTGATATTTAATTTGCCCGAGATTTGATCGTCGATATCTCCATATCTAGTTCCATCTCGTTACCTGGCAAATTCTCTTTACTCGTCCATAATATAGGATCTCCGTGATTAACACTTAACCACATGGTTGCAACCTTTCTGATGCTATATTACCGAGAGGGCCCAGAGATATCTTCTCCGTCACATGGAGGGACAAATCCCACTCTTGATTCATGTCACCCAACAAATACCATCGGAGATACCTGAAAGCCACCTTTATAATCACCCAGTTACGAAGTGACGTTTGATGTCCACAAAGCATTCCTCCGGTAAACGGGAGTGACATAATCTCATGGTCTAAGGAAACTATACTTGGCATACTAAAAGTGTTGGAAATGAAACTTGTGTGACACGATCAATTGCAACTCTTTATTATCGGGTCTTGTCCATCACATCATTACTCCTAATGATATGACTCCGTTATCAAGTGACTATAACAAGTCCATGGTTAGGAAACTCTAACCATCTCTTGACTAACGAACTAGTCCAGTAGAGGCTTACTAGGGACACCTAGTGTTTATATTCCACACATGTATTATGTTTCCAATTAATACAATTATAGCATGGATAATAAACTATTATCATAAACATGAATATGTTAATAAACCATTTTATTATTGCCTCTAGGGCATATTCCCAACAGTCTCCCACTTGCACTAGAGTCAATAATCTAGTTTACATTTTCTCGATCCAACACTCATGGTGTCTAACACTCATGGAGTCTCAGTGTTGATCATGTTTGCTCGTGGAAGAGGTTCTGTCCGTGTTCTGTACTATACAGTTCTTTATGTTCTTTGCAAAACGTCAATGTCACCTAATTTGACATTACTTTATCATCTCATGATAAACCTATTATCATCACATGATAATTCTCATCATCACATGATGAATATAATATATTTTGTTGGAGAGTGAGATTTTCGTTTCCCTTTTATGCCTACATGATGTATGATCAGTCAAAAGGAACTTTCTCATAGCATGTGCACCCGGAACTCACTCAGTCTTGAAATAAAATTTCTCAAACCATAATATTATATCTTTTAATCCTTGAATTAATCATATACTCCTATATGTTGTAGACTCACAAATCGACAGTGCAATCATGTCACTTCGATATTTTAGATCATGCTTTCGCTGCGCTTCTGCCTTTATGAGATTTCCAATCTAGTTTGGTTTTATGACTTCAACCAAGTCTACCAATCTCTAGATTCTATTATCTCAACTCCATGAAAAATGACTCCTCACTTAACATGTTCTTCTAACCAAGAACTTGGGTCACATATCGCCAAATACAAACACATGGTTCTTATATGTTTAGACCTATGAACAATTCATAGTGAATTCTAACATATCCTCCAACCATCAATTTTGTACTGAGTTATCATCTCAATGTTTCACCTATTTCTGACAAGCAGATGAACCTTTCTTCTCTTGTTTTATTTTGAACTCCTTCAAAAACTTACTTAGGTAAAACATCCTGACATAATGTTATCAAACATATATATCCTCCATAGATACATCCATCTCCATGGATATTTGACGTTCAAACTAACTTCATAAGTTATACTTTGGTTCCTGACTTATTTACAACATTTATGAAATCTCCATTTCACTCAAACAAGATGTTGTAAACTCCCACTCAAATATACACCATACACATATTAAATTGTGAAACCACTTTGGCTCCCACTCAGAAATATGTTATCTCTATATTTGACCATGATTGACTAGCTCCCACTCAAACATATGTCACCACATATTTTGATCATGGAAAATAGTTTCTGCTCTAACTTAATATATGTCGCCACATATCTTAATTAGATCACACTCGTGTATTTTCTCGATATTTTGGACACCTCCAAAATTCTTAATTAACTATTAATATCGAGAACTCTTTATACGAAACGCTAGTACTCTACTAGCTTTAAGTTTTATTTATTCTCTACAAAACACCTTTTGAGGAATAAATATGTGAAACATCACTTTCACAAAATCAAGCAACAATTACTTTGTGATTTAAACTTAACATCGAATGACTCTTAGTCACTTTCGTATTTTAAGGTTTCTATTTCTTCTTTGTAGTTTCGTAGGTATGTCTTGTTTCTGAAACATGACAAGTAAATCATGAATATTATTTTGTAACCTGACAAAATTTTATATTCTTGAATCCTACTTTTCTTTAGACAAGCTAAACCGAAATTCAATGATCACCATCATTAATTCCTTTATGTGTCAAGTTTTAACCAACATAGCACTTTACATATGTGCCACTTGATACATAAACAAGCAAGGTTTTAGCTTTTCCATTTATTCCATCAATTCTTTTATCAATGAAACCTTTTCACGATAAATCCACTAAAACATTTAACACAATCAACAATTGATTTGTCCCTTTTAGTCTCTCATTGTGGAATCTCTATTCATAGTCACATATGAATATACTACAAACTTTATTTGCAATAGTTTCTAATTATCCCATAATTATTGAAACCACTGTTTCACATAACTCATATGCGAAATGCAAATCATTAAATAGACCCTTGTTTAAAACAGAGTGTTTATCAAATAAATCTAAATGCTATTATTAAACCCCCGAAATAAAACCCTTCTTTGAGACCACACAATATCAAATAGTGTGTGATTACAATATCTTAGGACATATCAAACACCTTTGAAATATTCTAAACATTGTAATTTGTGATAACACTTCTCACAAGTCCACATACTAACATATAACTCAAATATTTTGTCTCTTTTGATCAAATCATAAAGACTCAATTTTCTTGTTAACTTAATATCCTAAACTCCAGAAATTTATTTGATCTCATCAAATATCATAACTCGAATAAATACACCTATTTAATCATTTCATTTATGATGGAGTTCACAAAATAATGACATCTAACATTTGCTGAAAATACAACCAACACTTGTGTTTATTTTCGACAACTCATGACACACTTCCAAAGAGTGGCATTTTAGTCATACTCCTTCAATAAGGCGCATTGATAAAACATCAAAATGTTTATTCAATCTTTAGCATGACTAAAACAATTGTCATTATTAAGTTTTGGATATCTTTAGTATGTCACATATTTTATAAATGTTTAACCAATTTATCATCTAGATTATAATAAGAATAATACACTTATAATCGAAAACTTGTGATTTCCAAAAAGGATCACTCATGAAAATAGAACAACCATTGTCTTTAACATGAATAACCGTCTCACATAAGCAAGACACACTAATTAAAATCACACTTAATTCGATTACAAAACTTATTCAAATCCTCTAATCCAAATGATAAATGTAGAGACAGATCGTTGCCAGCATCAACTCCTTGATTGCCACTATTCTGCAACGTCTTCCCATATCCTTTATGCAAATCTCAAGCAGCAGGTTCTGTTTCATAAAACAGAATGAGTATCAAATACTTATTGAAACCACCACAATTGCAATTTGGACTTAAACACTTATAACTTGTATATCACTATATACTTTCTGCATTGTCAACTTCTCTTGCTATGGGTTCCACTTTGACATGACGCAGCCGAGACACAAACTCATAGAAAGTGATCAAATCCCTTCCTATGACATAGTCTCCGACATAATTCTTGAAGCTGGGGAGAAGCTAGCGTATCACCCCATCTATCGCGAAACCGTCATTCATCTCGTGGTTCCAAACAAGCACTAGATGATGATGTATCTCATGCATTATCCTCAGGTGTTGTTCCAAGCAAGTGTTCTCTTCCATCTTGAGTGAAAGAAAACCGTTCAGACATTCGAACCTTACAATTCTAACTTGTGCTGAAAAACTATTTTTCAGCTCATCAACAATCTCCATTGCAATCAAGTTCTTGAATTGTCTACTTAGGTCAGAATTCATGAAGGTGCACATCATCCACTTGACTTTCAAGTAGGTGGTTCAAAACCACTCCATGTACTCTTCATCGCTTGCAGAAATATTTAGGTTTATCTCCTATTGGTTCTTCTAGCACGTAGAGCTGAGCATGGGTGTTTAGGACTTCTCTCAGACACAGGTACCACTTAACAAAAACTGACCCACCGAGACGCAGTTTTTCAGCAACGAACAGACTACCGTAGTTGACCATGATCTACAAGGATTTTTGCAAAGACATCTTAGGACTTTTGATTATGATAATTTCAGTTCATCTTAATGAACTCCCACTAAACTCAACATCTCTCTGGTTGTTTAGTGACACACGATCCAAATCCACTACACCACAACCGATCATCACGTGAGATGATGTAGCTTCAATGGTGAACATCGCCATGTTGATCATATCATCCATATGACTCGTGTTTAGCCTTTCGTCTCTTGTGTTTCGAGGCCATGTCTGTACATGCTAGGCTCGTAAAGGAAACCGTAGTATTTCCGCGTGTGTAAATCTGGCTTACACCCGTTGTATGTGAACGTAGAATCTATCACACCCGATCATCACGTGGTGTCTCAAAACGACGAACTTTCGCAACGGTGCATACTAGGGAAGAACACTTCTTGATATTAACGTGAGAGATCACCTTATCATGCTACCGTCGCGATCACATCTAAGCATAACAATAAGGTGCATAAAAGGATTAACATCACATGGAATTCATAATTGTGATATGATATGGCCTTTCTTCTTGCGCTTTTGATCTCCATCTACAAAGCACCGGCATGATCTCCATCTCCGGCATGATCTCCATCATCATGGCGCCATCACCATGGTTGTCCACCAACTATTGCAACTACAACTAATGCTACTCTTAGCAATAAAGTAAAGCAATTACATGATGATTCAATGACACGCAGGTCACATAAAATAAAAGACAACCATATGGCTCCTGCCGGTTGCCGTACTCATCGACATGCAAGTCGTGAAAGATTACAAACATGATCATTGCATACATTATCACAAATCACATATTGGCCATACCACATCACATGACCCCCTGCAAAAACAAGTTAGACGTCCTCTACTTTGTTTATTGCAATTTTTACGTGGCTTGGGTCAACGAGATAGAACCGTTCTAATCTACGCAAAACCACAACGGTGATATAGTAGTTGCTTATTTACTCATCCTTTTGAAAGGCCTTCCATTGAAAATTGCATCCTCACTAAAGCAAGAGAAACAGACACCCGCCAGCCACTTATGCAAAACAAGTTGCATGTCAGTCGTGGAACCGGTCTCTCGTGCGTGGACGAGTAAGGTTGGTCCGGGCCGCTTCATCTCACAATACCGCAAAGACGCAAAGTGCACGCAAGAAGGTAGCAACATAAAATATCAACGCCCACAACACTTGTGTTCTAATCGCACCAACATCTACGAATAGATCTAGGCTCTGATACCACTGAGGGGGTCGCAGCATAGAAAACAAAAACATTTCCTACGCAACAAGCGGAATAAACCCCAAGGATCTAGATCTACTAGATGGAGGTAGCGAAGATGAGATCCAATCTCTTACCCTTGAAGATCAACAAACGTGTTTTGTCAGTGCAGGGGTTGGCTAGTCGATCCCCGCAACTAGACTCATCTAGTCGCGAGGAGATGTATTTCCTCGAAGTCCAATCTGACGAAGTGCCACAAGGGGTAGCACCTCCGCAGTATCCACATGTACGGCTCGATGTAGATCTCCGCCTTCTTGATCCCGCAAGCAAGGTGGAGATGGCTAGATGGATCTCGGCACCACGACGGTTGTGGTGGCGTTGATGGTGTAGTCTCCACGAGCAGGGCTTCGCCAAGCCAAGCAAGAGGAGAGGGAGAGGAGGACATGGTGCAACAGCCCTACGGCTAGGGGTAGTGCAGCAACCTTGGTGGAGGAGATGGCGGCAGCCCTACGGGAGAGGTGGCGCCAAGGAGAGGTGGAGTACGGCAGCCCTCCGGGGAGAGAGGTGGCGCACGGCGGCTAGGGTTTAGGGTGGGGTGCGGCTAGGGCAGCCTTGGCTTCGGTGTGCCGCACCCCCACCCCTCCTTTTATAGGTGGAGGCAAGAGGAGGGGCGTGCTGGCCCTAGGGCTTGGGAGGCTTGGCCCCCAAGTTAGGGTTTGGGGCGCCCCCCACTTGGGCCCCTTTGCCCCTTAGCCGCATGTGCCTAGGAGGCTGGTGCGGCCAGCCCATGAGGCTGCTGCACCACCCCTATGGTCCATGTGGGCCCCATACTCCTATGGGCCCCACTTCTAGACTCCTCTAGAACCTTCTAGAATATTCCGGTACTCTGCCGGAAAATTCCCGGAACTTTTCCGATACCTCCGGAAACCACTTTCCATATATGAATCTTATTCTCGACTCCGGAACTCCTCGTGACGTCCGGGATCCTATCCGAGACTCCGAATCACCATTTGTTCATACCATCAAAAATCTCATCGCTAACCCTAGCTACATCGGAGCGTTAAGTGTGTGACCCTACGGGTTCGAGAACATGCAGACATGATCATATCAATAATCAATAGCGGGACCGGGATGCCCATATTGACTCCTACATATTCAATGAAGTTCCTTATCGATTGAACCACGATGCCGGAGATTCTTAATCTCATATACGATTCCCTTTGTCTCACCGATATTTAATTTGCCCGAGATTTGATCGTCGATATCTCCATATCTAGTTCCATCTCGTTACCTGGCAAATTCTCTTTACTCGTCCATAATATAGGATCTCCGTGATTAACACTTAACCACATGGTTGCAACCTTTCTGATGCTATATTACCGAGAGGGCCCAGAGATATCTTCTCCGTCACATGGAGGGACAAATCCCACTCTTGATTCATGTCACCCAACAAATACCATCGGAGATACCTGAAAGCCACCTTTATAATCACCCAGTTACGAAGTGACGTTTGATGTCCACAAAGCATTCCTCCGGTAAACGGGAGTGACATAATCTCATGGTCTAAGGAAACTATACTTGGCATACTAAAAGTGTTGGAAATGAAACTTGTGTGACACGATCAATTGCAACTCTTTATTATCAGGTCTTGTCCATCACATCATTACTCCTAATGATATGACTCCGTTATCAAGTGACTATAACAAGTCCATGGTTAGGAAACTCTAACCATCTCTTGACTAACGAACTAGTCCAGTAGAGGCTTACTAGGGACACCTGGTGTTTATATTCCACACATGTATTATGTTTCCAATTAATACAATTATAGCATGGATAATAAACTATTATCATAAACATGAATATGTTAATAAACCATTTTATTATTGCCTCTAGGGCATAGTCCCAACATTGGGGCTGCAACTCCTTGAGTGTGCCGCACCCCTCCTTCCCCCCTTTAAATAGGTGGAGGGAAAGGGGGAGGATCCCTAGGCCGGCCGGCCTAGGGCTTGCTTGCCTCCCAAGCAAGTGGAGTCCTCCTAGGACTCCTCCTTCTCCTTTCCTTCCTTTGGCCGGTTTGGCCCATATGGCCATTGTGTGGTGCGTCTGGCCCAAGTGGCTAGCTGCACCCCTTTGGTCCATGTGGGCCCCACACATTAGGTGGGTCCCACTTCTAGACTCCTCTAGAACTTTCTAGGACCTTCCGGTACCCTATGCAAATATTCCGGAACCTTTCCGATACCTCCGGAAACACTTTCCTTATATGAATCTTATTCTCCGGACTCCTCCGGAACTCCTCGTGACGTCCATGATATCATCTGGGACTCCGAATCACCATTCGTTCATTTCATCATTTATCTCATCGCAAGCCCTAATTACATCGGAGCGTTAAGTGTGTGACCCTACGGGTTCGAGAATGTGTAGACATAATCATATCAATAATTAATAGCAGGAACGAGATGCCCATATTAATTCCTATACACTCAACGAAACTCTTTCTCGATTGAACCACGATGCCGGAGATTCAATTAATCTCATATACGATTCCCTTTGTCTCACGATATTTTACTTGCCCGAGATTTAATCGTTGACATCCCTATGTCTAGTTTAATCTCGTTACCGGCAAGTTCTCTTTACTCGTCCATAATATAGGATCTCTGTGATTACCACCTAATCACATGTCTGCAGACTTTATGATGCTATATTATCGAGAAGGCCTGGAGATATCTTCTCCGTCACATGGAGGGACAAATCCCACTCTTGATTCATGTCACCCAACAACCTATCATCGGAGATACCTGAAAGCCACCTTTATAATCACCCATTTACGAAGTGATGTTTGATGTCCACAAAGCATTCCTCTGATAAACGGGAGTGACATAATCTCATGGTCTAAGGAAACTATACTTGGCATACTAAAAGTGTTGGCAATAAAACTGTGTGACACGATCAATTCCAACTCTTTATTATTTGGGTCTTGTCCATCACATCATTACTCCTAATGATATGACTCTGTTATCAAGTGACTATAACAAGTCCATGGTTAGGAAACTCTAACCATCTCTTGACTAATGAACTAGTCCGGTAGAGGCTTACTAGGGACACCTGTTTGTTCATATTCCACACATGTATTATGTTTCAATTAATACAATTATAACATGGATAATAAACCATTATCATAAACATGAATATGCTAATAAACCATTTTATTATTGCCTCTAGGGCATATTCCCAACACAAAAAACCAAAAGAAAAAGATAAAATGAAGTTGCTACAGGTAACAACTCGATAACTCAAGAAAGCAAAAATAAAAATTAGGTTGCCTCCCAACAAGCGCTTTTCTTTAAAGACTTTTAGCTAGGCGCAATGCCAAATATCAAGTCTTTTCAAAATCAAGATCATCGTCATCTTCCAAACCAAAGTCATAAATGCATTGTATCCTACCAATACAAAGCTGAGAATCTCCCCTTTCCTTTCTCTTTGGTTGGCTACTCTCATCAAATAGATTTTGAGGAGCAATCCAACCAAAGTCATCTTCCAAAGCGTCGGCCATATCAAGCAATTTAAATGGGATAGGAATTTTTACCTCTTTCTCACCTTCAATTTTACCAACATTGTTATTGGTCTTGATGTTCAAAGTCTTCAAGGTTCGCACGACATTAATACCATATCCAAGCATTTTATAGTGAGCAAATATCTTCCTAGCTTCTTTAGCCACATCATTAAACTCAATAAGTAGGGTTTTTAGAACAATTTTTTTATCCTCACTGTCCTTCATATCATCAAGTTTGAGAAACATTTGCTGCAATATAGGATTGAGGTTAATGAATCTTGCTTCCATCATTCCAACTAAAGAAGCTATAGCGGTTTCATAAGAATCGGAAAGTTCAACCAAATGTTTTTCATTAAAATCACTTAAACCATTAACATGATTGAGAAACTCTCCAATACTATTTCTACAAAGCCACTTCCCACAATAATATCTTTCATACCAAATGTAGGAGGAAACATAAACAAGAAGTAAACTAAGCAAGACAAAATCAAAGTAAAGTGATTGAGAGTGCGAGACTCCCCTTGCTGTAGCTCCAAAATCCCCGGCAACGGCGCCAGAAAACTGCTTGATGGTGTAGTTGATGGTGTTGGGTAGTGCCCCAAGCGAAGGCGTGGATGTGGCAAGTAGCAGCTTTTCCTCAATTAAGAACCGAGGTTTAATCGAATCAGTAGGACATTGAAATCAACAACAAGGTGCACGTCAACGATCTCTGGCGCTTAACCGTTGACGAATATGGACCTGCACACACTCATACAATTACTTTGCCCCCAATGGCGGGAAGGTTGTCAATCTTCCCGGTCTGCTGAAAACAAAGTGGTTAAACCTATAGTGTAGTGAATGAATTTATGAAAACAAACCAGCGAGCAGGTGAATATGAAAAGCGAGTAAACGAGGTTGTAAACAATGTAAAAAGATGGACCGGTGGCCATGGGTTCACTAGTGGTGTCTCTCCAATAAATAAAATACTCATATGACGGGTAACAAATTACAGTTAGGCAATTGACAAGATTATGACACAAACTTAATCTAGCTATATCAAATTGTTCATGCAAATATTCATGTAGGAATCACAACAAGGAACAAAGACCGTCATCGAACTGCATCTTTGTCTAAAAAGTCCACCTAGCCATCGCTATCCAGCCTGTCACCCATCGGTATTAAGTTGCAAGTAACAGACAATTGCATTAAGTAAAGTGTAGGATTGTAAGCAATATTTATAATCATGTAGATATAAACACCGTTGTTTCCCCTTAGTTGCAACAACACACCCTCATCCTTAGACATTTCTGTCACTTGTGCCCAGGCACATGAGGGGGGGTGAAGCAACTATCTAGCATAAATACTCTCTCTTGGAGATACAAGCAATCACTTGGCCAAAGTAACTACACACATCGGAGAGCATGGAAGAACATAAATTAACATATAAGAATCATGCACAATCTGATCATAACTTCATAATCCATCGGATCCCAACAAACACATCATATAGCATTACAAAATGTCGATCTTGATCATGTAGGACAGCTCACAAGATCATAAATATGAAGCACAAGTGAGAGAGACAACCATCTACATACTGTCATGGACCCGTAGTCCAAGGTGGAACTACTCACACATCATCCCGGCGGAAGGCATGGCGGTGTAGAGCCCTCCGGGATCGATCTCCCCTTCGGCAGCGTGCCGGGAACAACTTCAGATTCTCCCCGAATTAGGTTTCGAGGTGGCGGCGGCTTCGGGATGGAGTTCGTGGAAAATAATCGTTGCCCCGATGTTTTTAGGGTAAAATTGATTTTATAGGCGTCGGAGGGGGACGAGATGACCCACCAGGAGCAGGGGCGGGTCCCAGCCGCGGGCTCACCTCTGCCCGCGGCTGCTGGCCATCCCTTCCCTGGGGGTGGCCCCTCAGGATGCCCTCTGGACTCCGTATTCGTCTTGGCGTAAAAATAATTTCCGTAAATTTTGACGCAGTTCCGAGAATATTTCCAGAAGTGGATTTTCTGAAATAGAAAACAGCAAAAACAGAAAACTAGCACTGAGCATCTTGTCAATAGGTTAGTCCGACAAAAAACCTAAAATGATATAATAATATGATAAAAACATGTAACAATGGTATATAACTAGCATGGATCAATAAAAAATTATAGATATGTTTGACATGTATCATCCGCCAGGCCCAGCGGAGTATCCGCCTGCATTCTAACCATTGAGTCTGTCCACATCAACGGATCTATGCCCTGATCATCTTGAAAACTCGACGCATCGATACAGGATTTGGACTAGTTCAAACTCAACGAATTGTCAAATTTCATGGGTGCATTTCGCTCCTCTCTATACTATAAGTTGTTTGTCAATTGACAACTAGTAGCTAGTGAACGAATAAACAAGGGACTTGTTTGGTTGACAACAAAGTGCCATCCAGGCCCGTTCGTCTCGGACCAAGGAACACAAGCCTTGGTGTTTGGTCGTCTATAATACAGATGCAAACAACGACTGTTTGGTTATGTGCACACACACACATACTTTCACCACTTGCTCGAGTGGTGCAGTTACCATCATAGTTGGATCTTAAAAAAGTGACTAAGAAGGACATAAAACAAGCACACTAATTAGGGATTTAGTATCATGCCCTAACCCGTTGCACCACGAATTCAGCACAATAACTGCTGGTGATGCACCACCATCTGAGGGGTTTAGTATATACCGCGTCACAAAATATAGAGATATCGCATCAGTTTTAGTAAGTAGTACATAATTGAAGGGATCTAGGTCATGGCCTAACACAAAACGCATCATCAACTCATCACAGGTAGTGCTTGCGAAGGAAGGAGGTAAACCACCGTTTCTTCCGTTGAGAGGTCATCGCAAGATAGGTGATACGTTCCGTTTCGTTGTCCATGAGATGGATTAGAGCTCAACGCAACGTCTCAACCCCAACAAGATTCTTGAGACTACTTTTTTACCGAAGATGATCTTCATCTGATCATAGTTCTGAATTGGCTTGATGAAACAATCGTCATTGGGATGAAGTTGAGATGACAACAGAGTTAATCCCGGGACACACGAAGTAGTGAGTAAACAGAACTATTGGAATTATGGAATCTTACCATGACATGTCTTAGGAGCACATCCTCCTCCATGAAAAGAGAAGTTGTGTCCTCTCGCCATTCCACTCCTTCAACGTGTGACAATGCGCGGATATTGTTCCACCTACGTATCCACTTCCTCAGGTGATTGTAGACCTGGATACAGGTGACATTGGTGCCGCAGAAAAGAAGAACACTGGTGCAAATCACTTCCAAGATCTTGTCTTTGATTCTCCTTTCAATATTGATCCCTGATGATGGATATTAATAAGTACTGACAGATTTGGGTGGTGCCCCAAGCGAAGGCGTGGATGTAGCAAGTAGCAGTTTTCCCTCAGTAAAGAACCAAGGTTTAATCAAACCAGTAGGACTTTGAAATCAACGAGGTGAACGTCAATGATTTCTGACGCTTAACCGTCGATGAACGTGGACCTGCACATAGTCAACCAATTACTTTGCCCCCAACGGCAAGAAGGTTGTCAATCTTCCTGGTCTGCTAAAAACAAAGCAATTAAACGTATAGTGTGGTGAAATAGTTTATGAAAACGGACGAGCGAGCAAGTGATTACGGAAAGAAAGTAAATGAGGTTGTAAACAATGTAAAAAGATGGACCGGGGGCCATGGGTTCACTAGTGGTGTCTCTCCAATAAATAAAATACTCATATGAAGGGTAAACAAATTACTGTTGGGCAATTGACAGAATTATGATACAAACTTAATCTAATTATATCAAAGTATTCACGGTAATATTCATGTAGGCATCACAACAACGAATAAAGACCGCCATCCGACTGCATCTTTGTCTAAAAAGTCCACCTAGGGATCGCTATCCAGCTTGTCACCCATCGGTATTAAGTCGCAAGCGACAGACAGTTGCATTAAGTAAAGCGTCTGAAGTAAGCAACATTTATAATCACGTAGATATAAACACCGCTGTTTTACCCTTAGTCGCAACAGCACACCCTCGTCCTTAGACGTTTCTGTCACTCGTGCCCAGGCACAAGAGGGGACATGAACCAACTATCTAGCATAAATACTCTCTCTTGGAGATATAAGCAATCACTTGGCCAAAACAACTACACACATCGGAGAGCATGCAAGAACATAAATTAATATCTAAGAACCATGCACAATCTAATCATAACTTCATAATCCATCGGATCCCAACAAACACATTATATAGCATTATAAATAGTCGATCTTGATCATATAGGGCAGCTCACAAGATCATAAACATGAAGCATAAGAGAAAGAGAGACAACCATCTAGCTACTGCCATGTACTCGTAGTCCAAGGTGGAACTACTCACGCATCATCCCGGTGGAAGGAATGACGATATAGAGCCCTCCGGGATCGATCTCCCCTCCGTCAGCGTGCCGGGAGCAGCTTCAGAATCTCCTCGAATTAGGTTTCGAGGTGGCGGCGGCTTCGGGTCGTGTTTCTGGAAAATAATCGTCGCCCCTAGCATTTTAGGGTTTTAGGGATTTTATAGGCGTCGAGGGGGGCCGAGGCGGTGCCCAGGGCGCAGGGGCGGGTCCTACCCACGGGTGCAGGTGGGACCACGGCTAGCTGGCACCCTAGCCCCTGGGTGGCCCCCCAGGTCGCCCTTTGGTCTCTGGCTTCCTTTTGTCGCATAAAAATCCTCGTAAATTATCGTCCAATTCCGAGAATATTGTTAATAGGTTAGTCCGACAAAAAGACTAAAAATTATGTGAACTGGCACTAGGCATCTTGTTAATAGGTTAGTCCGATAAAAAACTGTGAACTGGCACTAGGCATTTTGTTAAAAGGTTAGTCCGACAAAAAACCTAAAAATTATGTGACAAGATAGTAAAAACATGTAACAATGACATATAACTAGCATGAAACAATAAAAATTTATAGATACGTTTGACACGTATCAATCCCACCCTTGACGAGCTCAGCCGTCCTAGTGAGAACGAAGCTAGACAAAACATTGGCCGTTGCATTGGGAGGCCTCTAGCCTTTTGCATTTCTAGATACTTATCAGGCGCAAACGAAAGATCCGGGGAGGTAAGCGTGTCCTACAGAGGTTATCGTATCAATGAACTGCATGCATCAGTGAACTACCACATCACTGAACTACCGCATCATGAGCTGCCACATCAATGAAGAAACCAAACATGGCATAGAACCTGTACAATTCTACTCAGATTTACCACAATGCTCACAAATCTAGACTCCACGAGGGAGTTTGCATGTTAGTTACAGCTATGGAAGCAAAGGGGGAGGAAAAGGACATCTCGAAGAAGAGGAGGAAGAACGGTTGCGGACGACGACCACGACTGAACAGAGGAAGAGATTCGGCCGCTTACCTGCTCCTCGGTGAAAAAAACTGGCGAGGAGAGAGCTCGAATAGGGGATAATGGTGGCGGGAGTTTCGACTGTGAGCAGGAGGGAATATAGGGGCGAAAATGGTTGGGGGTGATGAAATATCTCCAGTTGTTTTTCCGCGTGCGCACAGCTCGTGCCATCTCCATGCTCGCACGAGCTCAATACCGCATTCCCAACGTTGCCCGAGAATGCACACGAAAATGGTGGCTAAGGAGAAACCGCCGAATGGACCGTTCCTCCATGACATGGTTGAGAGGTGTTTCAAACTGCGTGCGGGCCAACAACGTGAAACTGGTCAGACAAGCAAACGGGCCCTCTTTACATCTAGAGCCTGGTTGACCAAACACGTCCTTGGTGTAATTCCAATCCACTATAGAAAAAGACTCGACAAGTTAACATAGTCAATGGAGCCGATTAAGAAAGGGTGCGGTGCGGCGGTGTCAAACCAAGGATTCAACCCTGCCACAGCCACACTGTCTGTACCAAAAAAAAAAAAACCCACCGATTTTGGGTAGCCGAACAACACGACCCCGTGCACGGAGGATCGGGATCTCTGCCCCGGCGTCGGCGGCGGACACAGGTCAAGTCACGGTCCAGTACCCAACCCGTGTCATCAGCCAAGGCAAAGCGAGACGGCGCGGCGCCAACCACGAGGCCGGTCGTTCCCCAGTCCAGTGAGTCCCCCCACCCACGTTTCTCACTCCAGTCGCGTCACATCTCGTCTCGCTCCTCCCCCGCTCCGGGGCCAGATCAAACCCACCGCCACTGCGCCGCTCCACTGCACTGCCGCGCCGCCCGCGCCACCGCCGCAGTGCGAGGAGGAGGAGATGAAGCCCAAGAGCCTCCCGTTCATCGCCTTCGAGCACAAGCGGTTCGTTCCCTGCTCCCGCTCCCTCCCCCCGCCGCGTGGCTGTCTGTCTCCGCCGTCACCAAGCCTTCTCCTCTCCTCGGGATTTTCGGGGGATGCGTTTTGTTTCGACGCCGAAACTCGCGTCGCCCCAATTTTAGCGTTACACCGAGGATCTCGCGCCTTCGTCGTCTCTTTCTCTTTGTTCCGTCGCTAGATTTCCGCCTCGCGTGGGCCTCGATTCCGCATGCTTCCTCTACCGGGGATCTCGATTCGGCGCCGCGCGGGTGCGGCACGCCGCCTCGCGTCGGGAGGGTGTCCGTTTGCTGAATTTCGTGGTAATGCCGTGCGAAATTGGGTAGTATAATGCTTAGACTGAGTGAGGACTGTTTTGAGTGTCGCCGAGTGGCTGGGCACCGGGTGGGTGTCTGGATCCCCTCCCCATACCGTAGGAGGCCAAGGTTTCATGCCGCCGATAGATTGGTTGCGTGCATTTGGTGAATTGCGGAGTTTAGTGATGTTTGCCTTCTCGATAAGATCTGGGATTCCATGGATGTGTCGCAACAAGTTTAGCGTTGTTCCAAGCACATGATTCTGCAATTGAATTGCGACAGCGTCATAATTTATGATGATGATTTTTTAGCGACGTTTATAGAGCCTTGGACTTTTATGTATGCAGCATTTCTCAGTAAATAGTGCCAGTATTTCGGTATTTCCTTCCTGATGTTGTGTGATTGAACCAGGGACGCCTATGGCTTCGCAGTGCGGCCCCAGCACTTGCAGCGTTACAAGGAGTATGCAGGCATCTACAAGGTATTGTAATACACGCACCCAAATCATTGTATGCATTGTCTGGTTTTGACGAGCTGAACACATTCTTGCAGGAGGAGGAAGAGGAGAGATCTGATAGATGGAAGAGTTTTCTGGAGAGGCGGACCGAGTCGCCTGGACATGGCGCTACGGTTTCACTGTCCGTGGACGAAGCTGAAGCTGTAGTTTCTGTCGAGGATAATGTTGGGACTGGAAGTTCTGAACTGTCGCATGAGAAGAGTGCGCAAGGGCTACATTCATGGAAGCCAATTCGGTCATCCCTGGGCAACATCGAGCAGATGATGGGTCTGCGTGTTGAGAAGAAGCATTCATCTGCTGTCAAGTTGCAACCGGAGGAATCCACCCATCTTGTGACGGTTGAAGAGGCCAAGGTGTCAGGGGACTCGGACGATGAGTTCTATGATGCAGATAAGGTCGACCCTAGCCAAGAAGTGCATTCAGGTGATAGTGTGAATGCTGAAATTGGCAACATGAGTCAAGAAGAAACTTACTCTTTGAAGGAACAGTTGGAGTGTCTTGTCCATGGTGGACTGCCAATGGCTTTGAGAGGAGAGGTACGGCCTGTTTCTTATAGCTTTTCGATTTATGCCTCTAATTTTAGATTTACTCGGCTCATTCAGCAGTCCCTTGCTTTTGTGATGACAGCTGTGGCAAGCTTTTGTTGGTGTTGAAACTCGCCGAGTAAAAGGGTACTATGATTGTCTGCTTGCTTCCGAAGATGAATTAGAAGATAGCAGACGTTCAGATTCTTCAGCCTCAGAAGGTGTCGATGAAAAACCTGAAGTATCTGAAAAGTGGAAAGGGCAAATAGAGAAGGTAAATGTTCGAAGTAGTATCATTTTCGTTAATAATTTACATCTGGGAATGCTAATAGAATCCAATCTGACACATGTGGCCTCTTATAGGACTTGCCTAGAACTTTTCCAGGTCATCCTGCGTTAGATGAGGATGGAAGAAATGCCTTGAGACGCTTGCTTCGGGCTTATGCTAGACACAATCCAACAGTTGGTTATTGTCAGGTAAGTGCATCCATTAATGCCACCTTACATTATTTTCTCTATGGTGCTGGAAGTTATCTATTTCTCTCAAGCTTCTGAACAACATTTGAAGCAAAGTTGTTGTATTCCAAGTCATATACCCGGGATACCCCACTACTGAACCCAAAAACTACTACTCAATGCTTCCAATAAATAATGCATGTAGCTGTAGAAGTCTTTCTCAATCAATATTCTGGTCTTACATTGATACATTAAACAAATGTATACGGTTGGACAGTTTTTAAATTTTTTCATATCAACGATTTCTCTGTTGAATAATACTGTAGGCGATGAACTTCTTTGCTGGACTCTTACTTCTGTTGATGCCAGAAGAAAACGCATTTTGGTACGCCCACCATGACCATTTGTTCTACTGTTATCTGTGTTTAGGATTGCAGACTCTAAGATCTCAAGATAGCTCAATCGAATAGTATACTAAATCTTTTGATGGTATAACAGGACATTGGTAGGAATCATTGATGACTACTTTGATGGGTACTTTTCTGAAGAAATGATTGAGTCGCAGGTACTTCTATCTTTGCAAAGCTTGCATATGCAGTGCTTGAAACTCTAAGTTCGATAACTGCTTATGTAAAATTAATGTTTGGTATCCACAGGTGGATCAGCTTGTTTTAGAGGAGCTAGTCCATGAGAAATTCCCGAAATTAGGTTAGCAATTTATTACAAATATAATACATTATTGATGCGACGAGAGCCATCTAGTTAATAGCTGGAAAAATTGAAAATTTCATGGCTTATCATGCTTTTGAATGCAGCAAATCACCTGGATTACCTCGGCCTTGAAGTTGCATGGGTTACTGGACCGTGGTTCTTATCGATTTTCACCAATGTGCTTCCCTGGGAGAGTGGTTAGTGTTAACTTATGTTTTTTCAACAGTTACTGGTTCTAAAAGCACATTTTCTAGTAGTCTACCCTAGCTAACTCTATGAGGAACACAGCTCATTAACGTCTGTGATTAAGTCCAAGCCATCATCGCTCTAATAGTGAACAACACTACTCTGATGGAAATATTATATTTATTGCAACATGTACGTAATAAGTGAAAGTAGATAACGCAGATCCATGTAATCTTTATAAGGAGCAAGTCAGGGAGAGGTTGGTTAAGCGAGCCCCGGCTCTCCCTAAGAAGTGTGAAAACAGCCACAATCATGTTTTTCGCATCACAGTTGATGGCTATGGGGTACATAGGAACCATGAATATTGTGGTTTCTGATAATTAGTTATGTTTATTGTTGGTCACCTGTACGTAAGCACTGTCTGGTGTAAAATCTCATGCATTTGCTTTGTGTTGAAAAATGACACAAATTTATATTGCTATGTACTGGTGAACATTTCAGTCCTCCGTGTATGGGATGTCCTTCTGTTCGATGGGAATCGTGTGATGCTCTTCCGGACAGCCCTTGCACTACTGGAGTTTTACGGTACCAAGCACACTTTTGATTTGTCATACTTTCCAAAAAAGAACATGATAATTGCATGAACTGCATTGAGACTGATACTTGACTTGTTGTGCTAATTGCAGGCCCTGCACTTGTGACTACAAAAGATGCTGGTGATGCAGTTACCCTTTTGCAGTCTTTAGCTGGTTCGACTTTTGACAGCAGCCAGCTTGTCCTGACAGCTCGCATGGGATATCAGTCTGTAAATGAAACAGGATTGCAAGATCTGAGGAACAAACACCGGCCATCTGTTTTATCTTCAATGGAAGAAAGGGCGAAAGGTCTAGGTGTCTGCAAGGACAGCGGCCTTGCATCAAAGCTGTATAATTTCAAACGTGAGCCTGAACCGCTTGTATCAATAAATGATTCAGCAGAGCAAATGAGTGATGACGCAGATGGGGATATTAACCAAGAGGGTGATTCTGGAGACATGGATGATATGTATGGTGGCCTGACAGTCAATTCTGAGATTGATTTGTTGCCGGATCCGAAGGACCAGGTAGCCATCTCAATCATATATTCCAAGCTTTACTACTGTACTTGCAACCTGTGACCCCATCATTTGTAGTCTACCTTTAGTAGTAACTCAACAACTCACAGGATTGCTGTAATTTGCTAATTTGTGTTAGTTGTATTATTGCAGGTCACCTGGCTGAAGGTTGAGTTATGCCGATTGCTAGAGGAGAGAAGATCAGCTGTTCTCAGGTATATTTTCTACATATTCATGATTGCATTTTGTCGCAGGTTGCTGAAACAATCCTTCTTAGCCATGTCCGATCCAGTTTCCCCGTTTCATGATTGTAGTTTGTTTTAGGTTGCTGGAAGGAACAATCTTATATGATCGATCCACTTTTAAGATAGTTGCAATTGTTCAAGTAAATAGTAGTGGTTTCTTAATGATGTTTGGGGGTCCAGTTTTTACATGTGGCTCAACACATATACTTCAACACACCCTCTCACATGTGCTCAATAAGGTTAAACGTGGACAGAAAGAGGGCAAACAATTTTTTATTTAAATTGCGAAAGCCAATACTTGAACCCAACACCTCTGTTGTGATACCATATTAAGTTTCATGCACCAACCAGTAGAACCAAAAGTCCGAACTTATTGAGAAGGTTGGTCAATCCGCATATACTTCAACAAGCACATGTTAATTCTTTCACAAGTATTTAGATGTAATAAGAGTAAATTATTGACTGTTGTGACGTGCTACCTATTGTTCTTGGTTCATTGAAATTGTGAAATGCAACATGCCTTTATATGGTTCTTTTCCGCAAAGATTTTATGTGACTTGTTCAGGGCGCATTGATGGCAGTGGAATACCTTCTGCTCAGTGTAAGTGTTCGTTTTTGATAATTTTTGTTCCTTATGCTATTCAGAGCTGATGAACTAGAGACAGCGCTGATGGAAATGGTTAAGCAAGATAATAGACGCCAATTAAGTGCAAAGGTATAGCTAGATATACTTATCATTATGTCATCTGTCAGATTGCACAGTAATATTTAACTTTAAAGCTCATTGTTGCCTATGCAGTTATGCCACATAAATAGCTTATTCCTAGTTCTGTATGTTAAGCTTTTATTTCTATTTTCTAATTTTTAAATACATGCACCTTTTGTATCTAAATAACCATTTCACCAAAATAGAAATTCTGCAAGACTTCTATAGTATAGGTACTTAGTTTTGTAATAACCATCCACCAAATTATAACCCCTGCCAGTCTATCATAGTTTATCTGAGCTACATCCGTTTTTCTTGGAAGAAAATAATCGTGCAAATGACCCACATCTTTGTTTTAGGCTGAGCAGTTTGAACATGAATTATCTGAACTAAAGCAGACCCTATCAGACAAGCAGGAACAGGAGCAAGCAATGTTTCAGGTACAGCTGTCAGTCGGTATAGCTTCACCAGATGTATATTTCTAGTTTCTACTATGACATATTCACTAACAAGGAATCATATTGAAGGTACTGATGCGTGTGGAACAAGAACTGAAATTTGCAGAAGAAGCACGCATCTCTGCTGAGCAGGATGCTGCTGCTCAGAGATACGCTGCTAATGTGCTGCAGGTTAATGAGCCAACTTGATATATTGTCTGCACAGACCATCTCTGGTTTTCTTAGGCATCACTTATTGCCTTCAGAATTATCTGAAATACCAGTCATGTGCAACTTAGCATCAGCGTCGAGTAATTAATATGGACCCATTATGGTATTAGAGATTTTGAAACAATTTTTGACAAAAAGTAAACACCAAAATAGTTGTAATATTACACTCAGACGATGTCTGAGCAACTTGGTTAGTACCCTTGCAAAATATACCAGGCTATTAGAGACAAGCCGGCCAGTTTCTACAGCCAACTTGGTTAGTACCCTTACCAAATATACCAGGCTCCCGGTACTTTTATGCTGAGTTTACTGATTTGATTGCAGTTTTCGTGGGGTTCTAATTGATTTTATAATCAATTCTAGTCTCCTGATTTTTTTTAAGAACATCGACTGTGGTACAGTGGCAAGTAGCATAACACTTGACGATATCATTTTAGAGAAAAGGCATCTAAGCAGTTAAAAATATGTTCTTCTTTCATGCCTGATCAAAACCTTTTCCTGTTGGGGAAACAAATATAGCTCGTAGATTTGCTATACCATGAGTTGAATCGCTGTATTGGATTTCGGTACTATGTACTATATGGAATCTCAAGAAAAAAGTGGCCATGATGGCTCAGGAACACTTCAGCTCTATGCTTGCCATATTCCTCATTACTATATTATACACTAACCCGGATCACGACACATGTGCAGGAGAAGTACGAGGAAGCTATGGCATCACTTGCCCAAATGGAGAACAGAGCTGTAATGGCAGAAACAATGTTGGAGGCCACACTGCAATACCAATCCAGCCAGCAGAAAGCATTTTCCCCTTTGCCTTCTCCAAGGTATCTTAGCAACTTCACATGTTGTAGTACCAGGCAGCCTTCTGCTTAAACCTGGAAGCACATCAATATTGATTTACAGATCTTATTCTTGATACCATCTGAAGTTCTGAACTTCTTTGATGCTGACTATTTAAGGCTCCTCTTGTGCAATTATGGCAGCTCTGTTATAAAAGTTTGATTCCCCACCACCAGATTAGCGAAGTGTACCACTGTGATAAGCGAAGTGTACCACTGTGATAATGAATTTGAGTTAATTATTTTCCTTTCTAAAAGAAAGAGTTAGATGATTTTCTGTTATGGCGTTCCAATGTTGATATTTACTGTGCTCGTTATTCCCATGCAGAGGATCTGTTCAAGAGGATTCATCACAGGAGATCCAGCCTAAAAGAATAAACTTACTTGGACCATTTTCACTGAGTTGGCGTGATAAGAGCAAGGTAACTTATTCTGACCAATAGATACAGACATGAGATGCGTGGTATATGGGCATATGGCCCCAGCTTTGCCTAGTTGAAAGGGACTCGGCTTGCCAGTCCAGTAGACTAATATAGTTTGCAAATCAACAATGGAGATTTTGTCCAGTATAAAATATATATCTACTACGTACTATCTAGTGTCTTGTACAAGTATAAACTTCTATCATCTCAACTACTACGATATCTTCAAATGGAAGCAATGTGAATTCATCGTTAGACTAAAGTCCGGAGCGGAGCGAATCCTCCATTCCTTGCAACCCAGGCTGTACCTACCTGCACTTTGGCTAGGTTGTATACTGACCTATTAGCATGGGTTCTTCGCAGGGAAAACAGAACAATGCTGGTGACTGCACAGATACCAAGCTTACAGACACTCATGATCAAAGGGAAGAAACACCCAACATGGATGATGAGAAACAGGGAGGAACACAAAAACTGGAAAGTGAGTGGACAGTAGAATCACCCAAAGGAGACGAGAAGCTGATGGCAGATACGCCGAAAAAGGACAGCGAACCGCCAAAGGTCTATACAATCACGCAAGATACGAATGGGCAGCATGAACAGTTGCAAGAAATACGATTGGATTGATTGATAATTATAAGCCCATCCTTTGCTATCTTCACCAGTACTGGTGTACGTTGCTATTGAGGCAACACTTGATGGATGGCTTCAAGTTTTGAACAATCGTGCATTCTTTTCTCTGCCCGTTAGAGTTCTTTCATTACCACTTTGTAGGTGTATAGGTTTCTGCTTCTCTCCATTGTTACTTGAAAAGATCAGAAAGAAATGCAAGGTTATATGGCTGTCTATTACTAGGTGAGGTGTCACCCTGTGATGTAAATGCGTTTTAGAGGGCATGGTTGTCAATTACAGTATATATTGTCACTTCAAGTGATGAAGTGAACTGCGATGCGCCGGTCCCCTCTCCTGCCCAGATGGACGCAGCGATGAGCTGACACCGGACATGGGCAGAGAGATAAGAAGTGACACCGTGGCAGATTCGATTCCATCCACAATTCCACTGACTCTCTCGCCTGGCCCCGGGGCCTCTGCTCCTTTGCCGTGACCGCGGTTGCCGGAAGGGCCCCGCATCCCTGGTCGCAGTCACCCTGCAGCCTGAACAAAGCCATTTTATCCATCTTTTCCTTCCCTTCTTTCCGCCTGCGCGCCCGCAGCTTTCAGAGACCCACGACAGACGAGATGAAAGCCTCTGCTGCCTCTTGTCCAGTAGCCAAATGCTATGTGAGCAGCCGATCCGGCGATCTACCCAGCTCAAGTTCTGAACAGTCCAATCGAGAAGAATTTCACTTTTTACCCTTAGTTGGTATTTGTGAGACTAATTATCCCATCTAATATAAAATTGTCTAAATGTTCATTTTATAATCTTTGGACCCTCTTTTTCTGAATACATGTATCATGTGTGTTGGTAAGGTGTGAGGTGATGATTAAGAATCGAAATATCAAGACGATGACAAGATATTGAACATATGGTGATCATCAACGACACACTCTGATCTTTACATATTTTGACGCACCTTAGAGACCTAACATTTCGGTCTACTCTAACGAATTATGCAGAATATAATGGGGTAAAATCATGTTCAAAATTTATAGATGGTGTATTCCTAATTTTTAGCTCAGTAACTAAGGTAATAAGTGTCACAAATACACAACTATGCGGTAAAAAGAGTGGAATTCACTCTTCAATTGGCAATACTCCTTAATTGCGGGCGGGCGGGAGTACTCACTAGCTAGCTATGAGAGCATCTCCATCGGGAGTGCCTAAATTCTATCCGGTACCCTCCAATTGGAGGCCCCTTTGGGAGGTGCCGGACGCTCGTCCGATGCTTTTTTTTTTTTTGCGTCTCCCACACCGGCACCCCCTAAACAGGTCGGACAAGTGATGAATCATCGTATTTTCTACGCAGTTTATTTTTGTAGCCGGTAAAATATAATGGTACATGGCACACTTTAGCCACAGAAAATCTCGTGAGTGGATCGCTTGAGAATAGGAAGCTCACTAGATCCACTCAAGGAATCTTGTGTGGCCATATAACATTAAAAAAGATAGCATAGGAGTGTGCATAATCACAAATAATCCCGTGAGTGGATGTCTTAAGAATATGCAGCCCACTGGATATCCACTCACATGATCTTCTATGGCCACGTAGAAATTAAAAAATATCACGCCGGGAATGGTTACGTATGGAAAATCCTGTCAGTGGATCGCTCCTCCACCTCTACCGCATGTAGAGTGTGTGACATACGAGCCAGCTCGAGCTTTTGTCCGGCTCAAATCTTGTCCGGCACCGCGAATCCACCCCCCAGGTTGGGGGCTCGATTCGCGGCACCGCACAAATTTTGGACCGGACGAGAGGTTTACGATCCGTGTGACCGGGTTTTTTATCCGACACCCGAAAAAGCTTTTAGAGACACCTTTACAACACGCCCGGTGGAGATGCTCTGAGGTGAAACATGTGGAGCTCAAGAAGTGTCCGTCGTGGCGTTGAAGGGAAGAGCTACGGGAAGAATTAGCAAGGTCCGGAACGAGCAATCATGGCACAGGTACAGGTACAGGTACGAAGAATTATTTGGCAGTCAAAGAAACAAAAGGTGGCTTGCTTGCTCCGTTCAAAAAGAAAGAAAGGGATCATCAGCGAAAGGTGGTCGCATTTTCCTTTTCTGATCTTGGCTTGTGTCATCTGTGCCGTGCCATCATGAGATATCGAGATGCGAAAGAGGAGGAGATGAGTAGCCACTGCGCGCGCTGTTGACGACGTACTGTACAGTACGGAGAGATGTGGACCGACGGTGACACTGACACTAGTTTGAGCTGGACCACGACGGACGGATGCGGTGCGGCTCTATCCCACCCTCCTGCTGCTCGACTCGTCCTAGCTCCATGCGATGCGACGGACGAGACCGGCCGAACGGAAGTCCGGGCTTGACATGTCGACCGCCACTCGTCTCGGCTGGTCCCGGCCTCCCCGGGCCCCCTAGCTTGGCACGTCGCACGCAGCCGCGCAACCTGCCTGCTTCGGCCACTGCCTGCGAAGCGAGCCCATTGCTCGTGATGGTGCAAATTGTGCAAACTCGCAGTTGACTTGGGGTTGATGAAGGTAGTACATCTGTATGCGTGCCAGGCTGCCAGCGATCTGTTGTTCCTCACGTAGGCGACGGAAATGGATTTTTTTTTTTTGCACAAGGAGCCCCCAGAAGGGGCAGGAAGCTTCATTAATTCCAAGCGGTAGATGTACACAAGATCACAAAGGACCCCATAAGATAAGAAATTACATATAGGTCCCTAGCAAATGCAGAAAATACCTCATTGAAAGATGAGAAAATGCAATTAGGTCCTTCTCTCTCTCCACCACCGAGCCGGAAATCTGCATCGCCGCCGTCATGCTCCGAAGCGGGGACGAAACCACTTGCTCCAGAGCAGCCGTAGTACGCAGCAGCAGATCTCAAGAGGGGCCTCACAAAGGAGGTTAAACAAACGCCGGAGTCCTTTGCCGGCTTGAGAATAGGCCACAAGTTCCAACTCAAGACCTTGGATGTCAGACGGTTGTTACCCGCCGCCGAGGTGATGCTCCAGAAAGTAGCTTCCCAACTCCACTGCTGCTTGGCACTGGAGCTCGCCCAGTCGCTCCCTCCATCCTTTGCAACCACAGCACCTGATGAAAGAGGAACGAAATTGAAGGAGCCCAAGTACCTTGCAGCAGTAGATCCTTCTCCGCAGCCGGGTGAGTATATCGGCGCGCCATCGAACTCAGCACACCTGCCACATATGGGAGGAGGCACGCGAAGAAGAACGGCTGGACGAAGAACCAAAGATGCAACACGGGCGGCATGAGACTCCATCCTCTCCTCGCCACCTCGGCCGGCCAGAGGAAGGTGTCCATCACCGTCAAACGCATCACACCCACCGCAAGTCGCAGCACCATCCTCCAGCACAACACCCTCTCCTCGTCTCCCCCCCTGCCACCACGGCCGGCCAGAGGAAGGAGAGGCCAACTGTAATACCCCGCAGATTAGAGAGTTGAAAGGGTAGAAATAGAATTTGTGCATTCGCATAGCATGCATCTGAAAATGCGGGAAATTTTCGCGCTTTTAAAATAAAAGAGACAAAGTGATCGATGTTTCACTCGACTCGATGAGTTAGGGTTTAGATCATCCTGTCAAGTACGATAAACTTCGAGATGACCTTTATACCCAATTAAATTGAAATCACAAGAATAAGAAATCATTCAATTATTGCTCGACAGACTAGTTGGTCAAATTAGTCAATTGTCGAGGTTCTAGCAAATTGAACATGACCTACCCTAAATCTCGACACCTTTAAGCACAATACAAAAATATGACAATATTAACATTCCAATTCAATCGTTGACACAAAAACAACATCCAGATGATCATCTTATCACATCATACACTATCATATCCATCATCTCAATATATCAATCACACATTATGATCATACATGAATTCAAGCATCTATAGATCTACCTTTCCACCAATCAAAATCCCCTCTAAGTGAGGGAATCTTGTGGATCTAGATTTTGGGGTTGCTTTGTGTTCATCCCCTTTTGAGAGTGAAGGATTTGACCACTTAGTGTGTTCTTGCCTCTTGCATTTGTTGCATCGGGTTGCTCTCCCTACGGTGATACGTGAAGATCGACGTTGAGAAGCTTGTTACTCTTGGGTGCATTGTGTTCCCAAGAGCTTTGTGCCTCTTGGGTGCATTGTGTACCCTAGACGGTTTGGAGGTGCCGCGAAGACTTCGAGTTGTGAAGCTTCAGCACGAATTTGGGAGCCCCCAATTGAGTTGTGGGTGTGTGCCCCAAGAGAAGTTGTAAAGGGCTCCGGAATCCGTCTCGAAGGATTCCGATAGTGGAAGGTGAACCAATCCCTTGGGTGAGGTTCATCGGAGAATAGGGTGAGGCCTTTGTGGCATCTTGAGTAGGCCTCTTGTGGCGAGCTCACACCCCTCCAACGAGACGTACTCCCTTAACAAGGAGGAATTCGGGAATACATCCTCGTCTCCGTGTGCCTCGGTTATTTCTATACCCGAGCCTTACTTATGCAATTTACATTGTGATAGCCTTCGTGCTTGAAGTTCATATCTTGCTATCACCTTGTTGCTTGAATTGCTTAGCATAAGTTGTTGTTGCACATAGGTGAGCCTAGTAATTAGGTTGTTGGCTTGTTAATTTAAACACATAGTTTTATTCCGCAATTATCAAGCCCCTAATTAGAAAAAGTTTTAATCGCCTATTCACCCCCCCTCTAGGCGACATCTCGGGCATAGTTGTTCTTTCAAAAGCATCAACCAACGGACTTTGTATGGGCGGGGTCAGTCAGAGGCTTCTTTTCTCATCCACATATCCTCGGCAGGCCTACACTGGGTTGGGTCGTTGCGGCGGCCAACAGCGTGGAAGCGCGTGCTCTTCCTGCCGACGGGGTAATTGGTGGGGAAGCTCGGGAGGGGTGATGGGTATGCGTGGAACATGATTCCCGTACCGCATCATAAATGGGAGGATGTGTGTTGATTTGGGAGAATCTCCACATGGCTGGATGTTCTGAGCCTTAGCTATAACACTCATGGAGTGTAAAGAGAGCATAAAAAGGTCCAGGCAACTGTTGGGTAAAGTGATGAAACTCTGCAGAGTCAAACAAATAATTTGTGATATCACAACCGTGTTCCCGGAAGGGAACTACGAGATCGAGGCCGGAATGGATTCCCATTTAGATTCACAAGACCGGTGGAGGCTGTGGACATAGTTTTCATAATAAAATCTATTCTTTGAAGAAATGTTTGCAAAAACTTGCATTTAGGCCAAAGACCTGAGGTTTTGGCAGTAGCTAGTGCATGAAACACCTTATCTCTATATATTCTGAACTTGCTGAGTAACGCTGTTACACACCCCTTCCCATTTGACCCCCTGCTTAGACTTTTGGAGCCATCAAGGGCGTTGCTAGATATCCATCGCGATGTTGAGGAGGTCTTCCACAAGGAATCAAGTCGATCTGGTGGATCTTGAAGGAGTTGACCGCTACTTCACCAACGGAAGAATGACGACAACCATGGCCATGGAGGGGCAATGACAGCAGTGTCAATGGCATACACAAAGACCACACTGCCAATGGAGGAGACAACATCTATTGGAAGGAAGTGAAATCCTGGATAAAGATATTCTAGATGGACTAGATTAGGGCCGTGACAACAGCAGTAGTGGATTAGGAATAGAGCTAGAGTTAATCCCCAGCTTAGTGCTATGAATTGGATATTTTTTGGATTTCATTTGTATGAGACTTGCTTTTATATAAAGGAGGTTCTCAAGATTTTGTATTGAATATTGTTGTAATCCTATAGTGTTACCTTGGACCTGCTATGTTTCTGTTGTACTACTCTGAGGGATGTAATATTCGCGGATAAGTCCTTCTGTGAATGTTATGTCAACGACTTGCGCACTACAACATGCAGTGGTGTGCTGGGTCACCGCACCAACCGCGGTCTTGACCTCCACATCTAGAGGCTGCACTTCGAGCTTATTTGATAGGGGTGTAGCCGACGAACTCCTCCCCGCCTTTTGCTCTGACCTCCAGAGCAGCACAACAAGGATTAGCACCAGCAGCAGCCTCCGGACGCAGCTTGGATGCATCCAGGAGCAAGAACCCCTCGGCATGAAGCCATCCTTCACATGGGAAAACACCTCAAACTCTAAACTACTAGATGCACACCTAATATACAGCACACGAGGGCCGGCGCCTCGCCTCAGCCATCCCACGGCGGCAGCGCCGCCGGAGATGGCCTTGGCTCGGCCCGAGAAGAAGGAGGGCGCTCTCAGTTACTGTTCAGGGGAGAGAGACGATAGAGGATAACTATAACTAGATAAGAATGGTGAAAGTGCATGGTTGCCCCATGTGTGGTTTTGATAATTAATGACAATCTCTATGGACTAATGTTTGTATTGAGCTAATTGTAGGTTGTGTCCATATGCGTTGCTTGATCTCCATATGTTGGAGTCAAGGCTAAGGGAAGAAGATTATATGTTGATCAAGCCTAAGTGCGGGTTGATCAACACTCAAGTCCACGTGAAGATATGCGAAGAGTTCCTCTCCCATATTGGTATATGGGGGAGCTATTAGCGAGTCTTCACCAAGCGAAGCACAATCAAGAAAGGTGGTTCGTCTTGAGGAGATGAATCTTGAGGAGATGAATCTTGAGGAGATGAAGATTGTCATCATCGACCTCAAGTGGATTATGCGCAAGCCAAAGGTATGATCTTGATAGGGTTTCTATTTTACCGGTCTCATGATGTTAGTGAGAGACCGGATTATAGGATAGTTAACCGTACTATCAAGAGGGGCTCTCGACCGAGTATCTTGATCGTATCGTTCGTGGAGAGCTCAAACCTTTGCATCCTTGCAATCATCTTTATTGGATCTTATTTGGATCTTATCGTGGTGTGGTCTTGGTGCTTGTCGTGCTTGTCATGACAAGGCCAAGTTCACCGAAAACGGATCTCGTGTACGATCTTCTTTTGCCTTTTCGGAGTTGGAGATTTTGCCGGTTCATCTGTGTGGAAGGTTTCACCCTTCCAATCCTTTGCACAATCTCCCTTGCTTATTTTCATATTTTCAGTTTTTGTAGGGTATGCTCTTGTCGTCCTCTTTCCAGCAAAATTAGATTCACTCGATTCAGACTTCATTTGTAAAAGTTATGGCAGTTCAAGTTTTACTGTTTGAATCTGATCCGGAAGAACACCGGAGATGGTCCGGAGTCTCCGGTCCCACCAGAGTCTCCGGCCCAAAGGACCCGGAATCTCCGATCCATTGTTTTTCACTGCCAAGTGACCTTCTTGTGGTGCGGTTCTGGATAGTGGTCCGGAGTCTCCGGCCCACAGGACCCGAAATCTCCGGTCCATGGTTTTATCTGCTAAAATGGCCAAGTGTGGCGCGCCTCTGGATAGGGGTCCGGAGGTTCACCAGAGTATGTCCGGAGTCTCTGGCCTGGCCGGAGTCTCCGGGCCCTTTGGACCGGAATCTCCGGTCTGCCCCGATGAACCAACATGTGGTGCGCCTCTGGCGTCCTGTCTGGAAGGAGGCCGGAGCCTGGCCGGAGTCTTCGGTGCACTTACACCGGAGTCTCCGGTCTAAGCTGCCTACAACGGCTAGTTTTTTAGGGGACCTATAAAAGGCCCCCTTCTTCCCCAAATCTCTTTAGGGTTCTTGCTACACGTTTCTCTCTCTCTCTCTCTCCCACCATTGTTGACCTTGCAAACCCTTCCCCTATCTCAATCCCTCCCATGATTCTTGCATATCTTTGAGAAAAAATGAGAGGAGATCTAGATCCATATTTCCACCAATCAATCTCTCCTCTTAGTGAGGGGAACCTAGTGGATCTAGATCTTGGAGTTCTTTTGTAGTTCTCCTCTTTGTTCTTCCTCTCAAATCCCTTCCTAGCATTAGTTGCTTTGGTTGGATTTGGGAGTGAAGAACTTGACCACCTTGTGTGGTCTTGCCTTTTGTATTTGGTGCATAGGTTTGAGTTCCCCCCGGTGATACGTGGGATTGAAGTTCGAGAAGCTTTTGGGTGCATTGTGTTTCCAACCTCTTGGGTGCATTGTGTACCCTAGACGGTTGGGTGTGTCGCGAAGACTTCGAGTTGTGAAGCTTCAGACAAGGTTTGGGAGCCCCCGATTGAGTTGTGGGTGTGTGACCCAAGATCGTTGTAAATGCTCCGAATTCCGCTTTAAAGGATTCCGATAGTGTAAGATGAACCTAACCCTTGGGGTGAGGTTCTTCGGAGATTAGGGTGAAGCCTTTTGTGGCATCTTGAGTAGGACTTTTGTGGCGAGCTCACACCCCTCCAATGAGACGTACTCCCTTAAGAAGGAGGAACTCGGGAATACATCCTCATCTCCGCGTGCCTCGATTATTTCTATTCCCGAGCTCTTTACTTATGCAATTTACATTGTGATAGCCTTCGTGCTTAAAGTTTTATATTTTGCTATCACCTTGTTGCTTGCCTTACTTAGAATAAGTTGTTGGTGCACATAGGTGACCTAGTTTATTTAGGTTGTTGGCTTGTTAATTTAAACAACTAGTTTTATTCCGCAATTATCAAGCCTTAAACCGGAAAAGTTTTAATCGCCTATTCACCCCCTGAAAGAACAACTAAGCCCGAGATGTCGCCTAGAGGGGGGGGGGGGTGAATAGGCGATTAAAACTTTTTCTATTTAGGGGCTTGATAATTGCGGAATAAAACTAGGTGTTTAAATTAACAAGCCAACAACCTAAAATTCTAGGTTTACCTAAAGTGCACCAACAACTTATGCTAAACAAGGCAAGCAACAAGGTGATAGCTAAATATAAACATCAAGCACGAAGGCTATCACAATGTAAAGTGCATAAGTAAAAGCTCGGGTATAGAAATAACCGAGGCACGCGGAGACGAAGATTTATTCCCGAGTTCCTCCTTGTTAAGGGAGTACGTCTCGTTGGAGGGGTGTGAGCTCGCCACAAAAGGCCTACTCAAGATGCCACAAAGGCCTCACCCTATTCTCCGATGAACCTCACCCAAGGGATTGGTTCACCTTCCACTATCGGAATCCTTCGGGGCGGATTCCGGAGCCCTTTACAACTCTTCTTGGGGCACACTCCCACAACTCAATTGGGGGCTCCCAAACTTGTGCCGAAGCTTCACAACTCGAAGTCTTCGCGGCACCTCCAACCGTCTAGGGTACACAATGCACCCAAGAGGCACAAAGCTCTTGGGAACACAATGCACCCAAGAGTAACAAGCTTCTCAACGTCGATCTTCACGTATCACCGTAGGGAGAGCAACCCGATGCAACAAATGCAAAAGGCAAGAGCACACAAAGTGGTCAAGTTCTTCACTCCGAAATCCAACCAAAGCAACTAATGCTATGGAGGGATTTGAGAGGAAGAACAAAGGGAAGAACACAAAGCAACCCTAAATCTAGATCCACTAGGTTCCCCTCACTTAGAGGAGAATTTGATTGGTGGAATGATAGATCTAGATCTCCTCTCTTGTTTCCCTAAAGATGGGCAAGAATCATTGGAGGGAAGTGGAGGAATCAAGCTCTCAAAGATGTGCAACAATGGAGGAGAGAGAGAGCAAAAGGTTCACCAAGAAGCTTAGAACCGTTGGGGAAGAAGGGGCACTTAAATAGGTGCCCTGGGAAATCTGGCCGTTGGGCACAGAATCCCGCAGGAGCGGAAGTACCGGCCCAAGGGGCGGTACTTCCGGTCCACCCAGAAAAACCTACCAACGGCTAGTGGGAAAACCCGCAAGGGCGGAAGTACCGGAAAACGGACCGGTAGATCCGGTTTAGCGGTAGTACCGGTACTACTTCCGGTGATACTTCCGTTAAGAGTCCAGTACCCAACTTTCGCAAGCGGCACTGGGCTCCGGAAGTAACTCCGGAAGTTCCGGGCAGTAGTACCGCTAGGAGTACCGGTACTTCCGGTTTGGCGGAAGTTCCGGTACTACTTCCGGTGGTACTTCCGTTTGGAGTCCAGTACCCAATTTTCGTAAGGGTACTGGGATCCGGAAGTTCCTCCGGAAGTTCCGAGCGGTAGTACCGCCCGCGTGGCCGGTACTTCCGGTGCCTGAAAAACAGCAGAACCCTGAAACTGAATAACTTTTGCGTGGAAGCTCCGAATCGAGTGAATCCAATTTTGTTGGAAAGAGGACGACAAGAGCTTACACTACAAAAACTGAAAATATGAAAACAAGCAAAGGAGATTGTGCGGAGGGATGGAAGGGTGAGACCTTTCCAAGCGGATGAACCGGCAAAATCTTCAACACCGAAAACGCACAAGCTTTTCATCAAGACTCCGTTTTCTATGATCTTGGGCTTGTTTTGAAGATAATCACAAGCCCTACAAGATCATGCATATACACATCATAGTCTATCATGTGAGGAGGAAATCATAAGGAGAGAGTTTGACCTCTCGTAGAAGAGACAAACCGGAAAACCTCCAATACCAAAAACGCAAGAAGATATTCATTAAATCCGTTTTTGGTGAACTAGAGCTTGGTATGGAGATGAACACAAGCTCTAAATTCTCACATGGATAAAAGCCAAATAAGAACCAATAAAGATGATTGCATGGATGCAAAGGTTTGAGCTCTCCACGAACGATACGATCACGATACTCGGTCGAGAGCCCCTCTTGATAGTACGGCTATCTATCCTATAATCCGGTCTCTCACTAAACAACATGAGACCGGTAAAATAGAAACCCTACCAAGATCATACCTTTGCCTTGCGCATTAATCCACTTGAGGTCGATGAAGACGATCTTCATCTCCTCAAGATGCACCACCTTCCTCGATTGCGCTTTGGTGAAGATTCACATGACGCTCCCCCATACACCAAGATGGGAGACGCACAATTCGGCAAATCTTCACTTGGCCTTGATCAACCCGCACAAAGCCTTGATCAACACAAACTTTTCTTCCCTTAGCTTTGATTCCAACAAATGGAGATCAAGCAACTCAAATGGACACACCTATGAATATAGCTCAATGCAAACATTAGTCCATAGAGATTGTCATTAATTACCAAAACCATGCATGGGATCAACCATGCACTTTCACCCCCCTCTAGGCGACATCGTTTGTTCTTTCAAATGGCCCTCTCGTTAGAAATGGAAATGGAAGTTTTGGGTTGTGCCTTCCACGTACGCTCGTGTCTCCAGGTCCACACGCGGAGCAACGGATCTGGCGACTATGCACGCGCAGCACTTGGAAGTTCCTGGCGGAGCACGCACTGGGGAAGCTGCTCCCTTGGCGAACCAAATGGGGGCGCCGCCCTGTCTCGATCCAGGGCGATGGTGCTGGGGGATCCCGGTAGCGGCGCTGGTAGAAGGTCTTGGCCGGCTATGGGCGGCGCGGGGAACGCCGGTGAGCAGCCGAGGATGGCGTGCGGTTGTGGCAGCAGGGTGTTAGGGCGGCGAGCATTGGGCCGACGACGCGGACAGAAAGGAAATAGCATTAAAAAAGAATGAAAGGGAATAGTGGCGGGACACGCTCGCGCGGAGGAGCCGATCGAGCGAGCGCTCGCGCTCGTAATTAACCCAACTCGAGAGGGATGCGTCATAAGTTTATCGGACGAGAAACGTCATACGCACAACAATTCCGACGCATGAAATATTTACTGCCTGCATTCTGGGTGCGTGGCATAATGCATATTCTTATTTAGGGGAAAATTTCTGCATACTTTTGACCTGTTCATTTTATTTGAGGAATAAAACTGTTTTCAGTAGCAGGCCATTACTCCTTACTGATTATTTTTTAGTTAATACGCTCCTTTCCCATCTCGTTCCACCTCGCGAGTTGTCATCTCTCTCTCTCCCTGCATACGTTGTCCCAGTAGCGGATGGGGGACCCCGGTTATCTGTTACATATATATACTTAGGTTTAGGGTTAGTCTTCCCCTGTTTGGATGGCGACGTAACCCTCGTTGGAATCATTCTTCTCGGATCTAAACCACATCGCTGTCACGCCCTGATGGAGATGTCGACTGATCTATGGCGGTTGGTCTTTCGTCATTCCTCCGTTGCGCTGGATTTGGTGTCCCCGAGTGGGTCGACGATGGTCGGCCACTGGTGCGCGAGGGATGACGACGATCCAGGAAGGTAGTTCATGGGTGGCGGTTCCAGTGCTTTGTATCGAGGACATTGATGGTAAGCAGTCGTTCTAGGACATGAGGATGTTCCCCGGTCGATGCACACCACATCGACTCCAACTATCTTGCTCTACGGTTAAGAAATACTCACACTTCGAACATGTAGAACATTGTTATGATCGAAAAACATGTAATTTTTTTTCTAGTAACTAAGTGTTATTTGAATGATTACTGTTAGCTACTCCCTCCGTTTCATATTAGATGATTCTCAAATGAATGCATCTAGATATATTTTCTGTCTAGATGCATCTAATATGGAACAGAGGGAGTAATAGCATGGCAACTACGGTATTATAACCTGGCACCTGATGACGAAAAAAATCATCAAAATGTATTAAGATGGGATCTTATTTTAAAGTACTCGGCGAGCCGAACCCAAGGGTGAAAACGGATCGCCAATTAGATTAACGGTTTGAGAGATAATTTATTTAAAAAATTCATATCGTGGAAAGATTCTATACATGCATACAATCCCTGGTCCCTCCGACCCTATAGGGACAAATTCTACCACCCACCCGCCGGATCAAATAGATTATTAGGACACGTTTGTTTATTAGATTATCCGATTATAAATTTAACTTTTCATATAATTAGGATAGAGTCTTTCTAACAAAATCAGTGGCGAGCTAGGGGGATCAGCAGATCCCCCCCCCCCCCACACACACACACACACCCCATGGCAGAGTAAAACATGAAGATTCTTTTTCTTAAAGGATTTTGTCATGTTTGGCCCCCTTCGGCCCCTGAACAAAATTAATAAAAACCCTGATAATTAACTACTTTTAAAAGACAAAACAGGATGATAAGTTACTCACAGCTACAACCCCAAAACCTCATCACAGGGAGTGCACACCACATGCCACGCGAGGACCAGTAAGAACGCGCCCTTGAACAGCGGTGCGTTTTCTTGCGAGAAGGGTTATCGATCGATGGATCGATGAACACGACAGTAACCACTTTGCTCATCATAGCGTAACCGAAGTCGCAGAAGCCAACAAAACAGGCGAGGGGGCGGGAGGAGGAGAGAGACAGCAGCACTGCAGAACACACGCCACCTTTTGGCTTTTCTCCCTGCCAAAAACCGCCTCGTCCTCGCCTCCTCTCTCCCCCAGCAGCAGCGCACCACTGCGTGACCGCGCGCGCTCTCCTCCCTCCCACCCGCTCCAACGCGCACGCCTCTCTCGTGCGCGCCCTCCCTCCCGCACCCGCAGGAGCACGGCGCCGTCCGCGCGCGCCGCCGCCTCCGCCGGTGAGCCACCGCGCCGGCATTGCGGGAGAGGGGAGACCCAGCAGGTGCGTGCGCGCGCACGTACGTACGTCGGCGCGACTTGATCGTCCTCGATCCCCGCGTCGTTCCGCTGCTCTACCTCTCGACTCTCGCCCCCCCTTCCTCCCCACAGCCCCGCCGCAGGAGCGCGAACGGCGCGCGCGGCCCCGTCTCCGTTCGCCCGCCCGCACGCCCCGCCGGTCCCGGTTCCAGCACCGGCCGAGCGAACTTCGGGCGCGCGCCCGCTCGCTCGCCGTCGTCGTCGTCTCGCCAGCCGGCAGCGACTACCAGCAGGCAGCAGGTGAGTTAATCAACCATCTCGCCCTCGTCTCCTGTGCGTGCGGCGCGGGAGCGATTCGCCGCTGCATTTAGGGAGTGGTTTCCCGCGGCTGGGGTTCTAGGATGAAAATCCAATTCGAGGCTGCAGCTTCAAAGGGGGAGGAGATTACCGTAGTCGGACTTGCATTTGGTGCGAATTATGTATATTTCCTTCCATTTTTATGACTTTTTTACAGAGTTTTTATCTGCTCCCGGTGTCTGTTCTCTCGGAATTTTAGTTATCCCTTTTCCCCTAAAAAATCCAACCCACTCTCTAATTAGCCAACTTGATTGAAATAGTGCACATTAGATCATTTTGGTACCTCAAGGGATGTGCATCTATTCGGGATATTCTCTAATAGTACCACCGAACACTTTCCTGTTAGTTCCTCGTATGCACCCAAGTCACTCAGCAGCGAATTTATTTGAGCTGATTTATCTGTTTCTGGTGTTTGTTCTCACAAAAATTTAGGTATCCGTTTTTCCCTCAAAATTTAGTTTTAGTTATATATCTCAAGTAGTGCGCACACTTGAATGCAGTCGAACTACATTTAATATACTGGTAATCGTACTCTGTTGGTCAGTCTCCACACGGCCCCATAAAACAAATCACTCCCAAATGATGGCCCAGATCCCAGGGAGGAATAAGAACATCCCCAGTTTCTCCGCTTCGTGCACGCCCACAGACATTCTTGGTAAACTACATTTTGATTAGATTGCCAGTAGCTCCTCCTTTTTGTGTACAGTTGTAATCAAACCCAAAATTCTGTAAAAATATGCAGTAGCAGAGCTACTGTTTTCCGTCAAAAAAAAAAAGATTGGGCCAGAAACGCTAGCGACTCCCTTTTGCACTTAGCCCCCTGAAGTATGTATCTTTGGCAGCAAATGCCGTCCTGGATTTAGGTTTGGTCCAGTCCAATCTCTGTTCCTGGCTGCTGGCTCCCTGGTTGAAGAACCTAGATCAGAGAGCCTGGAGGACAGCGGCTCCATAGAATCTTGTGATGGGGGGCATGATTTGACGTGGTTGTTGGTCATTTAATCCGTGCTCTGTTCAGATTGCGTTTATGCGCCACTTGCTGAATCTTGTGGGGAAGGGGATGTGTGCGGGAGACGTGGGAGTAGGCTTTCTTGTGCCCTGGTGGCCTCCTTCCTCCCTGAGAGCCTGCCTGCATTTATGATTCTGCATGGTTTGTTTAATGTCATCTGATTTGATGTAAAGCTGCACTCGAGGCGTGTAGCACTAGCCTTTTTATTCAAAGAAAACGATGGAGTGACTTGTGAATTTTGTGATGGATGGATGTTTCATGGATCCCCCTCTTCCTTCAGCTTTAGGGAGGGGTGTCCGTAACTTCTGTTGCTGTTACTGCTTTCTCCTTTGCATTTCCTTGGTCTGTTATGACAGTGTGTTGTCCCTTTGACTACCCGCATTTGCCCTGAGTCTCTTGGCTATGCTAAGGGCGGTGCTAAATGAGAATCATGGTTCTTCGCCTTTTTTGGCAATGTTGATTGTAGTAGGATGGACTTGCTTGTGCACTCATTCTTATACCTTGAGCTGAGAATTACAGGAAGCTAACTGCTCCTTTCTTTTTCTCTAGGAGTTTGGGCGTATTTCTGAGGGGAGCATATTACTTCGATTTAGTTCAGTTTCGTTACCTGCCAGCAGCAAAGATCCAAGAACAGAGAGCGCCATGGTTGAGAAGGTATCAGTTTCAAGTCTCTGCTTGAGCTGTATGCATGTTCTTTTGATTTATATATAGCTCCAAGTATTATTGAACTTTACCAAGTTCTATACTGACATGGTATTAGCTTGTTGCAGGATATGTACTGAGTAAGGAGTATGCATAGATGCTTCGGGTTCCTGGTCATCTACGTTCTACTCAGAAGACTATAATTCGCAAGGTATGAACATAGAGTTACCGTTTCTGTCGTGTGCTAAATACATCCAGCAATTGTATCGTCTTTCATTCCCAATGTATCTTGACTGACAATCTCATCTTGGTAGAGTTACGTTATTATATTTTGAATTCTGAAAATATAGAACTACAGTAGGGATGATTGATAGTCATTACTTGTTCTTCCTCATTTTGTCCTGTTGGAAGCATAGACAAGTTTTGAACATCTCCATAGTCAAACCTCGAATTTTTTGTATAGCATCTACTAAGCCATTTGGCTTGAAGCCTTGAACATCGAGTCTGGTCCAAACAAATGAAACCTGACTATTACTTCAATTGTCTTTTCTCATAATCTAAGGAAAAGTGAATTTTCTTTTGGTCTGCTCCGGCCTAGAATATCTCATTTGTTAGCCATTATATAGTGAACAAAATGAACTTTTAACACATTGTATGTTATGTGGTTCTTTGGGAAGCTACTTCAAAGTGAACTTTGAAGTAGGATGGGCTTGCTTGTGCACTCATTCTTATACCTTGAGCTGAGAATTACAAGAAGCTGACTGCTGCCTTTTCTTTTTCTTCAGGAGTTCAGGGTGTGTTTCTGAGGGGAGCCTATTATTTTCGATTCAGTTCAGTTCCGTTGCTGCATTACTGTTGTTACTTGCCAGCAGCAAAGAGCCAAAGATAGAGAGCGTACCATGGTTGAGAAGGTATCAGTTTAAGTCCCTGCTTGAGCTGTATGCATGTTCTTTCGGTTGATCTTTACCTCCAAGTATTATTAAACCTTACCAAGTTCTATACTGACATTTTATTAACTTGTTGCAGGATATCTACCGAGTAGTGAGTATGCTTAGAAACTTCAGTTTCTGGTTATCTACGTTCTACTCAGAAGACTATAACTTGCAAGGTGTGAACATAAAGTTACTGTTTCTGTCCTATGCTAAATACATCCAGCAATTTTATCGTCTTTAACAAGCTCATCTTGGTAGAGTTACATTATTATATTTCAAATTATGAAATCAGAGAACTACGGTAAGGATGATTGATAGTCATTACTGGTTCGTCCTCCTTTTCCCTGTTGGAAGCATAGACAAGTTTTGAACATCTCCATAGTCAAACCTCAAATCTTTTGTAGAGAATATACTAAGCCATTTGGCTTCAAGCCTTGAACATCTAGTCTGGTCCAAACAAACGGAACCCTGACTATCACTTCAATTGTCTTTTCTTATAATCTAAGGAAAAGTTGAATTTTCTTTTGGTCTGCATCGCCTAGAATATCTCATTTTTTTAGGCACCATATATGAACAAAATGAACTTTTAACATATTGTATGTAATGTGGTTCTTTGGTAAGCTACTGACACGTTTAATCTCCTTGTGCAGATTGAACTTTACACAATTCCGAAGAACATAATAGCAATGGGATCTCAAAGTTTATGCGTTCTCATTCTTCTTCTGTTCTTCATCCCCAGCTCTGTCTTGTCTGAATCAAGTGATATAAGTACTTTGCTCACTCTGCGGCACTCAATCGCTGAAGAAAAAGGCTTCCTTCGCAGCTGGTTTGATTTGGAAATTCCTCCATGCAACTGGTCAGGTATAACTTGTTCGGGGCATAATGTTGTGGTCATAGACTTGTCCTCCATGCCACTCTATGTCCCCTTTCCCTCATGCATCGGGGCATTCGAGTCGCTTGTTGGGCTCAACTTCAGTGGATGTGGGTTTACCGGTGAGCTTCCAGATGCATTGGGGAATTTGCAGAATCTTCAGTACCTAGATTTGAGCAATAACCAGCTTACTGGGCCCCTGCCTGCCTCCTTATATAGCTTGATGATGCTGAAAGAAATGTTGCTTGACAAAAACCTATTACATGGACAACTGAGCCCTGCAATTGGTCAGCTGCAGTACCTCACTAAGTTGTCTATATCTATGAATTCCGTCTCTGGCGGCCTTCCTACAGAGCTGGGAAGTCTGCAGAACCTTGAGTTCCTGGATCTTCATATGAACACACTGAATGGGTCGATGCCAGCATCTTTTTGTAATCTGTCTCGGCTCGTGCATCTTGATCTAAGCCAGAATAGCCTCAGTGGATCAATATTTTCTGGAATAAGCTCGCTGGTGAACCTTTTGACGCTCGATCTGTCCTCAAACAGTTTTGTGGGGCCAATACCTATGGAAATTGGTCAGTTGGAAAATCTGCAACTGCTAATTTTGGGACACAATTCTTTCACCGGAAGTATTCCAGAAGAGATTGGTAACCTGAAGTGGCTTGAAGTACTTCAACTGCCTGTGTGCAAGTTCACAGGTACCATTCCTTGGTCCATCAGTGGTCTTGTAAGCCTGAAGGAACTTGACATATCAGAGAACAACTTCAACGCTGAACTCCCACCACCTATCGGTCAGCTTGGCAATCTAACACAGCTGATTGCAAAGAGTGCAGGCCTAAAGGGGAACATACCGAAAGAACTAAGTAACTGCAAGAAGCTTACACTCATTAATCTGTCGTTCAATGCCCTCACTGGCTCTATCCCTGAAGAACTTGCAGAACTGGAAGCTGTTACGGCCTTTTCCGTGGAAGGGAACAAACTATCGGGCCATATTCCAGATTGGATAAGGAACTGGGCAAATGCAAGATCAATATCGCTGGCTCAAAACTTTTTCACTGGACCTTTGCCATTGCTGCCATTGAAGCATCTGTTTAGTTTCGCTGCAGAATCCAACCTCCTCTCAGGTTCTGTCCCTGCCAAGATATGTCAAGGAAACTCCCTGCGTTCACTCATACTGCACGATAACAATCTTACCGGGAGTATCGAGGAAACTTTTAGAGGATGCACAAATCTCACTGAGCTGAACTTGCTAGGTAACCATCTCCATGGTGAGATACCAGGGTACCTGGCTGAGCTACCTTTGGTTACTCTGGAATTGTCCCTAAACAACTTCACAGGCATGCTGTCTGAGTCGCTGTGGGAGTCATCAACTCTTTTGCAGATATCTCTCAGCAATAACAAGATTACAGGCCAGATCCCCCACAGCATTGGTAGGCTGTCCAGCTTGCAGATGTTGCAGATAGACAATAACTATTTGGAAGGACCCATCCCCTTGTCTGTCGGCTCTCTACGAAATCTGACAGTGTTGTCGCTACATGGCAATGGATTATCTGGGAACATACCGATAGAGCTCTTCAACTGCCGAAACCTTGCCACACTGGACCTTAGCTCTAATAATCTTTCTGGGAACATCCCGAGGGCCATATCTAACTTGACAATGCTCAATAGCTTGATTTTGTCTTATAACCAGCTCTCTGGTGCTGTTCCTGCTGAGATCTGTGTGGGATTTGAGAATGAGGTTCACCCTGACTCAGAGTTTGTTCAGCATAACGGCCTTCTTGATCTGTCATACAACCGATTGAATGGTCAGATTCCGACAGCAATAAAAAAGTGTTCTATGCTGAGAGTGCTAAACCTGCAAGGCAATTTACTGAATGGCACCATTCCTGCAGAGCTTGGTCAGTTGACAAATCTTACAACCATTAATCTGTCTTTCAATGGATTAGTCGGACCGATGCTTCCTTGGTCTGCACCACTGGTACAACTCCAAGGCCTTATGCTATCAAATAACCACCTAGATGGCACCATTCCTGCCGATATAGGACAAATTCTTCCTAAAATTTCAACAATAGACTTGTCCAGTAATGTACTTACTGGAAATCTACCCCCGTCTTTGCTGTGCAACAAACACCTAAACCGTCTGGATGTCAGTAACAACAATCTTTCTGGAAAAATTCTGTTTTCTTGTCCCATGGGCATAGAATCCTCAAGCTCACTGCTGTTCTTCAATTCAAGCAGTAATCATTTCTCAGGGACCCTAGATGAGTCTATCTCGAACTGCACACAACTGTCTTCTCTTGATATCCACAACAATAGCCTCACTGGAAGCTTACCACCAGCACTCTCTTATCTCAGCCTTTTGAACTATCTTGACGTCTCAAACAATGATTTCTATGGTTCCATCCCTTGTGGTATCTGCAATATATATGGCCTCACATATGCCAACTTCTCTGGTAACCACATCAGCACGTACAGCTCAGCAGATTGTGCAGCTGGAGGTGTTTGTTCCACTAATGGCATTGACCGTAAGGTGGCTCATCGAGCTCGAAGATTAGCGATCATTTGTGTCCTTTCACTTGCTGTCATCATCGTGTTGGTTCTTCTGGTAGTTTATCTGAGAAAGAAACCATTGAGGAGCAGATCATTGGTTTTCGTATCTGCCAGTAAGTCCAATGCTACCATTGAGCCAACCTCATGCGATGAACTCCTGGGAAGGAAGTCACGGGAACCTCTGAGTATCAATCTCGCAACATTTCAGCATTCATTGCTGAGGGTCACCACAGAGGATATACTGAAGGCCACAAATAGTTTCAGTAAAGAGCACATCATAGGCGATGGTGGCTTCGGCACTGTCTACAGGGCAGCACTCCCTGAAGGCCGGAGAGTTGCGATCAAGAGGCTTCATGGTGGTCATCAGTTCCAAGGTGACCGTGAATTCCTAGCTGAGATGGAAACCATTGGAAAGGTGAAACATCCGAACCTTGTTCCCCTACTTGGCTACTGTGTTTGTGGCGACGAGCGGTTCCTGATATACGAGTACATGGAGAACGGGAGCCTTGAGATGTGGCTGAGGAACCGAGCAGATGCTGTTGAAGCACTTGGATGGCCAGACCGTCTCAAGATCTGCCTGGGCTCTGCCCGTGGGCTTGCTTTCCTCCATGAAGGATTTGTGCCCCATATCATCCACCGGGACATGAAATCAAGCAACATTCTGTTGGATGAGGATTTCGAGCCTAGGGTCTCTGACTTTGGCCTCGCAAGGATAATCAGCGCATGCGAGACCCATGTCAGCACCGACATTGCCGGTACGTTTGGATACATCCCCCCAGAGTACGGCATGACAATGAAGTCCAGCACGAAAGGCGATGTATACAGCTTCGGCGTCGTCATGCTGGAGCTGCTCACAGGACGGCCACCCACAGGGCAAGAAGACGTGGAAGGAGGTGGAAACCTTGTCGGCTGGGTACGATGGATGATGGCAAGTGGCAAGGGGAATGAGCTGTTTGATCCTTGCCTCCCAATCTCAGGCGCGTGGCTGGAGCAGATGGTGCGTGTGCTCACCATTGCCCTGGACTGCACCGCCGAGGAGCCCTGGAAGAGGCCGAGCATGCAGGAGGTGGTGAAGGGACTCAAGATGATCCAGACGATGGAGTGCGGACCTCTGGTAGTGACAGTGTGCAGGGGCACATAGATAGCGCTGGGCCTCGAAGCACTATTCTTCCTGACAGTGATGTGATGTAGTAATGTAGGTTAATGGTAGGCTAATGGTAGGTAACTTGTAGCTGCAGAGTAAGATCGCTGGAGATTGTAGTGAGACTGAGAGAAACTAGTGCTGCTCATGTTCAGGCTGTACTTGGGACAAATGCTATCGTATGTTCATCCATGTATTGTCTTTGTCAGGTCTCATCATAGCTGCATGAGTGTTTTACAAGCTCACAACATGGTTGTGCTGAAAGTTTATTTCTCCTGTTATGTATTCCAAATAACTGATAGTTCTAAGCTCGTCATTTTCGTTTTTTGCCTAAAACTTATTCGACGGTTAACTTCTGCTTCTGCTTTGTCTGAAATATTTTCTGTGACGCCCTTTATGCCACGGCACGCCATCTTGTTCTCTCACGACATGAGTGGAAGCATCTCGCAAATGGCATGAGGCAATGATTTTGCCTGTACTATCGTACAGAGATCGTAAGCAGTCTTCCCATTCTAGAACATCTAGAATGCACAAAATGATGGAACAGAACAACCTCACGACCACATCGCTGTGTGTGTCATCAATGATTGTCGCAGAGCACTCCTAGGGCAGAAATACTTTTTTGGGGAGGGGATACTACTATGAAGAAAAATGAAGAAACCTTTATACAGAGAAATGTGGCACCGAATAGCTATATACAAACTATTACATCGTGCTCGCTATTTCTTTTAGACAGTAGATAAAAATGTTTGTTGTTGATATTCCCTTGAGGTATAAAGGCCAATATTACGAGTCAGGCTCCTCACACTTGACGAAGGTCGACCATATCAAATTTCACACTGGGGTTCATATACACATGGGAGCAATGCTCGTAGATTGAAGTGCCATCTAGAGGCTCCTCGTGAGGATGGAATCCACTCTCCTGGCAATCGTGGATCACCCCCATGCCACCTGGATCCGTGAGGTGAAATATGCCATGTTTCCTGTTCAAGAAAAAGAAAAACCATAAACCATTACCATAAGAAAGTCTAACGGATGAATGGACAGCAGACATTGCGAATGCTCTTTAAGAAATAGGAACAGTATACTTCTTTTCTGAGGATTTATTTTGGGGAGGATCAAAAGCAACAATACTGAGGCATATTTTGACTGTTCAAATTCATTCTTTGACAAACAATTAGTGAGTAATATATAGTTTATATTATATACAAAATAGACATTATTTCACAAAAACGGGCAGTCAAGAGTACTTGTTATCTAAGGTTCAACAAATTCACTATAACTGAAGACTGCAGACTAACTGTGTCTGTAAGGGAGGAAAGGTAAAAGATGTACAGACCGAACTGTCGCATGACGTTCCGAACCCAGCTCACATACCGCATTAATGGGCGAACAGCCATATCAACATAATCATTTGCAGATTGATGGTCTTAGGACGGACTAGTCTTTCCACTATGGAGGGAATTAAAGAATTTACTTAAACTATGGCTAAGAAATACTGATACGGATAATCAAGAGCAAGGGAATGCAAACCATGAAATTAGTATTAATGATGGCATAACAATCAATAACTGTCGAACAAAATTGCCCCCAAATAGCTGCTATGAGTCCAGTATAACATATACTCTACCTTGTTGTATCGGTAGGCGCCATAACAATTGCAATTGCTTCGGGAAGCATGACCTATTGACACCAAGATGCAAAATAAAGCAGTCAAGTTAAGAAATAATGAATTTGCTGGAGTAATTATGATATAAAAGGAGCAAGCAGTTAACAAATAAGGTAACAAATGATAAAACCATTGGCACAATCTGCTTTTAGCTGCAAGATCCATGTTGATCCTCACAAGATTTAGTGATAACGATTTCAGAAAAAATAAATAATCCCATCATTTTTGGCTCGGCAACAAAATTTCAGGTTGGAACCAAAACAAACAAGAAAAATGCCATCGTGTTACGACTTCAGTACCAATGCTGCAATCAAAGCACAGGGCCAGGGAGGTTGTCCCACAGCATAGGAAGGATAAGTCCATAATTTGCCCATTATGTTAGGACTACATGATAGATCAATTAGGTGGATTATCTTCAGTCGTAACATTTCTACTTTAGGGGAGTATATGAATAAAGGGAAAGAATTGAGATGTTACATCCTTGAAATCGAGATAAATTCTCTCCAAGTGAGCGGACACCAGTTACCCGTTACACTCTCAGTCTCAAGGATGTAACATCCCAACGAAGTCAGTTTTCCAGATATTTGTGTCAAGTGAAACCATATATGAAACACAACAATCATTTAGCTATTGATCCAGAAATTACAACCAAGCTTCATTGCTACTGTTGCATTTTACATTCCAAGTCTATGCGCCATTACTGAACAAGTAACACTACATAGATTGAAAAACCTTTTTTTGGCTCAGATCAACAAGATAGTTAGGACATGACATCGGTGAGTGCTAAGCACAATACAAACCAAACTTACTACAACACAAGTACGGCACATAGGGTACAAATAGATTACCTGATACGAATAATGATTATGAAGGTCGATGGAAGATAGGAAGCAGGTCTGTGTTGGATGTGTCTGAAAAAACAGAAAATGTGAAAAAAATAGTCAGTTTGACGAGGTTTTGGATAAAGAGCCACTAAACAGTGCTTTTGGCATAACTGAGCATCAAAAACCCCCCAAAATTAATATTAAGTTGTTTCAATTTAGAGTATTAAACTATTAATGAATGAACAATAACCTTAGTCTCAACAAGCTCCCAAAAGATAACCTCACCCCCTCAACTATATTTGATGGGACGGAACTTTTCAAAGCATATGATTAGTACTACTGAATCTCGAAGGTGTGCTCAATGTGTACTACATCCATGGAATTTCTTCGGTGCGTATGCAACAGTGAACCGAGACATGTACGTTAACATGTGATCAACAAATAGAATCCATTTAAATAGGCTTGAATAGACCCCCCCTTTTCACAGTGCTTAAGAAGAGCAGCGACCGCCATGATAGATTAGTATGTCTTACTATTGGTAATAGTCCGTGTATGCACACTTAGTCATGCTAGATTGATGTCCTAAATAGTCAGTATTAATAGAAACTAAAACAGGTGGAGGATTAAGTTAGCATTTCCTTCAGCTATGATCATGAAATATCCATTAAAATGCAGGACAAAAGAAAAGGACACTCAAAAAGTCCGAATATCAGCTTGATCAGTCAACAGCAACCATTTGTTAAGCTAAACTTACGTGAATCCAACCAAGAGTGAAAAGTGAGCCTTTGTCCTGAACTTCAAATATTTCTTCCTCATTTGTAGCTTGACACTGGAGAACATGGAAAACCATGCAAGTTATTTCCTAATATGCGAGGGCGGCGTTTTGGTGCCCGGGAGCATATGCTCCCGGTATTTTTGACAAAATTTAAAAAATCCAAAACTGTTCAAAAAATTACGGAAAAAATCATGCACGTACCTGAGCATGGTGAGCATCGTCGTGAAAAATTTCGCATCGAAATGTTATCGTATGTGCCCTGGGAAAAAATGACAAAATTCTGACAGCAAATTCATTTGCTGTCAGAATTTTGTCATTTTTTCCCAGGGCGCATACGGTGTCATTTCGGTACGAAATTTGTCACGATGATGCTCACCATGCTCAGGTACATGCGTGATTTTTTGGGGAATTTTTTAAACAGTTTTTGATTTTTTATATTTTTTTGAAAATACCGGGAGCATATGCTCCCGGGCACCGAAGCGGATTTCCCACATATTTTGTACTGCATTGCAATATGTAAATTTGCAGTAAGAAGAAGACAAACATAGGCTGCTCAGATCAGTTTAAGACAGATGGAGCATTAGCCAGTACTCCTCTGCTCCAAATTAAGTGAAGTTCTAGTTTTGTCCTAAGTCAAACATCTTTAAGTCTGAGGTCTATAGAAAATGTGCTAATATATACAACATAAAATATATAGTACGAAAATATATTCTATAACAAACCTGCTGAAACTAATTTGGTTTTTGTAGATGTTGATAAATTTTCTATAGACTTGGTCAAACATAAATATTTTGACTTAGGATAAACCTAGAACTTCAATTAATTTGGAACTGAGGGAGTAGCCACTAATCTAATCAATTTACCGAAACTCAAGAGTGGCCACAGTGCTCGTCCTCTCAGGCAAGCCGTATGACAGTAAACCATAAAAGAGGACAACCTTAAAACAAAAGTTTTATCCGAGATTATCTTATTTTAATAAAAGTAAACTCCTTCGGGGGTCACACTTTCATCAGTGATAATGTATATAAACTTGTCAGGGTGTTCTGTATCATGTACAGTTTATAATCATGAGCATCAATCAAAAAATGTAAATGTTTTGCTAAGCAACCACCAGTCACTGTGAATTGTGGATATAGATTATAGAGTATACTATAAAAGGAAGCTATAAGTGCAGCATGAATTACAAAGAGTTCTACATGATCAACCAGATAAATTGTTTAGAGAAAGGGTTCAGTTGACTTGAAAGTTACAATATAATGAAATAAATCAACCAAATATTGGGAAATAATAGCTTACTGAGTCGGACGTTGATGTCTGCTTAGGAATTATCAGTGTCGTCACATAAAAAGTTCTCTTTTTCTATATAAGCATATATAAATGTTAGTGATGTACAAATATAATATTCATTTTATTTTCTTCGTGTGGAGATACATACCAGGTGACCAGCAAGAATCCCACATGTTTCCAAATTATTTGCAGTATTTGTCTCAGCAAGCCTCAGAAAAGACTCCATTAACGCCACCGGCTGACAAGGTAAAACAAAGTAATGTTGAAGGGGTATAAGTGTATAACAAGTCTATTGGCAATAGATGAAATATGAATAAAAGAACCATGGTCAAGAATAAAGTGGATCTGGAGCAATACCATGCAAAAGTAAGGAAGCTGCAATTTGAATTTAGTTTATTTACCACATGCAAATTCTGAAAACGTCCTGTGTCACAGGTAGAGAGTCCTGGTCTTGGATCAGCTACTCTTGATGGAGAAATTGGTCTACGTTTAGGGTGTACTTGTGCCAGGACTGGTGGGGGAGAAGGCTGTCTGATATTCAGCTGGGAGAATTCTTCCTCAAAACCAGCATGAGATACAGATGTTGGCTCTTTTACTGGTGAAGACCATCGACCATCGTCAAGTGAGAGAACAGACTGCATATCACCATTCACATTTGTGTATCCATCCAGCGATGTTGTACTAGAACCATATGAACCATTTTGGTTCAAGATTGCTGGCACTAAACTGCAGAAGAATGTAACAACAACGGCAAGTGATCATAAATAGCCATATCTACATTAGCTGTATGGGCATAATTCTTTATAAAGAAATGGAGAATAAAAAAAACCTTCCGGGTTCTCACCTTGGGATATCACTTTGGGTTAGTTCGGGGTAACTTGAATACTGGATCTGTAACACACAGTAATGGAACTCGTACATCAATAGTATCATGCTGTTAAAGAAACAGATAAAGCAAATTGAGAACAAATAATTATACCTTGACACCAGTGACAGGCCTTGTCCATTGGCCATGAAGTCCATTCGGTCCAAGTATTGAATGTCTGGATAATGTTTCGTCTTTTACATATGGCAAACTGGCATATCTGCATACACAGTAAATGGAATTCATTTTCTCCCTAGTTCTTAAAAAGAAAGAATTAGCCACATCTATACAGTATTTAGATCAACAGTTGTGTAGTAAAGTCCATTTGCTTATAGCAGTAAAAGGAAGCAGAAATTCATCTGTAGTAGCAAGTTGGCTTAAATAAACAAAGATAGTAAAAGAGATACAAATGCATACAAAAATAGGCCTCAAAAGCATAATAACTAGAAGACCAATCGGGACAAATTTCAGGAGCAGTGTAAATTCAACTCGTTTTTCCATTATACAGAACAGTTTCATAAAGAAAGGATATATGTTAACCATAATGCAGTCAAACAAATTCTTGATTTTAAGAAATACCAAGACCAATTCCAGGTGACACCCAGTATGATTCACAAATTAACACAAAGACTCCTTTCAGGTGAAATAAAAAAACAAAAGGTTGGAACTAGATCCCTTGAAAACATTGTGCGAATCAAGCCACACTCAACATACACTGGTGGGACCTGAACCTATGGACTTCGACACAGCAATAAGCAGCCAAAAGGTAGGCTATCCTTATAGAAACCATCAATAACTGGAAATTTTAAGGCAAGCTCATCAGTAGTTCAACTGGTCTTCTGCTTGTATGATTGTGCAGTTCAGGCATTACTTATCCAATTAATCCCTCTGTTCCTGGATAAGACATTTTAAGATCTTGTGTAACAACCAATGTACATCTAAGAAAATGGTGTATGTTACTCTAGTCCACAGTAAGTCCTTTATTGCTCCTGGGATGGTGTATGCTACTCTAGTACACAGTAAGTAATAACTGACACTGAAAATAACAAGGGGGCACACAAAAAGGGAAAATGGCGCAAAGTTATCTCGAAATCATGGAATTGCAGTAAATAGGAACGAAATTTGAAAACTAGAATGATGTGTAACCGGGAGAACACCATACAAGGCAAATCATATATATCATAACATGCACATAAATAGCATCTAATTATACACATACGATTTGACTAGGTGCCTATCAGATTCAACACCCTGTGGCGATGCCTCTTGATGGCCACCCCTAGAGAACGGTTTCTGCAATGATCCTGTTGCGCTTCCAAATGCTGGCTGCAAGAGATAATAATTAAATCCACATGAAAAATAAAATAAAACAATATTTACAAAAGGTATCAATTAATTTGCAGTACATAACCCCCTTCTCCAGAAGGTGGCATAGAAACGTCAGGATGAAACCAAAATCAAATAAAGGATATACCTGCACCATATGTGGAATTGGAGCAAGCTGATCCATCCTACTGCTTGCACCGTTTGCAGCAGACATTCCACGTTGACCATTAGGTTCTTCTGCAGCTCCTCTATTAAGCTCAGCAATTTGCTGCTTCACAATCGGCTTCAGAGACTCTAGCTCACTGATAACATTCAAGATTTTCTACAAGAAATTTGAGCTACTCAACATAAGTATTTGACATTTCCATTCCAAATTCAAAAGGACAAACTGTGATACTCCATTGCTATGTTACTCTATTAGCAATATATATCGGGCTTGAGTTAAGCATTTTAATCATGGTAAACTTGCTCGTTATACAAAAACAGTGCTGAAACAGTACGACAAATAGTCATTGAGCTTAGAGAGGTAATACATCAGAGTTATGTGGCCCTTTCTTCAAGAATTCCTTTTCTCTTGACTTGAATGCAGGGTAATCGCGATGCTTCGGGATCGTCTCAGACAATAGGCTGCCAGTAATGAGTGGTCAGACATACCATTAACACCCAAACTCGAGATATTTATGACAAGCTAATACTACTAAGATACACACAACACAGCACACCCCACCTTGAATATCTCAGGAGGATAATGTACAGGTCGATCAGGTTGTTTTCCTCTCGATATATGTTAGCCTGTGCACCACATAAAACCACCCAAATGTTACGGCCCACGAGCTAACTGACAGTGTTTAAGTTAATAGCTTAGCGTATGCAAATTTCGGCTTAGGGTTTGACCTGGCGGAGAAGATTGTCGGCGATTCGGAAATAGTAGGGGACGCTGATGCGGTGGTCGACCGCGACCGGACGCGCCATCCCCTCGATGCTTGTGCCTCCCCTAGCTTGCCGAGGTGATGCCATGGCCATATCTGATGAGGCCTTATTCTCTGGCGACCCCCCTGGCGATCTTCCACAGCGACGACGGTCCGAACGGATCTCCAGGCTACTCTGACACGACAGTGGTGGGGAGGACGTGAGGGGCGCTCCCCTGAGGCAGAGGGGAAGACGCGGGAGGCGGTGGGAGATCGGCCGGCGAGCAGGCGACGCGGCAGAGAGGCGATATGGGGGCGGAGCCCGTGGTAGGGACGTGGCAGTAGGAAGCGCGGCAGCGGCGGCGCGTGGGTCAGTGTGGGGGGTGTAAGGTGAGCAGGCGAAGGAAGAGAGGAGGACGAGGACGCCGGCAGAGGGTGACCGGGGAGCGGCGGAGACGAAGTGGAGCGCCGTGCGCGACCGACAGATCGGCGGCTATGGAAATCTGGGAACGTTTCGGACCATAATTTCGGCAGCTGCGTTGCACAACTGAATATAGGAGAAAAAAATGTCAATTTTTTTGCAGTTTGTGGGAGGACCTTGCGCGCTTTGCTTCGTCTTTCACATGGTGTGTACATTCTGGCTTCATTTGAGATTTTCTGTGGGTACCATTGAATACTCTTCTTTTGCTTCGGCTTCAAGATACTCTAAAACATCTCAAAAAAAAATACTCTAAAACAAATCATCTAATCCAATGATGCGCGGTTATCATTGTTTTTTAGCATGTAAAAAATAGCATTATTATCTTATGAAAATAAAGGCCTGATGAAAACAATCTATCTATAATTCTTATAAGACAAAATCTCATTAACATGCGTTAAATTTGTCTATCTCTACATGCAAAGTATTCACATCATCCGCTATTTGAGTCATTCATTCATCCATGTCATCATCACATCATCCATTATTTGAGACATTTATTTATTCATGTTATTTCATATTTATTAATGGTATTTATCCATACATACAAGCTATTCACATTATAAATTATTTTAGCGATACAATTTTGCACATCATCAAATTTTAGATGTTAAATATACGAACATTTCATAGTATTTAAATTTATTTATTTTACTATTATGGCTAATCAAATCCTCCATATTTCCAAAAAAAACATTTTATGCATCAAATATCCTTCATTTAAACTATTTTTTTATCTTTCTATTACAATGCCCGTGGGGTATCTTTCTAGTATCTATTCTTTACGAGCCAACCTACCGTGACCTCGATAACATTGTCTGTGCCCGGTCTCCCCTGGACGAGCCAATCAGTCGATTGAATCCTTAGCACACCAGAGAGTGGAGCGAGAAGAAAATGTCGCACTGGCCGATTCTATCGCATGCGAGAATTTTCTCAACACTTATACCAAACTGGTATTTTGATTTCGAAATGATATTTTATTTGAAAGAATTCAAGACAATGTTCTCATCTAGAAAAGGTAATTTTCTCGTGTTTGTCCCTGACGCTTCCTCATGTTGTCTAGAGACATTGAGACAACAAATACAACTGTTTCGTTCATTGGTAATTCTGGAAACATGCCAGATACAAAATTAATATTGGTCATACTTTACGTCCACTTTGAAGTATAGTACACATAAATTTGAGTGTTATCATACCAGAATATGAATGGCAGAGTGATCATTTTTTATCAATCAAATATACATTCTATTAGCTCAATCTTGGACATTTGTTTCACAAAATTTATGATCGTAATCATAATGTATATATTTCATACTTTTAAGTCTCCAAAGTACTATTTGTGGAAAATTCTTGCTTAGATGTTACACTTGGTTAATCATTATTTACTTTATTCAATAGACCACATTCTTGAATCACTTCATTCAGTTTATGTGCTTTACATTATTACTTGATCAAGATTGTATTGGTAGCATGTCACTTCAAAAATTATTTTGTTATCATTTACCTACTCGAGGATGAGCAGGAATTAAGCTTGGGATGATGATACATCTCAAACGTATCTATAATTTTTTATGTTCCGTGCTTGATTACATATCATTGCCATATGTTTTTATAATGTTTTTATACCATTTTGGCATAATTTATGGAACTAACCTATTGACAAGATGTCCAGTACCAGTTCATATTTTCTGCTGTCTTTTTTTTTTAGAAAAGTTGTTCGGATAAGTTTCTCGGAATCAGCTGAAAATTTACATGAATTATTTTTACGAGGAAACGAAGACTGCACCTGGAGGAGACCTGCAGGGGAGGCCCACATGCCCCATACGACACCCAGGCGCGGCCAACCCCTTGACCACGGCTGGGGCCCACCTGGGCGCCTCGGGCGCCTCCCCGAGTTGCCCTTTCGCCTATAAATTGCCTTGGTCCGCAAACCCTCGAAACCATATCATATTTTCCAGAAAACATCCGAGGCCGCCACCGTCGTCAACCCTAGATCGGGAGGGATCTGAAGCTCTTTCCGGCACCCTGTCGGAGGGGGAGATCATCACCGGAGGTATCTACACCACCATGCCTGTATCCGGACTGATGCTTGAGTAGTCCACCACGGGACTATGGGTCCATGGCAGTAGCTAGATGGTTGTCTCTTCTCCTTGTACTACATTGTTTAGATCTTGTGAGCTGCTTAACATGATCAAGGTCATATTATCTGTAATTGCTACATGATGTGTTTGCTCGAATCCGATGAATTGTGAAAATTATTACTCTTGTTTATCTATGTGTTATGTTTTATTTATGATCTTGCATGCTCTCCAATGCTAGTGGATGCTTTGGCCAAGTAATTTTTAGTATTATAAGAGATAGTATTTATGCTAGATATTGGGTTCATGTCTTCTTGAGCAGAGTGCGACTGACAGAAACGCTCATGTCAAGTTTGTGGTGTTGCCACTAGGAAGAAAACAGCGGTGTTATTTCCTCGTATTATTACATTCCTTACATTATGACCATGCTTATTGCGATGATCTGTTGTTTGCAACTTAATACTTCTGGGAGACATGCTGGATAGCGATCTCGGGGGTGGATTATTAATCATAGATGTAGTTGGATAACGGTCTATGTATTTTGACGTAATGCCCATATTAGATGAAATGGTGAACTATATTGTTTTATGATAGCATTGTTATGCGCCCACAATTTTGTCAATTTCCTTGCTGTAATTTGTTTAACCATTATGCATATCTTCTAGAGAGACACCAGTAGTTATCTGTGGACCCCGATCCTATTTTCCTACACTGTTTACAACTGTTTTAATAGCTTTCCATACTCATTTGCTCGCTGGTCATATTTTCCTCTCATCATATTTTACACTTGCACAATTAATTCTTTGTGTTCAGTAAGTCGGAGAGATTGACAACCTCTCTGTTTCGTTGGGGCAAAATAGTTTGTTCGTGATTGTGTGCAGGTCCACGTCAATTATCGTAAACGGCGCCGTTGACACCTTGCTAAGCCTTCTCTAAGTTCTACTGGATTCGATAACCTTGGTTTTGTAATTAAGGAAAAACTGCTGCTACGTTGCATCATACCTTCATCTTGGGGTTCCCCAGCGAACGTGTGATCCACACCATCAAGCAATATTTTCTGGTGCCGTTGAAAGGATCGTATAGGCACCTAGAGGGGGGTGAATAGGTGCTACACCAATTTTTAATTCTTTTTCGATTTTAGGCTTAACATAAAGGTAAATTCTCTAGATATGCAACTATGGTGAATTTACCTATATGAAGAGCAAACTAAAACAACTAGGCAATTAACACGATACAAGTAAAGACAACTAAGGGAAAGAGATAACCGAAAGTAGAAGCACGCGGAGACAAGGATGTATTCCCGAGTTCCTCCTTGTTAAGGGAGTACGTCTCGTTGGAGGGGTGTGAGCTCACCACAAGAGGCCTACTCAAGATGCCACAAAGGCCTCACCCTATTCTCCGATGAACCGGCACCCGAGTGTCGTGGTGGGTTGCACGACATATCCATCAGAGATGGAAAGAAGTATGGGGCAAGGCGACGATGGCGTTCCGGCGGGATTGGGTAACAAGCACGGCAAGAACACACGCGATGTACCCAGGTTCGGGGCCCTCTTGTGGAGGTAACACCCCTACGTCCTGCATGTCTGATGTATATCATGGCATAGATCTCGGGCTACATGGTTGCTCCTTGAGCTGTGTTTGTCTCTCTCGCTAGAGGAAGAAGAAGGGGTAGGTGGGGATGAGAAGAGCCTCCACCTCCCAAGATATCTATCTAGGGTTTTCCATCAGTTGCCTCTCAAGGGATCCCTGGTGCACCTTATAAAGGGGATGCCCAGGGGACAAAGGGGGTGGCCCATTAGGCCCAGCTAGTACTACTTAGGGCAGCCTGGAGCTTCCAGCCGGACGGGCTGCCTGGAGCTCCAGCCGGACGGGCTGCCTGGAGCTCTAGCTGGACGGGCTGCCTGGAGCTCCAGCCAGCATCTTGCTTTGATCTTCGTGGTTTGCTTTTCTTGTTCTTTTGTCGAGTCGTGGACTTTGGTATACCCGGGGGTCACTCCCCCGACACTAGCCCCCGAGATCGTGGAGTCTTGCTAGCTTGCTGGGAAGACTTCGCGATCTTCCCCTTGTCTTAGTTGTTGTGGATGAGATGCTGGAGTCGGAGCTGGAGCCGGCTGAAACTTGGAGTTTGAAATCGGATGAACTTGAAGCCGGACGAACTTGAAGCCGGACGAACTTGACGCCGGATGAACTTGAAGCCGGATGAACTTGAGGCCGGATAAACCTGAGGCCGGATGAACTTGAAGCCGGGCGAAGTTGAAGCCGGATGAACTTGACGCCGGATGAACTTGAAGCCGGACGAACTTGACGCCGGACGAACTTGACGCCGGACGAACTTGAGGCCGGACGAACTTGAGGCCGGATGAACTTGAAGCCGGGCAAAGTTGAAGCCGCATGATCTTGACGCCGGATGAACTTGACGCCGGATGAACTTGAAGCCGGACGAACTTGAGGCCGGATGAACTTGAGGCCGGACGAACTTGAGGCCGGATGAACTTGAGGCCGGATGAACTTGAAGCCGGACGAACTTGAGGCCGGATAAACCTGAGGCCGGGCGAAGTTGAAGCCGGATGAACTTGACGCCGGATGAAAATCCTTGAAGCCGGATGAAAATCCTTGAAGCCGGTTGAAAGTTGTGGCCAGATGAAAATCCTTGAAGCCGGATGAAAATCCTTGAAGCCGGATGAAAATCCTTGAAGCCGGATAAGAATCCTTGAAGCCGGATGAAAATCCTTGAAGCCGGATAAAAATCCTTGAAGCCGGATGAAAATCCTTGAAGTTGAACCGGGCTCTTGACCGGGGTGTAAGTCCTCCGGGTCTGCGGCTGCGCAGCCCCCGGGAGTGATGTTGCCGACGGACGGCGTGGCAGCCCCCGGGCTCTTGGCTGGGGTGATAGAGTCCTCTGGGTCGGCGTATGCGCAGGACCCGGGAATAATATTGCCGGCTGACGGCGTGGCAGCCCCCGGGCTCTTGGCCGGGGTGATAGCGTCCTCCGGGTCGGCGTATGCGCAGGACCCGGAAATAATATTGTCGGCTGACGGTGTGGCAGCCCCCGGGCTCTTGGCTGGGGTGATAGCGTCCTCCGGGTCGGCGTATGCGCAAGACCCGGGAATAATATTGCCGGCTGACGGCGTGGCAGCCCCCGGGCTCTTGGCCGGGGTGATAGCGTCCTCCGGGTCGGCGTATGCGCAGGACCCGGAAATAATATTGCCGGCTGGCGGCGTGGCAGCCCCCGGGCTCTTGGCCGGGGTGATAGCGTCCTCCGGGTCGGCGTATGCGTAGGACCCGGGAATGAGATTGCCGGCTGACGGCGTGGCAGCCCCCGGGCTCTTGGCCGGGGTGATAGCGTCCTCCGGGTCGGCGTATGCGCAAGACCCGAGAATAATATTGCCGGCTGACGGCGTGGCAGCCCCCGGGCTCTTGGCCGGGGTGATAGCGTCCTCCGGGTCGGCGTATGCGCAAGACCCGAGAATAATATTGCCGGCTGACGGCGTGGCAGCCCCCGGGCTCTTGGCCGGGGTGATAGCATCCTCCGGGTCGGCGTATGCGCAGGACCCGGGAATAATATTGCCGGCTTGGCGGCTGCTTGCCTCTGGGTCTCTTGGACCGGAGGTCTTTAGCCTTCTGCCGGTTGGCGGCTATTGCGCTTCCGAGCTCCAAGTTGGGAGTGATGGCGATGATAACGTTGAGCCCCCGAGCTTCGCGGTGTGGGCGATGGCGGTGACGTGTTCCCGAGGTTCGCGACGAGGGCGATGATGATGTCGAGTTCCCAAAAAACCGGCTGTGGATGGAACCGGTCGAAGGGGTAGTCAGCTGGAGGAGCCGGTCGGCTTGGGGATCCACTAGCCCCCGAAGCTGTCGAGGACCTGCAGCGCCAGCGGGAGGTCCTTGGCAGGTTCATGCAAAAATGGTCACACAAGAAACGAAGTTAGTCAATGGATCTCAATGTACAAAATCTGCGGTTTCTATTGTCTTTTTGTAAGCGTAGAAAAATTGTTGAAGTACGGAAACCAAACTGTCAGGGACAACCGGATTGCTCACAGCCGGCCTGGTTCTCTTCTCTTTTTTTTAGCAACCGGCCCAGCCAGCAGGCTCTCTCTCTTGCCCCCCCTTTTCTTTTTTTAGCCGGCCTGGCCGCCCCCCCCCCTTTTCTTCTCCTCCTGCCAAGGCAGCCGGCTTGGCTGGGAAGCGGCCGGGGCGGCGAGGGTGGAGCCGGTCGCGGCAGGAGGCTTAGGCTGGCCGGGGGCTGGAGCTGGCGATGGGGCGGAGCCGGAGGCGGCCGGAGGCGTCGGGAGCCAGGGTGGAGCTGCTAGAGGCGAGGTGAAGGAGGCGGCTGAAACCGGAGCGGAGAAGGCCGGGGCCGGGGCGGCCGGCGGCGGCCAGACGGGCGCGGAGGCGGCCGGAGCCGGAGCGGAGGCGGCCGGGGCCGGGGTGGCTGGAGGCGGCCAGACGGGCGCGGAGACGGCCGGGGCCGGGGCGGCCGGAGGTGCGCGGAATCTCGAGCCGGCCATGGAGCTGGAGGTGCGTGGATGCAGTCGCGCGAGGACTCGGGCGCCGGAGCCGCACACGGACGCGGCTGGACGCGGGAGCCGCTCTGCTGGTCGAGTGGGTCGGCGGCAGGGAAGAACGCTGCCCGCGCGGGGCGGCCGGACGGACAGGTCGACGCTCTCGGGGACGAGAAGATGCCTCGGGTGCTGCGCAGCACCAACCAACTCGACCAGGTGCGGGGCAGGCGAAGGCGGCCGGCCGCGGGAGCGTGCGGGCGCGAGGCCGGCGCGGGTTCGGAGCCTGTACGGGCGGTGGAGAGGAGGTCGAGCGCGGCCGGGCAGAGACGCGGATGCGGCCGCGCGGGCGGCGAGGTCGCGACCGAGCAGACGGGCGTGTGAGCGAACGGAGGCGCGGAACCGGCTTGAGGCGGGCGCGACGAGGTGCGGAGGCGAGCTTGGTGGCCGACGCAGGCGGATCCGGAGATGCGGCCGCGTGGCACGGACGCGGACGAACGAGGTCGGGTCAGGGAGACAGCGACGTGGGAGGAGTGGAGGATGCTGGCGCGTAGGCACCGGTGGGGTTGCAGCGGAGGAGCTCGGGTGGAGGTGCGCACGTGGCCGTGGACGTGCTCGAGCGGAGGAGGCGATGCGGGAGTCGAAGACGGTGCGGAAGAGCTTGAACGGAGGAGCTCCGACACGGGGAGAGCTTGGCGCTGGAGGTGTCCATCCATAATGGGATCGACCAAATCAATCGGAGTCAAAATCTCCAGGATCGATCCCAGATCGCCTTCCCCGATCCAGATCGAGGGAGACGTCAGCACACGGGCGCGTGGGTGCGACCGGGCGAAGACGATGCGGACGAAGCACAAGGGTCATGACAACGACGAGCCTCCAGGCTTCCTCGGGATAGCTGGTTGGCGCCGAGGCGGCGACGAAGATGCTGTTGAAGAGGGGTCCCGCCGAGAACGGGATCCGCTCGCCGCTCGCCCCACGGTGGGCGCCAAATGTCGTGGTGGGTTGCACGGCATATCCATCAGAGATGGAAAGAAGTATGGGTCAAGGCGACGATGGCGTTCCGGCGGGATTGGGTAACAAGCACGGCAAGAACACACGCGATGTACCCAGGTTCGGGGCCCTCTTGTGGAGGTAACACCCCTACGTCCTGCATGTCTGATGTATATCATGGCATAGATCTCGGGCTACATGGTTGCTCCTTGAGCTGTGTTTGTCTCTCTCGCCAGAGGAAGAAGAAGGGGTAGGTGGGGATGAGAAGAGCCTCCACCTCCCAAGATATCTATCTAGGGTTTTCCATCAGTTGCCTCTCAAGGGCTCCCTGGTGCACCTTATAAAGGGGATGCCCAGGGGACAAAGGGGGTGGCCCATTAGGCCCAGCTAGTACTACTTAGGGCAGCCTGGAGCTTCCAGCCGGACGGGCTGCCTGGAGCTTCCAGCCGGACGGGCTGCCTGGAGCTCCAGCCGGACGGGCTGCCTGGAGCTCCAGCAAGCAGCTTGCTTTGATCTTCGTGGTTTGCTTTTCTTGTTCTTTTGTCGAGTCGTGGACTTTGGTATACCCGGGGGTCACTCCCCCGACACTGAGGGTTTGGTTCACCTTCCACTATCGGAATCCTTCAAGGCGGAATCCCGAGCCTTTACAACGTTTTTGGGGCACACACCCACAACTCAATTGGGGGCTCCCAAATCAACACATCTGTCACAATTACAACAAGTAGTAAGCACAAGAATTCTAGGGTAACACAATGTTAACCCTAGAAACAAAAATGCTCAAGTGAATGAGGGGGAAATGAAGAACGGCTTGGTGAAGATGTAGATCCGGGTCTTCTCCTTCAATCCTCCAAAGATCAGCGAGTTTGGATGGAGGAATTGGGAGATCTATCGATTTTGAGCTCTGAGATATTAGGGTTCTTAAATGCTGGACGAGCTGACTGTCCTGAGGTAGGTGGAGGGGTATTTATACCCCTCTGAAATTCTGACCGTTGGAGTGCACTAGGGCCGGAGACTCCGGCCTAAGTGGGCCGGAGACTCCGGTGCAGGCCGGTAACTCCGGACTCCTTCCGGGGTCCCTCCGGACAAGGCAACAGTACCGCACCACACTTTGCACACCCTGGGAGGGCCAGAGACTCCGGTCGGGAGGACCGGAAACTCCGGTGATGCCGGAGACTCCGCACACGGGCGGAGACTTTGCCGATAACGCGCATAGACCGGAGACTACGGTCGAGGGGGACCGGATACTCCGGTGCAGCCGGAGACTCCGCATACTGGCGGAGACTTGGTCGATGAAGCGCAAAGGGCCGGAGACTCCGGTCACAAGGGCCGGATACTCCGGCATCCCGGAGACTCCGGGCACCCTCCGGTGATACTCCGGAGGGGTATACAGTACCACACCACATCCTAGCGAAAGGCAGGGAAATCAGGGGCCGGAGACTCCAGCCCTGGCACTACTAGGGAAAAGGCTACCCGTGGCGCACCAAATAAGGCTACCCGTGGCGCTGGGGCCTGCGCCACGGATTGCCACGCCACGGGTAACCACACTTACCCGTGGCGCAGACACAGATGTGCGCCACGAGTATTTCCCATGGCGCACATGTCTATCTTGCGCCACGGCTAAGGGAAAGTACCCGTGGCGCACCTCTTACTCGTGCGCCACGGCTAGGGTGCGCCACGACTACCTTCTGCCATGCGCCACGGCTAAGTTTTTCTGTATTTTTTTATATACAGAAAATACAGTATTTATATAGGTATTTATACAGTATTTATACAGTTGTTAATACAGATGTTAATACAGATTGCAGAACAATATACAAAATACATAGATCACACATGCATTATAACTGAAAATATATCACGGATCATCATATATATACATCGAGCGGAATCGAGTAGCAAGTTCGAACATCACATTACAAACTAAAGAATGTTTAATTACAACACGTGTTCCATCCATTGTTTGAACATAACCTAAGACAAGCATAAGATAGCTAGGCGTCGACGGTCTTCGGGGCCGGGAAGGGGCGAACGTCGTCTTTCGTGAAGGGCCGGATGTCGCCTTGTGCCTTTAAACGTCGTTCCACCTTCGCATTATTGAGTGGAGCGCCGTCGTAGTAGAACTTGCCTCCAACGGTGCAGACATCGTGTAGTATGATCCGCGCGAACGTCTCCTGGATGCGATAGAATTCTTATCAGAGATCAAGATCTTGGATCGTCGCCAAGTTCTCGGCCCAGCGTTGTAGTTGTTCTGGCAACTTGAGTTGCTCTGCATCCCGTACGAAGGCACGGATCTGGTGGATGGCGTAGTAGGCATCCCTCTCGCTGTTCTTTGGTTGCGTGACACGAGCAAAGTTGACAATACGGTGGAATGAGACAACACCTCTTAATACCTTTCTCTTCCTTTTGAAGACGCCTCCCCTCATACTGAAGCCAACTAGAGCATTATCCAAAGCCTTCTTGAGGTTGGTGTAGTCTTTCGGTTTGTGCTCTCTACCCGAGTCCAAATATGTGACTAGGGAATAAGTCGGGCAAAGAACGAGCAGGACGCAATACTTATCTCTGGGCAAAACAACAATTTAGATAGAGTGTTAGAAAAACAATGATACAAAACTAATTTAGACAGAGTAGAGAATGACTACTTACTCGGGATAATAGGGCAAGAGAACGTAATCCTTCCACTTATTCTCCACCATGATTTCTTCGAGGTGTTTTGACATAAATTGCCAGCCTTGATGGCTTCTAAAGTTGGTCTCGATCATGTAGTAGGGGTCCACTATTGCGACGCCCCCGATCTTCTCTTTTTTGACTTGGTGGGCCATACTGAGACAGAATAAGCGGACTAAGTGAGGATGGAGCCGCCTCAAGTTAAACATCTTGAAGATGTCATCAAACCGTAGGAACAACAAATCAGCCGGCTCTTGTATGCAAAAGCCATCAACTCCCTCTGGCACCTTGGCAGTGAAAAGCGGGTGTGGGTGTGTTGGATCTTTCATTTTAAGAAGATCCAGCTCTCGTGTCAGAACACGCTCATGCAGCATCTGCATATCCCCACTCATGAGGCTGAGCACATCACACGGTACCATCGGTCGACCCACAATATGTATTTGCTGCATAACATCTTTGTTGGGTCCTGGCCCGTCCTTAAACCGGATCGGTTTCGGAGGCATGGGAGGCTGGCTGCTCGAGCCATGGGCACCCTGCTGCGGCTATGGAGGCATAGCGGGCTGGCTGCCGGATGCATAGTCGCTCTTCCTAGTTCTTTTCCGCGCCTTCTTAGGCTTTGAAGGGATGCCTCCTCCGGCCGCTAGCGGTTCATGACAGGTTCCAAGTAGTGTGTTGGGGCTCAGGATAGCTTGTGATGCTTCTTTCTGCGTGAAGTCGTCGGCTGGAGGCATCTCTTGAGAATCGAACAGACGCTTCGTGCACGCGGCTTTATCTGGTTGACTGGGCTCGTGAGTGTGCGGAGCACTTGACGGTTCATCAAGAGGAGCCATGAATCCTCCGTCTTCGCAGCGGTTATCATCGATGTAGCAGTCATCGAAGATGTCATCTTCTCGTGCCGCAGGCTCTTTCTGTTGTGGTGGTGCTGGTGCGCTGGCCTTGACAGGGTTTTGCCCCAACCCGACTTCCGGTGTTGTGTGTGGAGTGTCCGGGTTAATACGGATCTGGTTTTTCGGCCACATCATGGGCCAGGGGATGCATACACGGAGGAGCAGGTGGTCCTCGGCTCCCACGGGTTGAACAGGAGGATCCACCTCATCGCAGCCCGCAAACACCCTAATCAGTGAGATCTTGAAGAAGCCATCTGGTATCGGCCTGTTGTGGTGCATGCGATTTTTGGGCGCAACGATGGTAGCCCTAGCAACATCCTTCAACTCTCCATTCACATGGTGTTGGAGAGTGCATCTAGTGTCGCCCTGCGAAGAACATGCATGTACGGCGTTAGATATGCAAGGCAAAGGAAAAATGGATGAAGTAATATGCACTGAGCCTACGACGCTTAGATACCATGAGGGCGTCGAGCTCGGCCATTGTCGAGACACCGCCGACAGCTTGAGACAAGGAGTCAGAGTGGGCGCCGCTTGGCGCGGTGCCGGCCGGCGAATTCTCCGGAGCAGGCGACGGCGTGGTGAGGAATGGTGGAGTACCCTGGACAGGTGGAGGTGGCGGCGCGGTGTTGGTGGACGAAGCCGCTGACGCGGTATTGGCCGTGTTGCCTCCAAAGTTGGGCACTGGACACGGCCCTTGTCGACCTCCGTCGATCCAATCCGTTACCGAGGTCACGACGGAAGGAAGGAAACCGGCTAGCGCCTTGGCCACTAGTTCGTTGACTATATCCTCCTGCTTGCGCTTCTTCCTCTCCTTTCGTGTGTCCTTGTCCTCGGCATAATAGTCACACCATAGGACTTTGCCATGGCCGACCACACGGCCACCTGACGGTGGCGCGTCCAGATCCCGGCCCTTGACCTTGTTCAACGCCGCGTTGAATGGAGTGTCCCACACGGGCTTCGTCGAACTCTGGGAGGAGCTTTCTTCCGTGGCTCTAGACTTTTCCACTTCCTCCAGAGCCTTTTGGAACTTCACGACTGCGGGATCCGTCGTAAGTTCCTTGGTAACCGGGTCCTCCGTGAACCAAGCCCTGACAAAGTTTCTAGTCTGCTTGTGTTTAATTTTGGCGAAGGGGTTCTCTATGCCCTTAGCTTCCCATTCAGCATCCTGCTTCTCCCATTTGGGCTCTGCCGCGAAATAACCACCACTTTCGAGATGGTGGTAACCTACATTCTTCGAGTTCATCCACTTCCCCCATTCACTCATTGCATCGGCGGAAGGTAGCACGATCCTGCCCTGGAAAATCCTAAGATCTTCTTCGTTGACCCGCTCCTTGTTCCAGATCTCATCGGCACTTTTTTGTCTTTGATCAATTTTTTTACCCTAGTTCTCCAGCTGGACAAGGCCTTGCTCATCTTCGAGAGGGCAAAGTTGTTGACGGCATTGAGTTTTTTCATATCATGGTTACCGTCTTCATCGGCCCTGTAGGCCGGCGGGAACTCATACCGTTCGTGCAGCCTCAGGCGGAGGCGCAAACCCTCTTTATTAGCATCCCTTATGTTATCCTCATAGATCGGGACGACATCTCGAAGGATGCATGCCACTTGGAGGCCATACCCTCCGGCGACGCCTCTAGGCTCTATAGGCGCCCCACCGGGGGACACTTCGGTGATCGCTTGCCTCAAGGCCCGGACCTTGTTCTTGCTCCTCTCTTTCCTAGCCTTTTTGGCTTGGCTACCATCTGTGTGTTCTCCGCCATCCGTGGTCTCGTTGCCATCCCCGGCGCCAGTAGTGGTGGTCTCGTTGCCATCCCCGGCGCCACTATTATTGGCGCCCTCGTCACCATCCTCGGCGCCACTATTATCGACGGCCTCGTCATGGTCATCCTCGGCAACATGAGCGTCCTGGGCAACATCCCCTGTCGGCTCATTGTAGAAGCTCTAGAAGTCCGCGTTGTTCTCTCTGGCTGCTTCTTCCACGCTTAACTGCCGAGAAGCTCCGGCCTCATTGTTGTTAGCCATGTGTTCTGCGTTTGACAACAAAATGGAACGTGTTAGTTAAAAGAAACAAAAAATATATGCCGATGTATTATCGAAATGTCAAATCATTTCCGTTCCGGCAAATTTCCGGCAGCACTCCTAGTGCCAAAAATTAGCAAAGGTCTGGCCATAGGAGTGTCGGAAATTTGCCGAAACGGAAATGAATCGACATTTCAGCAAAACATCGGCACTCATATAAAATCCCTTCAAATTTACAACAATAAAAACCGGCACACAACTCCGGCAGGCAGGATAGAAACATTCATCACAAATAATTAAGCCGACACACAACTCCGACACGATACAAATGTTCATCACAGATAACTAAGCCGGCACACAACTCCGGTAGGGTACAAATATTTGTCACAGATAATTAGGCTGGCACACAACTCCGGCAACAAACATTCCATCACATACATCCTACCTTGCTTCAACTTAACCAGCAACAAGCAATAGTAGCACCCCTACCAGCAGCAAGCCACACCACCACCACTACCTGCAAGCAACAGCAAAAACTCAATTAGAGGATTGTGAATTTTCAGGTTAATCAAAGTAATAGCAAGCCACAGCAAAAACTCAATCAACAAGAAGCAACACCACTACCTAACCTAACACACTGATTTTGCATTTTTATTTTGCATTGTGCTAAACCCTAACCCTAACCTAAATTTCTATCTAACCCTAATACTAAATAGGCAACCCTAACCCTAATAACACTAAACCTAATGTCACTAACCCTAACAGCATTTTGCATGTTGCTACAATTTGCATTTTGCATGTTGCTAACCCTAATACTAAATAAGCAGCATCATTAACACCAACCCTAACCCTAATAGCAAGCAGCAGCATCACTAACAGCTAGCAGCATTTTATCAAACACATGGCGAGCAAGAGCACCGAGGGGTGGTTACCTGCTCTCGGGACGGAAGAGGGCGGTGCTGGGGAGGAGGGCGGCGTGTCGGGGCGGAGGCCGGGGAGGAGCAGGCTTGAGGAGGATGAGGGCTTGAGGAGGAGGAAGGCTCGGGGAGGAGGGCGGCGTGTCGGGGCGGAGGCCGCAGGCTCGGTGAGAGGAGGGTGGTGTGTCGGCGGAGGAGAGCTGGGGGAGGAGGAGGTCGGGGCGAGGAGGCCGGAGAGCTGGGGGAGGAGGAGGGAGGCCGGAGAGCTGGGGGAGGAGGAGGGCGGCGTCGGCGCGGAGGCCGCCGGGAGGCCGCGCGTGGGCTCGGTGAGAGAGGAGGGCTCGAGGAGGAGGAGAGTTGGGGGAGGAGGAGGTCAGGGCGCACGGCGATCGGAGATGGGGAGGGCGCACGGCGGCTGGAGACGGGGAGGGCGGCGTCGGCGAGGAGGCGTACGGGAGATGGAGAGAAGGACGCGCGGGAGATGGGGAATTTTGGATCGGGCCGGTTGCTTAGTTCCTACCCCATCTTAGCCGTGGCGCAGGTCGGTGCCCTGCGCTATGGGTATGGCAGTTAGCCGTGGCGCAGGCCTGCCTGCCTGCGCCATGGGTAAGTTACCCGTTCCGCAGGGGGCTCTTCCTGCGCCACGGCTAAGTGGGTTTTTTATATTTTCTTTTTTAATTGCATTTCATATGTACTGTAATAATTATTATTACAATATTTATTTTAACACACATTTTTATAATATTTCATTTATAATATTTCTTATCATTGCATTTTGATCTTTCATTTCATTTAAGACACACATTTCAATTAATTTTTCATTTGTTTTTCTTTTTTCATTTTGTGCATTTCATTTAAGACATTCATTTTCATTTAATACTTCTTACAATTTCAATTTAATTTCCAGACACATTTCAATTTAATTTCCAGACACATTTCAAATATTAAAAATACTTAATATTTGGATATCTAATATTCCGATGATATTAGGATTACAAATTCTAGGGTACAAATTATGATGATATTAGGATTACAAATTCCCACACCAGCTATAGCTAGCGTTTCACAATCTTCTTTCCCTTCTTGGTGGCGGTCGAATAATTTAGCCCCGGGACATCTCGACTTCTTCTTGCAAACGTAAGACCACCTGACTTGGGTAGTGTTGTCCTGCTTCTTCTTGTGGTGTATGTTTCTTCATCGTCGTCATCATCTTCCATCTTCGGGTCGCCGTACTGGTCGAAATCTTCCTCGTTGGCGACTCCATCCATTCCGATGATGCTCCTTTTTCCTCTTCTCACGACAACACGGCTAGGCATTGTCGGGTCGGTTATGAAGAAGCATTGGTCAACTTGGCTGGCCAGTACCCATGGTTCAGTTTTCGCTATGACGCTCGCGGTAGCAGCAGACTTGGAGGGTTCGGGTATAGACATGGTGGTGAAATATCTGTCTTCTTTTTTTGGACTGACGCTCTTAGCCCATCTGACACGGAACATCGGCACCTTGTCTCCAGAGTAGTCCAGCTCCCAGATCTCCTCGATCCTTCCGTAGTACCTTTCTTTGACGTCACCGGTGAAGGATTCCATCGTTACCCCTGTGTTCTGATATTCGCTATTCTTGTCTTTTTTCTCCGTGTAGAACGTGTAACCGTTGATATTGTATGCTTGATATGTCATCAGGTTGGGCGCGGGGCCCTGTGACAAGAGGAATATGAGTTTTCCTTCCGCAGAATCCGTTGACGGAGGATTATCTAGAAGGTGGCGCTTGAACCAACACGTGAAAGTGGCATTGTGCTCTTTGATTATTTCGACGTCCGTTCGATGCTGGCCATTGTCACTGTACTTCGTCTCAATGAAGCTTTTGTGTTTTTCCAACCAAGGATCGACCACTTGTATGTGTTGTAGCGCTACAAAGTTATCATCGTCAGGGCGTCCTCTGTGGAGATCTTTCCTGATACCCAATGATCTCAGGTCGCTTCTTGCTTTCGGCCCATCTTTAGTCCTCTCAGGCATGTTGAGAAGGGTGCCAAGCAGACTCTCGCACACGTTCTTCGTGATATGCATGACATCAAGGCTATGAGGTGTTTCGAGGATCTTCCAATATGGCAAGTCCCAGAAAACAGACCTTGTTTTCCATACCTTCAGCAGTGGTGGCGGAGCCTTTTGCTTCTTCCCCGGCGGAGGGCACTCATCCTAGCTTGTCAACAGCATGTCGATTTCTTCGCCGCTCCTCTTACGTGGGGCTCTTCGGATCTCAACGGTACCATCGAACAGCTCTTTGCGGTTTCTCCACGGGTCTTCCTTGTGAAGCCACCTTCGATGTCCCGTGAACACTGTTTTTGAAGACCCGGGATCTTTCTCTAGCTGCATATATGTTGTATCGTCCATGCACCTAACGCATGCACAGTGTCAGTGGACCACCTGGCCTGTGATATATCCGTAACCGAGATAGTATTGCACCGTCGTGATCAACGTGGCTCTCATAGGGAAGTAATCTTCCGCGACGGCGTCCCATGTGCTGACCCCTACATTCCATATCTTGTGTAGCTCATCTCTCAAGAGCTGCAGATACAGATTGATGTCGTTTCCTGGTTGTTTCGGCCCTTGGATTAGCATGCTCATGTGAATGTACTTCCTCTTCATGCACAACCATGGGGGTAGGTTGTATATCCATACAAACACGGGCCACGTGCTATGTGTGCTGCTCTGGTTGCCAAACGGATTGAGCCCATCGGTGCTCACGCCCAACCTGACGTTTCTTGGATCGTTCCCAAAAGTTGGGTATTCAAAGTCTAACGCTTCCCACTGCTTAGCATCTGAAGGGTGTCTCAGCATCTTATCCACCTCTTCATTTTCGTCATCATTTTCCGGCTTATTCCTTTTTGAGTGCCAGCGCATTAGCTTTGCTTCCTTAGGGTCTGTGAAAAGCCGCTGCAGACGAGGAATGATCGGAAGGTACCATACCACTTTTCGAGGAGCTTTCTTCTTCCCTTTCTTGTATCGAGCAGCACCGCACACTGGACATGCGGTCTTCTTCTCGTCATTTTCCCGATAAATGAAGCAATCATTGATGCAGACGTGGTACTTGTTGTGCGGTAAATCAAAAGGGCACACGATTTTTTTTGCCTCTTCGATACTGCTAGGACAAGTGTTCCCCTCGGGAAGACGATCGTGCCAAAATTTCAAGTTCTCGTCGAAGCTTGCGTCTGTCCATCTGTGTTTTTCCTTCATCTGCAGAGCCTGTAGTGTTACTTTCAAGCGGGTATCCTCGGGCCCGCATCCCGCATACAACGGAGTATTCGAGTCTATCTCCAGTTGCGTTAGCTTAGCCTTCTCCCTAGCAGCATTGCTCGACTTTCTGAGTAGCAATTCTTGAACATGAGGGTCCCGCACGACTAAAGTTAGCATCGTCAGGTCAACGTCTTCTCCATCATCTACGTCGGCTTCCTCTTCATTATCATCATGCCCGACGTATTCTACGTCATCATAATCGGGAGGTGCCTCTTCGTCTTCCTAATCATTTCCCGCCGCGCCTCCATGGACGTCCTCATCATCATCCTCATAAGTGAAGTCGTCCATAAAACCTTTTCTGAGCAGATGCTCCTGCAATGTACCGGAAAAGGGATTGAGCACGGTGCCGAGTTTGCATGTTCGACACGGACACTTTATCCCGGTGTCGTTGTTTTTAACCATCACCGTCGTCGCATATTTCAAATATCTAGCAACAATACTTTCGTTCATCATGATGACCATTGTCGCCCCCGCTCTACATATAGAACAAAGGAATTATATTAGAAACAAAATATTTCACGGAAAAATTTGGCATGACCTTTGCTAATTTTTGGCCTTAGGAGTGCCGGAAAATTCACCGAAATGGAAATGAATCTACATTTCGACGAAAACATCGACAACTAATCATTTCGATCATGGCATACACATATCCAAACAAACGCAACCACAAATCCTCATCCATCACACAATGCAACCAATTCATCCATCACACACATGCATACAACAACCACAAACATATCACAAACCCTTCTCATCCATCACATAGAACCACACACATCAAAGCCTCTTCTCATCCATCACATACACTCACCTTCCAACGAAGACGTCGAAAGAGAGAGCGCCCGGAGGAGGAAGATAGAGCACGAGGTGTGGGAGATGTTTCCTCACATATACATGAAGAAAATAAGTAGATTTATGTGGCAAAATATGTGAAGAGAGAGAAGAAAATGAGGTGGGGAGAGGAAGGGGCGTGCAGATCTGGAATGGAGAGGTGGGGAGGAGGAAGAGGAGAGGAAAAGAGGAAAAGAGGTGGTGCAGCCAAAAGTTAAAGTGCAGCCAGGCTTAGCCGTGGCGCACGTAGTGTGGCTGCGCCACCACTATTTCTTATCCGTGGCGCAGGGTAATGCCCTGCGCCATGGCTAAGTGGTGTAAAATTCGCGCCAGAAATGGTGCAGGTGGGACCCACGCTTACCCGTGGCGCACGGGGGCACAGTGCGCCACGGCTAAGTGGGGTAAAATTGGCGCCACAAATGTGCACCCGGTCCCACACTTAGCCGTGGCGCAGGCTTCTACGTTGCGCCACGGCTACGATGCTACCCGTGGCGCACATAGTTATTCTGCGCCACGCCTAAGTACGCGCTGGCCGGCCGGCCAGGGCCCATCTTAGCCGTGGCGCAGGTCTTACAAACCTGCGCCACGGCTACGTTGGAGTCAGTGGCGCAGCCCCGGACGGTGCGCCACGCATACTTAGCCGTGGCGCACCACGTAGGCAGTGCGCCATGGCAGCTCTTCCTACCTATAAGCCTTTTCCTACTAGTGTGGCAAACCGGAGACTCCAGCCTAGGATTGACCTGTAGCAAACACAACCCTGCCAAATCTTCCCTTTTTGGTGGTTGATGCTTAGGGTAAAATTATGGAAATTAACCTGCAGCACTTAGCATCACATTAGATGATCACTAGTGTTGTTAACTAACACACAAAACCAATAGGGTTTAGGAAATGCTCTTTCAATCTCCCCCTTTTTGGTGTTAGATGACAACACTAGGATTTGCAAACAAATAGATCATATCATGTAAAAAAATAGCACCTCCCCCTAAACGTGTGCATATCAAACAAGGTACACATAAAGGGGAACACACATATCGGAAGAGGATGCCACAAATAAATATGACATGATATATATATATATAACAATTTCATTTGCAAACCAAAGAGACATGACATTATAGGGGTTGAGTTTTGTGTTAACAATCATACCTTGTGCATGAGAATAAAATGTTGTTCCAATGCATATCTCACCTCACAAATAACTCAACCATAGATAATATCCGATACCATGTCTCCTCAAGAATAAAAAGACACCAAGATCCACATCTCACATAGAAGTAGCAAATAAAACAAATAAAGTTCAACACTTAACACATAAGTTTCAGCACACGAAATATAAAGGGACACAAGCTCTCAAGGAATGATAAAAGCAAATGCTTGTGCCCGACCCGTGCAAATCCCACGAATAACCTACTAGAACCATTTCTCCCCCTTTGACATCGAGACACCAAAAAGGAAGAAAGGTGATGCTAACGATCCCATGAAGATTACTCGGAGTCCTCCTCGGTGGCATCATCACCATCATCATCATCATACTCCGATCCACTAGCCTCGTCATCATCATCCTCTTCAATCTCCCTTTGAACCATTGGAGCCTTGCCGGTATTGCGCGAGGAAGAAGGCATGGAGGACACCTCTGCAAAGTCAAAATCAGCCCATGGGAATTGCTTTGCATGCCAAGCATCATAGCTTATCGTCTTCTCACTTCCGGAGGATTTGGAGGATTCTACCTCCGTTTCTTTGCCAATCCTAGGAGGAGGAGGAGTCTTGTCCCTCTTCTTCTCCAACTCCTTGTACAACCTGTTTTGATTAGAGATAATCAACTTCCTTTCCTTGTAAGCTTGGTGATTTTCCTTGTGGAGGCACACATTCATGCTAATCATCACCCTTTCAAACCACGAGAGCTTCTTCATCTTCTTTTCCACATTAGCCTTGCCCTTACTAAGCCATGAGGTTGGGTCGGCATTCTTACTTCTCCTTCGAACGGGAGCCATGTCTTCTTCTTCATCTTCATCACTTGAGGCAAAAGGGACACGAGAGGGAGCACTAGAGGAAGATGGCTTGTCATGCTTGAGAACTTGAAGAGAGCCGGCCTTGTGAACGGTAAAGTGCTCATGATTGAGATTGGGCACTTGGTCAAGAATAAGCTTCATAACATAAGGTGCATAAATCGGATTCTTCATCTCATGGACAGCCTAATGCAATTCACACTTGATGAAATCCATCACATCAATCTCATACCCTTGGCAATTGACACCGGCTTGAAGAACCGCATAGGAATGAATGAGAAGGTTGACGAGCCCTCCACGAATGGCATCCACATTCCCGGCTTGAGGTGCAATGTTGCATCTAAACATGCGGAGGAGAATGTTGAAGGTGGGAAGGAGATCCTTGTTGGTACCTACAGCGGACTTGTTGAGATAGAGAGGTGTCATCTTGCCCTTATCATATTGAACCCCTTCCGTATGCATAATCCTTCCTTGAGAGGCTTCACCCTTGCGGAATACATACCCAAGCAACTCTCCAAACCTTGTCATGGAGGACTCACACTTGATGGGCCCGGTCATCCGAGTCAAGGTAACATCTTCATCCTCCCCAAACTGAACCGTTGCAAAAAACTGATGCACCAACTTGATATCATAATTTTTTTGAAGGGTCATGAGGTGCTCCAACCCAAGCTTACGAACAACCCATATAGCCTCTCGAAAGTATGGTTTGGTGCTCAGAGCGGAGAGATTTAGCACCTTTTGCACACACACAATACTGGGGCCCGATAGCTTTGCATAAATATCGTTCATCACTAGTTCTTGCTCCCTTCTCCAAAAGTGAGGATTGGTGGAATTTTGTGGCATGTCAAAGAAGGGCTGCATCCTCATGGATCGAAACTCAGATTTACCCATTCCAATCACGGTGGTCAAATTTTCAAACCTTGCCTTCTTTGCCCTCTCTTCTTCAAGGAAAGCATCTTTAGCCTTTTTCCGAGAAGCTTCTCTAGCATCAGCTCCTCTGTCACGCTGAACCCTGCGACCATCCTCGGTCTCGTCCAAATAGCACCGAGAACCCCTCTTTTCTTTCCGAGACACTTTATTGGGGTTGTGACTAAGTTTCTTGACACGTGAAGTTCCTGTGAATAAACAGAAAGGGGGTAGCATGGGGATGAGCATACATGTCCAGGAGGGCCAAAAAGATAGCAATTGGAGAGCACAAGGCACCAATGGGTGATCTACCCCGGAGAGTCCGGTCTCAGGGGCCGGGAGAGTCCGGCCACACCGGAGTCTCCGGCCCTGACAGGCCGGAGTCTCCGGCCCTGAGGCTGGAAACCTAGGGTTAGGTCACAAATTGTTGCCATTTGCTCTAAAATTGCTACCCCTAGAAGAGAAGAACCAGCAAAAGGATTCTACACCATAGGGAGCAACAAACACACACTCAATCCATGGACTAGGAAGGAACCTAGAGAGGGAGAGAGAGAGATGTACCGCTGCTCGACATGGTGGAGCCCAATGGAGGGGAGAAGGTTCCCCAACGTTGGGGGAGGAGAGGGAGTCGGCTGGTCGGTGGATTCCGATGGCGAAGAGCGGCCGGACGGCGTCTCCCCACGGTGGGCGGCGGCTGGGGAGGAGTTGGGGTTGGGGGTGAATGAGGAGTTGTGAAACAACTCCTCACCCCGATCCCCTTTTGGATCCTAGCGACACAGCCGAGACCGGAGTCTCCGGCCTAAGCACACCGGAGTCTCCGATGTACCGGAGTCTCCGTGGCTTAGGGCGGAGACTCTGCTCAGACCGGAGTCTCCGGTGTTACACACCGGAGTCTCCGGCCCCCACAGCTCATAAATGCAATTTATGGTGGTGGACATGTATGTGGCAAGAGGAGCAAGTTTTGGGGCAAGATGGGGCTTAGGATAGACTTCACAAACTGGGATGGTACTTCACACTCAACTTGCAAAAGCCTAATTCAATAAATGCCAAGATTGAGTGAGTTTCCCATAAGAACAATAGATTTGCAAATAAAAAGCCAATAAAACATCAAAAGAACCAACTCTTCATAAGGAAGAGGTCGGTGGCCTAGGCCACCATGTAAGAGTTTATGGCATGACACCGCGAGGATATATCTTGGGTTCATAACCAACACTCGTCATTTAAGCTCACAATTCATGAATTTGAAAATAGAGACAAATGAATTTTTGCTATAGGCATATTGGGGGGAGGGAGAGCCCAATTTATTAGGACAACACTCCCCCTAAATTCATGCCCACACCTAAACCAAATATTTAGTCAACCTATAGATGTGAGTGCAAGATGGTCAAGCCAAGCTCCTTGAATCCACGATATTTAGCTCATTGCTCAAATAAGTGAATCTTGCTTCATCAAGTGGCTTCGTGAAAATATCGGCAAGTTGGTCTTTGGTTGGCACATAAGCTAGCTCAATGTCTCCACGGGCAACATGATCCCGAATGAAATGATGACGAATCTCAATATGCTTGGTTCTTGAGTGTTGCACCGGGTTCTAGGCGATCTTGATAGCACTCTCATTGTCACACAAAAGAGGCACTTTGTCACAATTGACACCGTATTCCTTTAAAGTTTGCCTCATCCATAATAATTGAGTGCATGCACTAGCGGCGGCCACATACTCGTCTTCGGCGGTGGAGAGAGAAATACAATTTTACTTCTTAGAAGACCAACTCACCAAGGACCTACCAATGAATTGGCAAGCCCCGGAAGTTTATTTCCTATCATCTTGATCACCGGCCCAATCCGAATCCGTGAATCCACGTAGAGTGAATGATGAATCCCTTGGATACCACAAACCAAACCTTGGGGTATGAATTAAATATCGTAGGATTCTCTTGACCGCCAACATGTGGCTATCCTTAGGAGCCGCTTGATATCTTGCACACATACCTACACTCAACACAATATCGGGTCTAGATGCACAAAGGTAAAGCAACGAACCAATCATGGAGAGGTAGAGCTTTTGATCCACATCTATACCCTTTGGGTTAAGTTGTAGATGTCATTTGGTATCCATAGGAGTCTTCTTCTCCTTAGCATCTATGTCGGGGGGCAACCCCCGGATAGGGTCAAGATGACGAGATATGTGTGGACCCGGAGTTGACCGGGTCAATGATAACCAACATACCATACAGTCGACCGGGTCAGAGCTGACCGACATACACGAATGTTGGATCATGCAAAGTATAAGTCGGAGCCTTCTTTGTTCTTCTTATGTGCAGGGAAGGAGAAACCGAGTTATGGAGTAACTGGTGTGCCTATGCCGGATCGGTAGAAATGGAGCTCTATCCCGGTGAGCGGTCAAGACTCATGTCTTGTCCCTACAATCACGGGGCAGGCGTCCTGCCACTAGCACGATGGGACGCGCTGCCTAACTCTTGACTCGGAGGCCATGGTATGGGGAGTCAGGTCTCCATGTTGCTGACCGAAGCGGTACGAGGGATCAGTACACAGGAGTTGATAGATTGGACATGCCACGTAGGGGTGACCGAAGCAGTCAGAGGCCCGGACGTGGCCACAGTGCTGCATACGCCAGCACCAACGTCAGCCCTAACTTGTGCCCTGGGCTTTCCTTTATAAGGAGCACCAGGGGCTCCTCTTACAGGGACGATCCCAGACGACCCTTAGCCTCACGCGCATACATTCTGGACACTTTCCACCAGAGCCAACAAGGAGCCAGGGAGCCTCCCCAAGACTCGGTAGAGAGCCTTTAGTTCATAGTTCTTCTCATACATCTCAAGGAGCGTTGTGTAGCTCGAGTGTGATCCAACATATATAAGCAAACAAGCAGGATTAGGGGTTTTATCTCCTCACGAGGGCCCTGAACCTGGGTAAAACTGTGTGTGTGTGTGTGTGTGTGTGTGTTTCTGTGTGCGTCTCTACATGCGCTAACCCTCCCCGGTGCCTCCAGTGTCCATCGGCCCCAAGTTAAGCCTACCTATGGCATCTATCCGTGCACCACCACGGCAGTTGGCGCCCACCGTGGGGCCAGCAGCGGCGCTGGCTGGTGTGTTCATCCGGACGGGTTCCTTCATCGCCTCGGGCGAGCGCGTTCTCTGTGGCCTTGTCCACAGGTTCGGCTCGCTCAACGTCGTCAGCGACAACGCGGGCTGTTTCGGTAGCAGGCCGCTGCCCCGGAACGGTTGCCTCATCGAGTTCGGCTCGCTCACCGTCTACGTCGCCACCGAGGTTCCCTGCAGATTTCCCGAGGGGGTGCAGGTTGCTGCGGATCCTCCCGCAGTCTGCGCAGCTCGCGGCCGGCGTACCGCTCGCCCTGCTAGTTGCGCAGAGGTCATGATGACTGCTCCCGGCGTTGGTGCCGGCGGAGCCACGGCTGGGGAGGCCGAGGTCAGCACCAGGTCTACCAGGACGGCGCGTCCTCCGCTGGAGAGGCCGGAGAACCGTCAGGCGCAGGTCTGTACGTCTGGTGTGCCGGTGACGCCGAGTCCTCTTCAGGACACGATCGAGAAGTTGGCCACCCCTGTGGCTCCAAGCGCAGATGCTACTCTGGCTCAGGCTGAGTTGGAGGAGCAGCGCAAGAGCTTACTCTAGGAGGCTTTGGAGGTAGCCCGAGTCAGGCAAGATTTTGACATCTCTCTCCGTGAGTATAACAAGGCTCATGGTTTCACTCCAGTAGCAAATCCTGTTAGTCGCATAGATGAGGTGCGTGCCCGAGATAGAGACCTCAATGCCGAGATTGCTAGAGATGGTAGAGCCAAATCTAGTAGAACTGCTAGTCATGTGTCGGCGGATAGGCCGAAGTACATCACTCCCACCAAGAACCTTAGAGCTGCAGAGGCAGCCGCAGCCGAGTTACCCAACTTATCCGGTGAAGCTCGTCGTAGGTAGCAGGACCGGGTAAACGAGTTGGTAGCTATCGCCAACCGTCAGAATGAAGCTTTCTGGAATGCAAACTCGGATGTAGGTGGATCCCGGTACATTCACTCGAATGGTGGTGCCGGTGGCGTGTCCAAGGGACAGGCCTCATCGCCGTATGTCGACGGAAGTCGTGACCGGAGTGTAAACTCTAGTAAAAACAAACAGCTGCAGGCGTATGATCCGGTATACGCCGGAAAGCAGATAGCCGGGCAAGGGCATGCCGGTCAGGGAGCCCCTGGACCCGCTCCGGGCAGGCAAGGAGTTAGTCGGGTTAACCGGCAAATCAGGGTCAGCCACCTCGGTATCCGGCACCTAATCCACCTCGGCAACGACAGGGTGCCGGGTATGCTGAACAGGCCGCTGACCGATACGATGATGGTTACCCGGCCATGGAGCGTGCCGGGTACACAAGATTCAGGGACCTGGCGACCGAGGGTGCACTCGGTGCTAGGCTGGGAAATCGCCAGCTGCCAGCGCATGATGTCCACAACAAGCTTGACAGAATCTATCTGTCTGAACTCCTGGAGGAGCAAGGCCCACCGGGTCCTGCATGTTTTGGACCCCGGATAATGAAGCAGGCACCAGTGCCGAACTTCCAACTTCCCCGGGGTGCCAAGACGTATGACGGCAGTACTAAGCCAGAGGACTGGCTGACAGATTATGTCACTATAGTACACATCGCCGGTGGCAGCCACCGATGGGCAGTGCGGTATGTGCCACAGATGCTAGAGGGACCAGCTCGGATCTGGCTGAATAACCTGGAGGAGAACAGTATTGATTGCTGGCTGGACTTCTCTGGTGCTTTTGTCAGCAACTTCTCCAGCACCTACAAGAGGCCGAATCGCCCTCAGCAGCTGTCTATGTGTCGGCAGAGGGAAGATGAAACTGATCGGGAATATCTGACCCGGTGGAGTACAATCCGCAACTCATGTGAAGGAGTTATCGAGTCGCAGGCCATCGCATGGTTTGCAAAAGGGTGCCGACACGGCTCCATGCTTTGGCAGAGACTCCAGAGAGAGATGCCAGCCACCTTGGCCGAGACAATGGCAATAGCGGACAGCTATGCCCTGGGTGACCCGACACAGCCTTTACTGGCCCAGGTCGACTCGGGCAGGAGATATCCCGCGCAGGACCGGGACAGATCGGGCAGGCGTAGCGATCGCCCGGATAACCGCAACAAGAGGAGAGATGACAGGCCGGACTACCGGTATGGGTCGGACCAGGTCGCCACTGTCGACCAAGATCAACTGGATGCCGGCAGCAGCCAGCATCGGAAAAATGATGGTCCCTCGTGGGGCCAAAACTCAGAAGAAAAGAGGCCGTGGAACGGCGAGAAAAGGCCGTGGAATGGCGAGAGGAATCCATGGAATGGTGACAAGAAACAGTGGGATGACAAGGAGAGATACACCTACGAGAAGATGTTGGATGGCCCCTGCAGCTTCCACACCAAGCATCCCAGCAGACCGGCTCAACACACGACCCGGGACTGCAGTTGGTATCAGCGCAAACCGGTGAAAGATGGTCCGGCATCCCGACCTGCACCTCTCACTGGTGGCAACACTGAGCCTCTGAACACTCAGCCGAGGCCGGAGAATGTCAACCAGGTGGCCAACAACAACTACAACAACATCAACGCCGGCCCGAGTCGGCAGAATGAGTACCGAGAGCCCCACCAGAGCTACATGGTCTTTGTGACCGAGCCGACGGACAAGCAGAGCCTGAACCGGCGTGCGATGGAGGTGAACGCGGTCATGCCGGCCGTGCCCAAGTTCATGTACTGGTCCGAGGATCAGATCAGCTGGAGCATCAATGACCATCCCAAGGTCATGCCAAACCCAGGGGGCTATGCTCTAGTGGTGGATCCGACATTCGTCGGGCCCAGCATCAATGTCAGGTTCACCCGGGTTCTCGTTGATAACGGGAGCAGCATCAACATCATGTACCGGGACACCATGATCAAGGTCGAAATAACCGAGAATATGATGCAGCCAAGCAGAACCACCTTCCATGGTATTGTGCCGGGTGTCTCGCATGCACCCATGGGCACGGTCTGGGTTGATGTCGCCTTCGGCGACAAAAGCAACTGCTGAACTGAGAGTCTGCTGTTCGAGGTCGTGGACCTCGAAAGCCCGTATCATGCCTTACTCGGTAGGCCAGCACTCGCCAAGTTCATGGCGTCCACTCATGTGGCCTACCTGAAGATGAAAATGCCGGGTCCGAATGGTGTCATCACCATCTCGGGTGATTACAAGCGTTCCATGGAGTGTGCCTCTGCTGGGTCACTTCTGGCCGAGTCACTGGTGATCGCTACAGAGAAGAAGAGAATCCATGAGGTGGTGGCTCTGGCCCAATCCGCTCAACTCGGTATGCCGAGTCTGGCTAACCCGCAGCAGACCGCAACCTTCCAAGCGGCAAAGGAGTCCAAGAAAATCGGCATCGACGAGTCTAACCCGGACCATACCGTCATCATCGGTGCCGGGTTGGACAACAAATAGGAAAGCGAGCTCATCCACTTCCTCCATGAGAATCGGGATATCTTTGCATGGTCCAGTCAGGACCTGCCGAGTGTTCCGAGGGAGTTGGCTGAGCACTCCTTACATGTCAGGCCTGATGCTAGGCCAGTGAAGCAACCTACGCGGCGTCTCGCCGAAGAGAGAAGAAAGGCGGTGGGTGACGAGTTGGCCAAACTACTCGCATCAAACGCCATCGTGGAAGTGAAATACCCGGACTGGTTGGCCAACCCGGTCCTGGTAGAAAAGAAGAAGGATGATCCGAATGCGGCCACTGTCTGGCGCATGTGTTTCGATTACACCCATCTGAACAAGGCATGTCCGAAAGATCCATTCCCTTTGCCCCGGATCGATCAAGTGATCGACTCCACGGCCGGGTGTGAACTGCTATCATTTGTAGATGCGTACTCTGGTTTTCACCAGATACCATTGAACCCCTCTGATCAAATAAAGACTGCCTTTATCACCCCATACGGGGCTTATTGCTATCGTATCATGTGCGTTGGTCTAAGAAATGCTGGCGCTACCTAGCAGCGCTGTATGCAAAAATGTTTGCACGATCAGATAGGAGAAAATGTGCAGGTGTATGTCGACGACATAGTCATCAAAACTAAAGAAAAACATACCTTGTTGGATGATCTCAAAGAGAGATTCGCAAACCTGCGGAAATTCCGGCTAAAGCTTAACCCGGATAAATGTACATTCGGAGTGCCAGCAGGCAAGTTACTCGGTTTCCTCGTGTCAAGCCGAGGTATCGAGGCGAACCCGACTAAAATCCGGGCAATAGAAAACATGAAACTACCGAGATGTATCAGGGATGTCCAGAGGTTCACAGGTTGCCTGGCCTCCCTGAGTCGTTTGTTAGGTCGGTTGGGAGAAAAGGCTTTGCCTTTGTACCAATTAATGAAAAAATCAGATAAGTTTAGCTGGACTCCGCAAGCGGATGCGGCATTCCACGAGCTGAAAAAGATTTTGGCTACTACGCCGATATTGGCTTCGCCACTACCGAGAGAGCCCATGTTGCTCTACATTGCAGCCACTAACCGAGTCGTTAGTGTTGTAATGGTGGTAGAGCGAGAGGAAAAGGGAACTATGGTAAAGAGGCCGGTGTATTACCTGAGTGAGGTTCTCTCCACATCAAAACAAAACTACCCTCACTACCAGAAAATGACCTATGGTGTCTACATGGCGGCCAAGAAATTGAAACATTACTTCCAGGAGCATCCTATAACTATCATAAGTGCGGCCCCTGTGTCAGAAATCCTCGGCAACAAGGATGCTAGTGGCCAAGTCGCCAAGTGGGCTATCGATCTCGCGGCTTACGCGCCGCAATATGCGAGAAGAGATACCATCAAATCCCAAGCAGTGGCTGATTTCTTCGTCGATTGGGCTGAGATGCAATATGAACCATCTCTGCCGGACTCCAATTACTGGAGAATGCATTTTGATGGATCCAAAGTAAAAGAGGGCCTGGGAGCCGGCGTGGTTCTCACCTCGCCGAAGCGAGACCAGTTGAAATATGTTCTGCAAGTCCACTTTGCGGCATCTAACAATGTCGCAGAGTATGAAGCTCTGATCCATGGACTCAAAAGTGGCCAAGGAAATCGGAATTCGCCGGATCATATGTTATGGTGACTCAGATCTGGTGATTCAGCAAACATCAGGCAACTGGGATGCCCTGGATGCCAACATGGCGGCGTACCGGTTCCATGTGCAGAAGATCTCCGGATATTTTGATGGTTGCGAGTTCACTCACATTCGGCGAACAGATAATGAAAGTGCTGACATGTTGTCCAAGATTGGGTCATACCGGCAGGCCATCCCACCCGGGGTATCACTGGAGCATCTTCGGGAAGCCATCAATCAAGCCTTCACCCGAGTCTGAATCGATATTTATCCTGGGTAATCCAGAGCCCGACGTCGTCCCGATGGACGTGGATGTCGGGAGCATGCAGCATGACTCGGGGACAGCCCCGCAGGACCCGGGGACTTCCATGGATGTCGAATACATTCAGCAAGATTCGGCGACGGTGTTGGAGAACTGGAAAGCTGCTTGGCAGAACTCGGGGACTCCTTGGGAGGACTCAGGGACTCACCAGCCTATGTCGGGCGCAGTAATGTCGGTTGATGCGATGGAAATCGATGAGCCTGAACTCGGCACTCGCCTGGTACCGGCATGGGCACAGCCCATCATGACATTCATGTTGGACGGCAGTCTACCGAGTGATGAGGTCTCGGCCAGACAGATACAGAGGCGAGCCAAATCCTTCACCATCATCAACCATGAGCTGTACAAGAGAAGCGTGACCACCGTCCTTCAGCGCTGTGTCGAGCCGGAAGAGGGAGAAAAGATTCTCCGAGATATCCATCAGGGAGAGTGCGGTCATCACGCATCTTCCAGAGCTATAGTGGCTAAGGCATTCCGGTATGGGTTTTACTGGCCCAGTGCTTTGCAGCAGGCAGAGGGCATTGTCCGGAAATGTGAAGGATGCCAGAGGTTTGCCCACAAAATTCATATGCCGGCGTCAGCTCTCAAAACTATCCCCATCACTTGGCCATTTGCAGTGTGGTGTCTGGATATGGTGGGACCGTTCAAGCTAGCCCGAGGTAACGTGACTCACATCCTGGTGATGGTGGACAAGTTTACCAAGTGGATTGAGGTGAAGCCAATAAGAAAGTGCGATGGCCGCACAGCTGTATCACTCCTAAAAGATATTATCCTAAGGTATGGTCACCCGCACAACATTATAACGGATAATGGCACCAACTTCGCCGAGGGAGCCTTTGCCCGGTTTTGCCAGGAAAAGAGAATCCGGCTAGACTTGGCATCGGTTGCACATCCGCAGTCCAATGGACAAGTGGATAGATCAAATGCGCTGGTCTTATCCGGCATAAAACCCCGGTTAATTGAGCCACTGCTACGTACTCCGGGATGTTGGCTGGATGAGATCCCGACGGTATTGTGGAGTCTAAGGACTACACCGAATCGCTCCACTGGCTATACGCCATTCTTCCTGGTCTATGGAGCAGAGGCAGTTCTGCCAACCGACATAGAGCATGACTCGCCAAGAGTCGCATTATACACCGAGTCTGAGGCAAAGGAAGCCCGGAAAAATGATGTCAATCTGCTCGAGGAAGCACGAGAGTTGGCCTTGTCCAAATCAGCGATATATCAGCAGAATCTCCGACGCTACCATAGCCGGAAAGTAAATCCTCGCAAGTTCCGAGAAGGGGACCTGGTCCTTAGGCTTGTGCAGCGCACCGCCGGGATGCACAAGTTATCACCTCCTTGGGAAGGGCCATTTATTGTGAGCAAGGCTCTGAACAATGATGCATATTATCTTATAGATGCTCAGGCGCAGGTGAAGAACAGGATGGACAGATCCGGAGAGGAGACCAAACGACCTTGGAATGTAGCTCTTCTTCGCCCTTTTTACTCTTAAGGACTCACTGTATGTATCTCGAAACTCTGAAATGAAATGTCGGCACCCCGAAAAAAGACTCGGGGACTGCCTTGCTGTGAAATCTGTGTTTATCTGCACGTTTATCTCTATTTCCTGTGTGACGGATGGCTCCAAAAATCGTATTTCCATGTTTGTAAGTATTGTATGCTATATCTTTGTAATTTTGTGACCCGGATGCCAAAGAAACCAAAAATGGTAGGCAAGGGCAGAGATTGCAAGATGCAGTAAACAAGAAATCAAACTCGGGGACTCGGTCCAGGAGCAATTCGGTTTCCTTTCGTTTTCCTTTTGTTTTATGTCGGATGGCTCTAGATCGTATCTCAAAGTTTCGAGTATTGTATACTAAGTTTTTTTGTCTCGTGACTCGACTGTCAAACACCAAAAAAAAGGTAGACAAGAGCTAGGATTGCGACACTTAGTACACAAGAAAACAAATTCGGGGACTTGGCCCAAGCGTGATTCGGCATAAGCCGTTTGTTAATCATATGCTTAGTTCTTTATCCTATATGTCGGATGATTTTGAGCCATATCTCAAAGTTTTTTAGTACTGTATGCCGTATCTCGGTAATCTTGTGACTCGACTGTCGAACACCGAAAAATGGTAGACAAGAGCAAAGGTTGCAAAGTATGGTAAACAAGAAAATGAACTCGGGGACTCGGTTCAGGATGATCCGGCATACTGCTAACCATGCTAAAAATGTGCAAAGTAAAGTACCAAGTGCCAACAATAAAAGCCAAAGATATATATTACATATGCACCCGGCATCCCGGGGATTTAACGGATTGAGTTTTTTGATAATTCTAGGCAGCGGGATCCTTGCTACTCGGAGCAGAAGGAGCGGTATCGGTCCGAGCAATCTCCTCGGCCGCGGCCTTCGTGGTGTCCTTGGCCGTGGACTCAACAGCAATGCCGGCGACAGTCTCGGGCGGTGACTCGGCCTCGATCTCCTCGTCAACTTGTTCTTCGCCTTCTTCTTCGCCCTCATCGGCATACTCGATCTCCTCCGCTTGAGGAACCCGCTAACCGGGGACAAAGCTATGTACCGGAGCATACTGGATGAGGGAGTGCGCTAGCTCTTGGCGACGCCGGATGTGATCCGGGTCAGAGGTCCACTTCGACCCGTCATGCAGAGTCTTAAGCATGTCGAGGTCGATTCCCTCGTACCAAGACAGTACATACATCAGTGCCTCGTCTGCGCCGACTCGGGCGGCGGATGACCGCCAATCGTCGAGTCGCTCCTTGCTGCCCATCAAGCACTTGGCCAGTTCGTCAACTAACTTGGGGTGCTCGCACTCGGGCCAGAGAACGCTGTAGACCCGGATCGCAGAGGTGAGGAGTTCTACTCCGATAGTCCTCAGCGGCGACATCTGCGACTTCAAGGCCACCAGATGGTCATCCGTGTCCCACTTAGCCAAGATAGGACCCTCTTTGATCTTTCTCTGCCGGAACTTGTTGGTGCTGTTGTCTGCGGCAGCCTTGGAGTGGGGGAAGTTGAAAGTGCATGGTTGCCCCCATGCATGGTTTTGGTAATTAATGACAATCTCTATGGACTAATATTTGCATTGAGCTCTATGTGTAGGTTGTCCTTTAGCTTGTGTCAAGATCATTTGTTAATCAAGGCCAAGCTTGCTTGTCTCCATTGGTTGGAGTCAAGGTCAAGGTAGAAGATCATTTGTTGATCAAGGCCAAGGTGCTTTGCTTGATCTCCATTTGTTGGAGTCAAGCTCAAGGGAAGAAAAATGTTGGGTTGATCAAGGCTTTGTGCGGGTTGATCAACTCTCAAGTTCAAGTGAAGATATGCCGAAGAGTGCTCTCGCCATCTTGGTGTATGGGGGAGCGTCACGTGATTCTTCACCAAGCGAAGCGCAATCAAGAAGATGGTTCGCCTTGAGGAGATGAAGATCGTCTCCATCGACCTCAAGTGGATTAATGTGCAAGGCAAAGGTATGATCTTGATAGGGTTTTTATTTTACCGGTCTCATGATGTTTAGTGAGAGACCGGATTATAGGATAGATAGCCGTACTATCAAGAGGGGCTCTCGACCGAGTATCGTGATCGTATCGTCATAGAGAGCACAAACCTTTGCATCCTTGCAATCATCTTTTTTGGTTCTTATTTGGCTTTTATCCATGTGAGAATTTAGAGCTTGTGTTCATCTCCATACCAAGCTCTAGTTCACCAAAATCGGATTTAACGAATATCTTCTTGCGTTTTTGGTATTGGAGGTTTTACCGGTTTGTCCCTTCTACGTGAGGTCAAACTCTCTCCTTATATTTTCCTCCTCACATGATAGACTATGATGTGTATATGCATGATCTTGTAGGGCTTGTGATTATCTTCGAAACAAGCCCAAGATCATAGAAAACGGAGTCTTGATGAAAAACTTGTGCGTTTTCGGTTTTGGAGATTTTGCCGGTTCATCCGTTTGGAAGGTTTCACCTTTCTAACCCTTTGCACAATCTCCCTTGCTTGTTTCAATATTTTAACTTTTTGTAGTGTAAGCTCTTTTCGTCCTCTTTCCAACAAAATTGGATTCACTCGATTCGGAGTTTCCACGCAAAAGTTATTCAGTTTCAGGGTTCTGCTGTTTTTCAGTACCGGAAGTACCGGCCAATCGGGCGGTACTACCGCTCGGAACTTCCGGAGGAACTTCCGGAGCCCAGTACCGCTTACGAAAGTTGGGTACTGGACTCAAACGGATGTACCACCGGAAGTAGCACCGGAACTACCGCTAAACCGGAAGTACCGGTGCTCCCAGCGGTACTACCGCCCGGAACTTCCGGAGTCACTTCCGGAGCCCAGTGCCGCTTGCGAAAGTTGGGTACTGGACTCTTAACGGAAGTAGCACCGGAAGTGGTACCGGTACTACCGCTAAACCGGAAGTACCGGTCCTTTTTCCGGTACTACCGACCTCGCGGGCTTTCTCTTCTAACCGTTGGCAGGCTAGTTTTGGTTGGGCCGGAAGTACCGCCCTTTGGGCCGGTACTACCGGTCCTACGGGTTTTCTTCTCTGAAGAGAGCCGTTGGGGCTGTTTTTACGTGGGGCGGTAGTACCGCCCCTTGGGCCGGTACTTCCGCTCGTGCGGGATTCTGTGCCCAACGGCCAGTTTTCCCAGGGCACCTATTTAAGTGCCCCTTCTTCCCCAACGGTTCTACACTTCTTGGTGAACCTTTTGCTCTCTCTATCCTCCATTGTTGCACATCTTTGAGATCTTGATTCCTCCTCTTCCCTCCAATGATTCTTGCCCATCTTTAGGGAAACAAGAGAGGAGATCTAGATCTACCATTCCACCAATCAAATTCTCCTCTAAGTGAGGGGAACCTAGTGGATCTAGATTTGGGGTTGCTTTGTGCTCATACCCTTTGTTCTTCCTCTCTTATTCCCCCCAAAGCATTTGTTGCTTGGTTGGAATTTGAGAGTGAAGGACTTGACCACTTCGTGTGTTCTTGCCTCTTGCATTAGTTGCATCGGGTTGCTCTCTCCACGGTGATACGTGAAGTTGAAGGTTGAAGAGCTTGTTGCCTCTTGGGTGCATTGTGTACCCTAGATGGTTGGAGGTGCCGCGAAGACTTCGAGTTGTGAAGCTTCGGCACGAGTTTGGGAGCCCCCAATTGAGTTGTGGGTGTGTGCCCCAAGAGAAGTTGTAAAGGGCTCCAGAATCCGCCCCGAAGGATTCCGATAGTGGAAGGTGAACCAATCCCTTGGGTGAGGTTCATCGGAGAATAGGGTGAGGCCTTTGTGGCATCTTGAGTAGGCCTTTTGTGGCGAGCTCACACCCCTCCAACGAGACGTACTCCCTTAACAAGGAGGAACTCGGGAATACATCCTCGTCTCCGCGTGCCTCGGTTATCTCTATACCCGAGCTTTTACTTATGCACTTTACATTGTGATAGCCTTCGTGCTTGAAGTTTATATCTTGCTATCACCTTGTTGCTTGTATTGCTTAGCATAAGTTGTTGGTGCACATAGGTGAGCCTAGTAATTAGGTTGTTGGCTTGTTAATTAAACACATAGTTTTATTCTGCAATTATCAAGCCCTTAAATAGAAAAAGTTTTAATCGCCTATTCACCCGCCCCCCTCTAGGCGACATCCGGGCATTGTTTGTTCTTTCAGAAGTGATGTGAATCGAAAAGGGCTAGCAACAAAATAAGTCACATGGAGGTGAATATGGAATATCGGGTAGTAACAGAAAAAGAGGGAACTTACTGTCCAGCTGGCCGTTGATGGAGGCAAACTCCCCCCCCCCACCGAGTGATCTTAGCCTTCAGGGCTTGGAGCTCACCCTCCGCCGAGGTTATGTGAGACTTGGACTCCCCAAGGGACTCCTTGAGTTTCCGAGTTTCTTCATCTCGAAGCTGTTTTTCCTCGGCGACGGACTTCTCCAGCTCGATAGCGCGGCCCCGAGATTTCTCCAGCTCGGCCGTCAGCCGGGACACCTCGTCCTGCTCCTTCTTGAGCTCGGCCTGATGCGCAAGCTCGCGCTCCTTCTGTGCGGCTGCGCCGAGACAGCAGAGTCAGCGCACAAAATTTGATGTATGTGCAAGTTGAAGGACAGGACGTGACTTACCCTCGAGGTCCGAAATCTGTTTCTCCAGCCCTTCAGCCTTGGACTCTGAGTCGGCCATCATGTTCAGCTTGGCTCGCAGCAGCTTGTACTTGTCAGAGAGCTTTTTGTGCTCCAGCAGGAGCATGCGGTGCACCTGAGTGCGTTTGGTCATGCAAACCTGCAAAGAAGAAGTGTTAGTCTTATTGGTGAAGATTCAAGCCGAGTAATCCTTACTCAACCGAGTCAGCCTTGCTCAGCCGAGTCTCGGTCACTCGACCTGAATCTCGGGGACTGGGGATAAGTGATATCTTTTTTAAAGAAATGAACCGAGTTATCTTTATTCGACAGAACTTACCGCTGCTGCTTGGTCGGCCGCAAGAAGGGCAATTTTTACCGCATGCATCTTTTGGGACACTAGGCTCGGCCCCGCCGGATGTTCTGAGATTTGGCCCGCTGGTGATGGCGAGCTCACCTCGCTCGTGTCGGCAGCATTCCAATCCATGTCGTAATGCTCAAGTGAGCCTAAGCTTTTCCCGCTGAGGGTTCGCAGTGGGGCAAACCCCCAGCTGGTGGTCGGGATAATGGATGACGTCGCTGCGGGTGCACCTTGGCTCGGTGGCACAACCAACTGCCGATCCGGGTTGGCCGGCACAGTTTTCGCCGGAGCTTTCTCGGTTGTCTTCCCGGTTGCAGGAACCGGAGCTTTCGATGTCTGCTGCTGTGGCGGCGGCTGTGGCTTCACCGGCGGCGTCGACTTTACCAGCGATGGCCGTCGTTGCTGCTGTTGTGTTGGTGGCTGTTGCTGCTGCTTTTGCTGCTGTTGCTGCTGCGCTGGTGGTTGTTGCTTTTGCTGCTGCTGTTGTTGTTGCTGCTGAGTCTGCTGATGTTTCTGCTGTTGTTGATTCGGCTGTTCCGAGTCCTCCGGGACCCCGATCATTTCTACCTCGGGGGCCGAAGAGCTGGCCCCGAGATTCTCATCCCGGTTGGTCGCTGGAGTCTCGGTCGCGACCGAATCCGCATTCCCGGCACCGGATCCCGGAGCCGATGTATTGGCAGCAGGACTCGTCCTTGGCGGACTTGGCACCCGGGTGTCGTCGGGCCGAGGCGGCGTCTGTGTCCTCGGAGGGACCCAGTCGGTTGACCCGGTCGTGGGGACCTCCAGAGGAGCCATGCTGCAAGGCAAAACAGCAAGGTGTAAGGTCAGAAGGAGAAAAACAGGAAAAACAAGTGTAATCAAGAGTATAAGGTTTATGTCGGAAAAAGAGAATCTTACCCCTTGGAAACGGGACGATCACGACGCTTCATTATTGTCTTCTTCCTCGCCTTCTTCTGCAGAGGTTCTGAAGTGCCCGAGGGTCCGACATTAGTTGATGCGGCAGCGGGGCGCTTCCGAACCGGGCCTTTAGGTCCCACGGCGAGGGGTGCCACCTCGAGCACCTGGTCGTCCGAGTCAGCTGGGGGCGAGGACACCGGATATGAGAACGCAACCGGGCGAGGATCATATACCTCTAGAATCTGACAGTCGTCATCTTCATCCTCAGACCAATCTCGGAGGGAGGAGGCACGAGTCTTACCCGTGGCTGGAACCGTGCCGACGTCGGGAATTGGCATGTTATCCTCGTCGTCTGGGTCTTTCGAGTCAGCTTCGACCCGGTCCTTACCCTAGTTGGCAGAGGGGTCCGGTCCGTCCTCCTTCGACTGCCGTCCGAATCTCTGCATAGCGGATACGGGAAATGATTAATGCCAAGAACAGAAATGCACCGACATAAGAGCTTATGACGGCTAAGGTTACTTACTTTGGGTGGAAGATTGTTCCAGCTGTGGGGTTCTTTGCCCCATTCCCATTCCTCCGTCATCTTCGTCCGGGCTATGGCCTTGATGTGCCTCCAGATCTGGGCATTGTCCAGCTCGACGGTGCTTATCCGGGTCGGATCCAGCGGTCCACTCATATGGCAAATCTTGTGGACTCGGTGCTGGAGGGGCAAGACCCGGCGGCTGATGAATGTTGCGAGCAGGTCATCGGCCGTCATCCCTTCGTCCTTGAGCTGCTCGACAATTTGGTGGATGTGGTTGACTTCCTCCACCTTGTCTCTCGGGTTATATGTCCAGTTGAGTTGTGCGGTTGGGGGACCCATGGCGAAGGTCGGCAGGTTGATCATGTCAACCTCGGTCGTGTTCTTCACGTAGAAGAAGGAGCGCTGCCATTTCTGGCATGACTCCAGACCGAAGATCCGAGGAAAGATGGAACCACGCCGGGGTGTGACTGTGGCAGCCCCACACTGAGTCATCTCTCTGGGCGTGTCCGGGTCAGCAGGATTCGGAATAACTTGTTTCCGGAAATGGAAGTACTTGGACCACGCGTTGAGGGTGGGCCAAAGGCCGAGGTAACCCTCGGTGAAAGAGACAAATGCAGATAGAGTGGTGATGGCATTAGCCGGAAGATGATGAGGTTGGAGGGCGAATTTGTTGAGGAAGGTGCGAAAGAAGGCGTTGGTCGGGAGACCGAATCCTCGCTCGAAGTGCGCGATGAAGACTACGTGTTCTCCTTCTAGGAGATCCGGCGCAGTCTCTAGACCCGGTAGCCGACACTCCACTCCGGCCGGGATCCACCGAGTCCGGATCAGCCAATCGATTTCGGAGCGGGAAACGTCGGAGCCTTCCCAGGCTGCCCGAGTGGATCCCTCCACGGCTCCCTCTTCTACCACCTCGACCACATCGAGGGCGGAGTTGTCCGACATATCGGGAGGAGATGCCGAGATCTGCAAAGGGGGTTCACCGGCGATGAGCAAGAAATTAGGCGGTAGAGAGGAAAAGCAATGCGGCGAGAAGATGGCCGGCGGTGAACCGTGACTGCGGCGGCAAGGTCACCGACGGCGCGCGATGCAGCGCTGTGGTGAAAAAGGGGAGGAACAAGGAAGAACAGGCAGGCAACTAATCTGAATGCGAAACGCGCAAGATGAGAAGAAGGGAAGAAGAAAGAGAGCTTACCGCGGTGCGGCGGCGTACGGCGGCGAAGACCTGCGCGCTGCGCGTCGGTGTGCATTGTGCGTACGGCGGCGGCGCTGTGCGCGGAGCGTGCGGCGGCGGCGATGCGCGCGGTGGCGGCGTGCTCTGCGTACTGGAGAAGGAGAGCAAGAGGAGAAGTGAATGCGGAGGAGGGAAATAGCTGCCCCCTCCCCCCTATTTATTAACGACCGGAGGAGATCGTGGGCACGTGATCCTCTGCGCACGATCCCCATAACGGACGGGGAATAACTATCCCACGATCTCCGCCACGATTCCCACGGTGGCGTAACTGCCGCACGATCTGCCCCACGATGGGCCACAGGGAGCCAACGGCTCGCTACGGCGCACCTGATCGGGCAGGACCCGAGGTGACGCGCAAGCGGTAAAGTCAGGCGTGCACTTGAGTGCTTGCGTGGGCACAATGTTCAAGGTGACCGGCGTGACGCAGGTGGCACGCATGCCAGTGGCACGTCCATCCGTGCACAAGAACCGAGGCGTCGGGCAGAGATGCTCCGCCACGTGGGAGAACCGATAACTCGGATAAAGCCGAGGAATTAATACGTATATCGGAGCGAACCGACATAAAGTCGGATATCATGGTTGGATGCAATTTGCTTTCCGAGATCTAGGTTTTGCCGGCATATGCTATGTCGGTGATCAGATAAAGATGCTGGTTTTCGGGTAAACCTGCCGTGGCCCTTCATCCCAGGCTGCAGGACCGCGCCAGCTTCGGGGACTAATGTCGGGGGGCAACCCCCGGATAGGGTCAAGATGACGAGATATGTGTGGACCCGGAGTTGACTGGGTCAATGATAACCGACATACCATACAGACATATCCGGAGTCGACCGGGTCAGAGCTAACCGACATACACGAATGTCGGATCATGCAAAGTATAAGTCGGAGCCTTCTTTGTTCTTCTTATGTGCAGGGAAGGAGAAACCGAGTTATGGAGTAACTGGTGTGCCTATGCCGGATCGGGAGAAATGGACCTCTATCCCGGTGAGCGGCCAAGGCTCATGTCTTGTCCCTACAATCACGGGGCAGGCGTCCTGCCACTAGCACGATGGGACGCGCTGCCTAACCCTTGACTCGGAGGCCACGGTATGGGGAGTCAGGTCTCCATGCTGCTGACCGAAGCGGTACGAGGGAGCAGTACACAGGAGTTGATAGATTGGACATGCCACGTAGGGGTGACCGAAGCAGTCAGAGGCCCGGACATGGCCACAGTGCTGCATACGCCAGCACCAACGTCAGCCCTAACTTGTGCCCTGGGCTTCCCTTTATAAGGAGCACCAGGGGCTCCTCTTACGGGGACGATCCCAGACGACCCTTAGCCTCACGCGCATACATTCTAGACACTTTCCACCAGAGCCAACAAGGAGCCAGGGAGCCTCCCCAAGACTCGGAGAGAGCCTTTAGTTCATAGTTCTTCTCATACAACTCAAGGAGCGTTGTGTAGCTCGAGTGTGATCCAACATATATAAGCAAACAAGCAGGAGTAGGGGTTTTATATCCTCATGAGAGCCCTGAACCTGGGTAAAACCGTGTGTGTGTGTGTGTTTCTGTGTGCATCTCTACACGCGCTAACCCTCCCCGGTGCCTCCAGCGGCCATCGGCCCCAAGTTAAGCCTACCTATGGCATCTGTCTGTGCACCACCACGACAATCTACCATATTGAACCTCTTGAGTATGTCTTGAATATATTTTGCTTGGCTAATGAAAGTCCCTCCTCTCAATTGCTTGATCTCAAATCCAAGGAAAAACTTCAACTCACCCATCATAGACATCTGAAACCTATCGGTCATAAGCTTTGAAAATTCATCATTAAAAGCTTTGTTAGACGAGCCAAATATAATATCATCAACATATAGTTGGCATACGAAAAGCTCCCCTTTAACCCTCTTAGTAAAAAGAGTGGGATCAATTTGCCCAACTTCAAATCCACGGTCTAACAACAACTCTCTAAGGTGCTCATACCACGCACGTGGTGCTTGCTTAAGTCCATAGAGCGCCTTATCAAGCTTGTAGACATGGTTAGGGAAGTTGGGGTCCTAGAACCCCGGGGGTTGCTTAATGAATACCAACTCCTTTAAAGGACCATTGAGAAAGGCACTTTTAACATCCATTTGTTGTAATTTAAAATTATAACGGGATGCATAAGCAAGAAGGATACGGATGGACTCAAGGCAAGCCACGGGAGCATAGGTATCTCCAAAATCAATGCCTTCAACTTGAGAGTACCCTTGAGCCACCAATCTAGCCTTGTTCCTCACAACCATGCCATGTTCATCTTGCTTGTTCTTGAAAATCCATTTTGTACCGATAACATTGCGGCCCTCCTTTGGCTTCTCAACTAACTTCCAAACTTTATTCCGCTCGAAATTGTTGAGCTCTTGATGCATTGCTTGCAACCAATCCGGATCCTCAAGAGCTTCGGACACTTTCTTCGGTTCTATCATGGCAATATGAGCTTGATGATCACTAAAGTTCGCCAATTGCCTCCGGGTGGACACTTTGCCTTTCACATCACCAATCACTTTATCAAGGAAATGTTTACGACGTTCCATGGTTCTTGCAACTCTAGCTCGACGACGGGCTTCGATATCCTCATTGCATCTTGGAGGTATCACTTGATCATCTTGATCATTTGAGTCCCCGTCTTGACCAGTGAGCTGACCTCGATCTTCAAAAAGCATATCATCATTATTGGAAGAGGTGGAAGGACCAAGATCTTGAGCAGAACTCCCTTCAGCTTGAAGTAGACCGGAATCTCCGGTCATCTTGACCGGAGAATCCGATGGGCCGGAGATTCTGGTGCCCCAGGCCGGAGACTCCGGTCTGGCGACAAGAGGCAGAACAGATTGTTGAGGGTCTTGAGCTTGTCTTTGATCAGGTGCAACTTTAGCTCCAGCAGCAGATGCTTGTAAGTCTAATGAAGATGAAGGCTCCACTTGAGTAGAGCATTGTCCTTCTCGATCCACCACAAGGGGTTCCTCAACGGGGCGGAAAAATCCTACACCCATTCTTCTTAAGGCTTCTTGAGGAATTTCAACATCTACATCGGAAACATGAAATTGCGCCACTTGGGAGCCGTCATTTTCCTCAAACACCACACTACAAGATTCTATGATACGCCGTGAGGCTTTATCATAGATTCTATAAGTGTGGGATTCGGCACCGTAACCAACAAAAATACCCTATAGAGATTTAGATTCGAATTTAGTTAAGCGACAACCTTTGATCAAATAGAAACACTTACAACTGAATACACGGAAGTAGGAGATGTTAGGCTTGTTGCCGGTGAGAATCTCATAAGGTGTCTTGTTCAAACCTTTGCGGAAGTAGAGCCGGTTGGATGAGTGACATGCCGTGGATATAGCCTCCACCCAAAAGCTCAACGGAGTCTTAAACTCCGCTAACATGGACCTTGCCATATCCATAAGAGTCTGGTTCTTCCTCTCGGCTACACCATTTTGTTGAGGGGTATAAGTTGCGGAATATTGGTGACGAATACCCTCTTCACTAAGAAACTCATTGAGGGTGTAGTTCTTGAATTCGGAGCCATTGTCACTTCTAATAGCCAATATGGGGACATTGTGTTGACGTTGCATTTCAATGGAGAAGTCGATGAAGGTTTGTTGGGTCTCACTCTTCGACTTGAAGAAATAAACCCAAGTAAATCTTGAATAGTCATCAACAATCACCAAGCAATACTTCTTCCCACCTAGACTTGCTTCGGGAACGGCACCAAAAAGATCCACATGGAGGAGCTCCAAGATCCTCTTGGATGAAATAATAGTCTTGGAAGGATGGGGAGAATCATGCATCTTTCCTTCAACACAAGCCCTACAAACACGATCTTTGGCAAAAGAGACATCTTATTTTAGTCCGAGAATGTGGCCACCCTTGTGAAGACTTTGCAAAGTTCTCATGTTGACATGGGCTAGGCGGCGATGCCACAACCAACCCTTGTCGGCCTTTCCGAATAAGCACATCGAATTTGAAGTGGTTTTCTCCGAAAAGTCAACCACGAACAAATCATCCTCGACGTACCCAACGAAAGCGACCTTTAGAGTCTTGCTCCACAAGAGTACCACAACATCAATATCAAAGAAGACGGCGAAACTTATCTTATTAAGTGCACGAACGGAAAGTAAATTAAAACCAAGGTCTTTGACAAGCATGACATTCGCTAGGGTGATATCCTTAGCGACTACCACCTTGCCAAAGCCCAATACCTCGGATTTTGATTGATCTCCATACGTGACGGTTGCTTCATTTAGATTTGGTCTCAACTCCGTCATTAATTCCTTGCTTCCGGTCATATGTTTTGTGCATCCACTATCAAGCACCCATTTTGACCCACCGGAAGCATAGTCCTACAAGAAATCATTGCTTTGATTTAGGTCCCCATTTCTCAACGGGTCCTCTTTTGTTAGCAACAAGGGTCTTGGGAACCCAAATAGAACGAGCAATAGGTACATTTCTAGGACCAACAACTTAGCATAGACATCCCCATAATAATCAACATATAAAATATAGTGGGGGTTAGTCTTTCCTGCAAAGTCATCACTAATGGTTTTGCCCCTTGTGGCCCCACCACTAGCAATGTTGACCTTCTTAGCTTGAGGGATCTTCTTTGCTTGAGGAGCTCTAGCATCCTTCATGAAGCTCTCTTTCTCCTTTTCCTCCTCAACGAACCCAAGACCAACTCTCCCTTTTTGTGAAGTAACAAACGGTTTCTTACCTAGGGAGATGGCCTTAGCAAGATTGATCTTCAACCTAGCATTTTCCTCAATGATATTTGCATGATCACAAGTAATGGGAGTGGAGGAAATAGGCATATCATGTTTAGGCGGTTGAGCTTGAAGTTGTTCATACGACTTAGTGAGGGTAGAGTGTTCACTCTCCAATGCTTTGTGGGACTTGGAGAGCTTCTCTAGCTCCTCGGTTAGTCTAGAATGACCAACACCAAGCTCAACCTTTTCTTTCTTACATGCTTTGTATTTAGCAATTGCATGGTCACGTTCTTTAATGAGTTTAACAACAATTACATCATTTGATTCTTCTATAGATTCTAGTTGTTGCTCTAGAGAAACTCTAAGCTCATGCTCTTCTTCAAGATTGTCTTTCAAGGATGCAATTTCCATAGCATCCTCTCTTTCAATCTTACCCTTGATCTCAAGCATTTCTTGAGCTTCACCATATTGACTCATAAGAGCCTCAACATGCTTCTTCGTTTCACCTTGCATGTTAGTGATAAAATGGTCGAAAGCAATTATTTCCTCTTTGATTTTAAGACTAGTAGCATCATCCATATTACTCATTGCCTTAGGAGATGAGGGAGATGATACCTCGGTGGTCTTGGCCATGAAGCATCTTGCGGAGGAGTTGGAGACATTCTCATTGGGGGATTCAAATAGGGAAGGAGATGATGAAGAAGCAATAGCAATGGCGGCAACTTCATTTGTGGGATCTTCTTCTTCTTCTTCCCTGGATGAGTACTCTTCTTGAGCAAGCAATACAATTCTCGGAGGCTTCTTGTTAGTACCATTTTTCTTGAAGAAAGGTTTCTTATGGGTGTCCTTTGACTTATCCTTTCGAACAAGCTTCCCTCCATGATGTTCTCTATTCTCAAATGGACATTCGGGCACAAAGTGATATTTATCTTGACAATTGTAGCAAGAACGAACCCTTTGTCCACCCTCCTTCCTTCCGCTTGCCTTGTTGACAAACTCCCTTGCCTTGGATGGACTCTTCCAAAAGGCTTTAGACGTGAGAGCCGAATAGTCCTTGAGAGTACCTTCTAGCTCTTTGGGATCCCAATGTGACACATCTTCTTGAGCCTCATCATCATCGTCTTGCACCACAACCTTGGCCTTCAAAGAAAGAGAAGATCCTTTATGCATTCCAATGGCTCGGGCTCGAGCATCTTCGGCGTTCTTGGCGGCCACCTTGTATGCCGCCATCTCTTGCATGACTTCATTAGATGACATGAGGTGATAGTTGTGTCTTCCTTGGAGACTCTTCAAGTCGGTGGATTCGAACGGCCAAAGGGCACTCACATACTTCCTCTTGATCCAAGCATCATCCACATAGGTTGCACCAAGGGCTCGGAATTGAGTGGCAAGGGTCTTGAGTCTTCGATACATTTCTTCATGATCTTCACCATCTATCATGAAAAAGCCCTCAGCTTGGTTGCTCAAGGCTTCAAATCTATTCCTTTGCATGCTCTCATTACCGACAAACTCTTGAGTGAGAATATCCCAAGCTTCTTTGGCGGTGGTGGCAAGCTCGATGTGAGACATGTGCTTTTCTCCCACGGCGGTATGAATTATGTTGAGAGCCAAACCATTGAGTTGACCATCCACGACTTCTCTTCTTGTCATGTTGTTTGGGTCGACGGCCTTGAAACCAACTTCGATGATTCTCCATAGCTCGCTCGAAGCGCTCTTGATATGTGATCTCATAAGAAATTGCCAATTGGAAAAACAAGACGGATTAAACTTAGGTGGATCACCCCTATTGTTTATATGAGGATGCGGGATAGGTGGGTCGACGGAGTACTTAAACGGAACACCATGGTACTCCTCCTTCCCATTATCAATTTTAGGAGGGGATTCATTAGTGAGTTGTTCGCCCTCCCCACTATGCGCGGCGGAAGCATTAGCCTCTAGGGATGATGTAGCGGGTGGCTTGTTAGCCTTCAAGAGTTCCCTCATCATAGCACGCAACTCCTCCATTTGAGTGTTCATGGATGATGTCAAGCTTGTTTCCAAATTCTTGAGATCATCCATGGTCACCGGAGGGGTGCTACCACCCGTAACATCATCACCGTCACCCATACTCTCTTAGGCGGTGAAGCCTAACTAAAGAGCCAACTCTCTGATACCAATTGAAAGGATCGTATGGGCACCTAGAGGGGGGGGGGGTGAATAGGTGCTACACCAATTTTTAATTCTTTTTCGATTTTAGGCTTAACATAAAGGTAAATTCTCTAGATATGCAACTATGGTGAATTTACCTATATGAAGAGCAAACTAAAACAACTAGGCAATTAACACGATACAAGTAAAGACAACTAAGGGAAAGAGATAACCGAAAGTAGAAGCACACGGAGACAATGATGTATTCCCGAGTTCCTCCTTGTTAAGGGAGTACGTCTCGTTGGAGGGGTGTGAGCTCGCCACAAGAGGGCTACTCAAGATGCCACAAAGGCCTCACCCTATTCTCCGATGAACCGGCACCCGAGGGTTTGGTTCACCTTCCACTATCGGAATCCTTCAAGGCGGAATCCGGAGCCTTTACAACGTTTTTGGGGCACACACCCACAACTCAATTGGGGGCTCCCAAATCAACACATCTGTCACAATTATAACAAGTAGTAAGCACAAGAATTCTAGGGTAACACAATGCTAACCCGAGAAACGAAAATCCTCAAGTGAATGAGGGGGAAATGAAGAACGGCTTGGTGAATATGTAGATCCAGGTCTTCTCCTTCAATCCTCCAAAGATCAGCGAGTTTGGATGGAGGAATTGGGAGATCTATCGATTTTGAGCTCTGAGATATTAGGGTTCTTAAATGCTGGACGAGCTGACTGTCCTGAGGTAGGTGGAGGGGTATTTATACCCCTCTGAAATTCTGACTGTTGGAGTGCACTAGGGCCGGAGACTCCGGTGCAGGCCGGAAACTCCGGACTCCTTTCGGGGTCCCTCCGGACAGGGCAACAGTACTGCACCACACTTTGCACACCCTAGGAGGGCCGGAGACTCCGATCGGGAGGATCGGAAACTCCGGTGATGCCGGAGACTCCGCACACGGGCGGAGACTTTGCCGATGACGCGCACAGACCGAAGACTCTAGTCGAGGGGGACCGGATACTCCGGTGCAGCCGGAGACTCCGCATACCGGCGGAGACTTGGTCGATGAAGCGCAAAGGTCCGGAGACTCCGGGCACCCTCCGGTGATACTTCGGAGGGGTATACAGTAACGCACTACATCCTGGCGAAAGGCAGGGAAATCCAGGGGCCGGAGACTCCGGCCTAGGATTGACCTGTAGCAAACACAACCCTGCCAAATCTTCCCTTTTTGGTGGTTGATGCTTAGGGTAAAATTATGGCAATTAACCTGCAGCACTTAGCATCACATTAGATGATCAGTAGTGTTGTTAACTAACACACAAAACCAATAGGGTTTAGGAAATGCTCTTTCAGCCGTTGCCGGGAACTTGGAATCTTCAGCTAGGGGAGTTTCACACATCCTTGCACTTTACTTTGTTATTGTATTGTTTAGTATATTTTTTATTAGTCTCGTTTTTCTTTTCATTTGCTTTAAAACTCAAAAAACACAAAAAAATTAAAAATTCCAGCAAGCAGTCTCGTTTTTGTTTTGCTTAGTATCTTGCTTTAATATTGTTAAAATGGGTTCAGCTGAGAATACTAAGTTGTGTGACTTCACTAGAACGAACAACAATGATTTTATATGCACACCTATTGCTCCACCGGCTTCCAAAGCCGAATTTTATGAGATAAAACTTCTTTTGTTAAATCTTGTCATGAAAGAGCAATTTTCTGGTGCTAGTGGTGATGATGCCACCTCTCATTTAAATAACTTTGTCGAGTTATGTTATATGAAATATATAAAGAAGTAGAGGGCGACATTATAAAACTGAAACCTTTTTCTTGTTCCTTAAGAGGACGTGCTAAAGAATGGTTATTATCCTTGACTAGAAATAGTATTGATTCTTGAACTAAATGCAAAGATGTTTTTATTGGGAAGTATTATCCACCTGCAAAAATTATACAATTAAGGAGTAACATTATGAATTTTAAACAACTTGATAATGAACATGTTGCTCAAGCTTGGGAGAGAATGAAATCTCTAGTTAAAAATTGTCCCACTCATGGACTGACTACTTGGATGGTCATCCAAGCTTTTTATGCATGATTAAATTTTCTTCGAGGAACCTATTGGATTCGGCCGTTGGAGGTACCTTCATATCCACCACATTAGGTGCAGCAACAAAACTCTTGGATGAAATGATGGAAAATTATTCGCAATGGCACATCGAGAGAGCTCCTAGTGGTAAGAAGGTAAATTCTGTCGAGAAAATCTCCTCTCTGAGTGATAAGGTTGATATGATTATGTCTATGCTTACTAGTAAACAAGTTCCTATTGATCCAAATAATGTTCCTTTAGCTTCTTTGGTTGCTCAAGAGGAGCAAGTTGATGTTAATTTTGTTAAAAATAATTTCAACAACAATGCTTATAAGAATAACTTTAGTAATAATAATTATAAACCATATCCTCCAAATACTGGTAATCCATATGGCAATTCTTATGATAATTCTTACAACAATAATAGAAGTGTGTCCTCTCATCTTGAAAGCATGCTCAAAGAGTTTATCACTTCACAAAAGGCTTTTAATAAAATTGTCAAGGAGAAGCTTGAGAAACTTGATAATCTTGCTGCTAAAGTTGATAACCTTTCTCATGAAGTTGATTTTCTTAAAATAATTTTTTTGCCTCATGATGTTAAGGAACATAAAACCTTAAATTCCATACAAATTAAAATTTACAACAATATAAGGATGTTGGCCGAATTGCATGCTAGGTGGGAAAGAGAAGAAAGAGAGGCTGAAATTGTTGAAAATAGTAAGGTTGCTAATGTTTGTACTATTTATACCAATGATGAAATAAAAAATTTAAATGCTCAAGAGTCATCTACAGGACCTAAGCATACCAATGGTAAAAGAATTGGAGTTGGAAAAATTTCTACTATACCCAAAAAGAGTCCAAAACTTTCAGTCAACGCAGAAACTGTTGTTGATAAAAAATACTGAAATTAGATTCTTTAGGTGACAATGCTCATGTTATTTTTTATGACAATGATCTTGATTTTTATAATCGTAACCTTACTTAAGTTATAAAGTTTTTAGAAAAGCTTGCTAAAACACCTAATGCTAGTTAAATGAACTTGGCTTTTACTAAGCATATCACTAATGCTCTTATTGAAGTAAGGGAAGAAAGGCTTAAATGTGAATTCTCTATTCCTAGGAAATTAGAGGATGCTTGGGAACCTATCATTAAGATGAAAGTTAATGATTTTTAGTGTAGTGCTTTGTGTGATCTTGGTTCTAGTATCTCCATTATGCCAAAAAAGTTATATGATGCCCTTGATTTTGGACCACTAGAAGATTGTGATTTGAATGTGAGTTTTCTTGATGCCACCTCGCACACACATTTGGCTAAAATAGATGATGTTCTCATCATGGTTGATGGTAATTATGTTCCAGTTGATTTTATCGTTATGGATCTTGATTTTAAACTTCCTTGTCCTATTGTTTTGGGAAGACCGTTTCTTAGAACTGTTGGTGCTGTTATTGATATGAAAGTGGGCAATATTAAATTTCAATTCCAATTGAAAAAAGGGATGGAACATTTCCCTAGGAAGAGGATAAAGAACCCTTTTGATTCCATTGTTAAGCCAAAGAATGGTCTTGAAGTTGGTACTATTGATAAAACTTGAATTTTCCCTTGTGCCTAGCTAAAATGCGTTAAAGAAAAGCGCTTATGGGAGGCAACCCATTTTATTTTTACCTATTGTTTCTTTTTGGTTTTGTTTTTGTTTTGGGTGATATTACCTCTGTAACAACTCTCTTGTATCTTTTTGTTTTGGTTTTTTGTGGCAAGAATAGCCTCTAAAGAGAGGGAGACTAATTTGTGAGTTTGCTGTCCAGAAACAGATTTCTGTTCTTCACTGTTCGAAATTCTAAGAAATCACAGAGCGTCATTTGTGGCTGCAAATTTTTGAAAGCAAGCATCAGGGTTTTTCTACCTTTCTCTAGTTTTACGTTTTCTGATTTGAGGTCCAGAAGTACCCCGAAAAAATTCATCTTTATAGTATGTTCCGTTTTTGACAGATTTTGTCTTAGTTTTGCATTGCTTTTTTTACGGGCAAAGCAAGGTTCTTTTTAGGTCAAGAGCTTTACTTAGACCTTGGTGACAGTAGCTAATGTTTAAAAACAAGTTCATGATATGTGCTTTGGAACTAAAGGAAGATTTTATTTTTGTGGACTAACCCCTCTAATGAAGTTGCGATAAGTTTGGCGTGAATGAAGTTTTCAAGTATTCAAGAGCGGGGTGATGAATGAAGATCAAAAAGGGATAAAAGATCAAGCTTGGGGAGGCTCCCCATGGACCCTCCTCTGCAATATTCAAGAAGTCACAAGCATCTAAGCTTGGGGATGCCCAAGGCATTCCCTTCTTCATCAACAATCATCAGTTTTACTCATGGTACTATATTTTTATTCCTTTACACATTATGTGTTATTCTTGGAGTGTAAGTTTATTTTTATTTTTAGTGTGTTTATGTTTTGTTCTCTGGTATTTTCAATAAATTGGATCCTTGCATTCTTGTTTGGGAGAGAGACACGCTCCGCTTTTTCATAAAACACTCCTGTTCTTCACTTATATGTGTTGAGTGCTTAGCTTTTATTATTCTTGCTTCTAGCTCTTGCTTTTCATGTATCTCTTGTTTAGAACTTTTAGCTTTTGTAATTAGGAAGTACTCTCTTATGTTTTCACTTATAGTTGTTTCAAATAAGTTGATTGGTGTTTGGTTGAAAGGGAACTATCATGTAGGAAGTGGTGAAAAGAAGTGCTTGCATAATCTTCTAGATCGTTGTCTTGAATATTTGATACTTTTCAATTGTTTTGAGATGAAGTAGATTGATGCTTAAACTTGTGGATCATTTACTTAAGAACGGATTAGTGAAGAACTACCGTAAAGCTTAGAATTATGGTGCTTGTCCTGCTTGGTAGCTCTCAAAGTCTAGACGTTCTTTTTGCAAAGGGATGGTTTGGCTAACAAGGGAGACCGTGTGGAGTCTAATGGTTATTCTTAGTGTATATCATGTAGTCATTCATGAACTAGGTTGATGTTATGTGTTTGCTTCATATCTTGCTAAGCCTAAAAATTCCGTACTGGGAGGGAATACTTCTTGTGCATCCAAATCGTTGAGCCAAATATCTTTACCATTTGTGTCCACCATACCTACCTACATATGGTATTTTCTTGCCACTCCAAGTAAGTTTGTCATGTGCTACCTTTAAACCTTCAAAATACTCCAATTTGTGTCTCTGTTTTTAACTTGTGAGGAAGTAGTAAGAAAGTTTGTTATATCCTGTGTCAAGCAAGGTTATTTCCCCCCTTTCACCTGGTGAGCATGGATTACGTGCTCACTTAAATTTGCCGAGAGCTGGCCAAGGGTTCCCAGCCCGCAAAATATAAATTCAACATCATTAATCTCTCCTTCACACATTGTACCTGAGAAATCAGTCAAACATTGGTTAGTGATAAACAAAGGAGAAAGAGGAATGTTCTCGTTCCTCTATGGGAGCCGCTCTTACAAGTCTAAAGCCTTGCTTGGTATGGGGGACTAGTGGATTTCTTTGCTGTGGACTCGTTGACGAAAGCATGCATATCTCAAAATTGTTTTACTTCTGTTTCATAAAAAAATAATTAGAATCTCTAGCACATGAGTAATCTCTGCTTCCCTCTGCGAAGGGCCTTTCTTTTACTTTTATGTTGAGTCGGTTTTCCTTTCCAATCTTTATCTCTTAAGCAAACACATAGTATCAATTGTAGTGCAAGTCTTACTACATGTTATCTTTATGTCTAACCATGAAAACTTTGTATTGAAATTATCTTGAGATAAATATGTTGCAAGTTGAAGCTTTTTGCTAAAAACTTAAATATTCCTTTGTGTTGGTCAAACACCTTTGACGAAAGAATGTTGCTTTGTGAGATATTAATCATGTCAAGATTCAAACTTTTAAGTCTCCAAAGTACTATTTGCGGAAAATTCTTGCTTAGATGTTACACTTGGTTAATCATTGTTTACTTTATTCAATGGACCTTTGTCTTGGATCACTTCATTCAGTTCATGTGCTTTACATTATTACTTGATCAATATTGTGTTGGTAGCATGTCACTTCAAAAATTATTTTGTTATCATTTACCTACTCGAGGATGAGCAGGAATTAAGCTTGGGGATGATGATACGTCTCAAACGTATCTATAATTTTTTTATGTTCCATGCTTGATTATATATCATTGCCATATATTTTTATAATGTTTTTACACCATTTTGGCATAATTTATGGAACTAACCTATTGACAAGATGTCCAGTGCCAGTTCATATTTTCTGCTGTCTTTTTGTTTCAGAAAAGTTGTTCGGGAAAGTTTCTCGGAATCAGCTGAAAATTTACATGAATTATTTTTACGAGGAAACGAAGACTGCACCAGGAGAAGACCTGCAGGGGGTCCCCACAGGCCCCAGACGGCACCCAGGCGCGGTCAACCCCTTGACCACGGCTGGGGCCCACCTGGGCGCCTCCCCGAGTTGCCCTTTCGCCTATAAATTGCCTTCGTCCCGAAAACCCTCGAAACCAGATCATATTTTTCAGAAAACATCCGAGGCCGACGCCGTCGCCAACCCTAGATCAGGAGGGATCTGAAGCTCTTCCCGGCACCCTGTCGGAGGGGGAGATCATCACCAGAGGCATCTACACCACCATGCCTGCCTCCGGAGTGATTTGTGAGTAGTCCACCACGGGACTATGGGTCCATGGCAGTAGCTAGATGGTTGTCTTTTCTCCTTATACTCCATTGTTTAGATCTTATAAGCTGCCCAACATGATCAAGGTCATATTATCTGTAATTGCTACATGATGTGTTTGCTCGGATCCGATGAATTGTGGAAATCATTACTCTTGTTCATCTATGTGTTATGTTTTATTTATGATCTTGCATGCTCTCCGATGCTTGTGGATGATTTGACCAAGTAATTGTTAGTATTATCAGAGAGAGTATTTATGCTAGATAGTGGGTTCATGCCTTCTTGAGCAGAGTGCGACTGACAGAAACGCTCATGCCAAGTTTGTGTTGTTGCCACTAGGGAGAAAAGAGCGGTGTTATTTTCTTGTGTTATTACATTGCTTACATTATGCACCATGCTTATTGCGATGATCTGTTGGTTGCAACTTAATACTTTTGAGAGACATGCTGGATAGCGATCTCGGGGGTGGATTATTAGTCATAGACGCAGTTGGATAACGGTCTATGTATTTTGACGTAATGCCCATATTAGATGAAACGGTGAACTATATTGTTTTATGATAGCATTGTTATGCGCACACAGTTTTGTCAATTGACTTGCTGTAATTTGTTCACCCATCATGCATATCTTGTAGAGAGACACCACTAGTTATCTGAGGACCCCGGTCTTATTTTCCTACACTGTTTACAACTGTTTTAATAGCTTTCCGTACTCATTTGCTCGATGGTCATATTTTACTCTCATCATATTTTACACTTGCACAATTAATTCTTTCTGTCCAGCAAGCCGGAGAGATTGACAACCTCTATGTTTCGTTGGGGCAAGGTAGTTTGTTCGTGATTGTGTGCAGGTCCACGTCAATTATCGTAAACGGCGCTGTTGACACCTTGCTAAGACTTCTCCAAGTACTACTGGATTCGATAACCTTGGTTTTGTAATCAAGGAAAAACTGCTGCTACGCTGCATCATACCTTCGTATTGGGGTCTCTAGCAAACATGTGATCCACGCCATCAAGTAGCGTGCATAGCACCTGCCAGCTGGATCAGGCATGACTTGACGTTCCGTATGAAACGACATACATCACTACTGCCGGCTAGGCATGACTTAACACTTGCAGAGCACCTGCTGAATCATATCGAATTCAATCTCGAAGTGGAGAGGGAGTCCCATGCCGTCGCCGTCCTCGAAACTCTACAGTCACATAAGAGGACGTTCCATACCACCACCGAGCGTGATATAGGAATCTAGAGACCATCACCAAAACGAAGATCCATCTGTCACATCATCCACATGAATGTGATCCATTGAAAATATAGGGTCGTCTGCCGCCCCAAGCGCCAAAATCTTGCGCGCCAATAAGTGACGTTGTAGTGAGAAAATCATGGCCAGATCTATCGTTGTAGCAGCCGCAGACAGTCCCAGACCCCCCCCCCCCAATTGTAGTGCATGTCTTACTACATGTTATCTTTATGTCTAACCATGAAAACTTTGTATTGAAATTATCTTGAGATAAATATGTTGCAAGTTGAAGCTTTTTGCTAAAAACTTAAATATTCCTTTGTGTTGGTCAAACACCTTTGACGAAAGAATGTTGCTTTGTGAGATATTAATCATGTCAAGATTCATACTTTTAAGTCTCCAAAGTACTATTTGCGGAAAATTCTTGCTTAGATGTTACACTTGGTTAATCATTGTTTACTTTATTCAATGGACCTTTGTCTTGGATCACTTCATTCAGTTCATGTGCTTTACATTATTACTTGATCAATATTGTGTTGGTAGCATGTCACTTCAAAAATTATTTTGTTATCATTTACCTACTCGAGGATGAGCAGGAATTAAGCTTGGGGATGATGATACGTCTCAAACGTATCTATAATTTTTTTATGTTCCATGCTTGATTATATATCATTGCCATATATTTTTATAATGTTTTTACACCATTTTGGCATAATTTATGGAACTAACCTATTGATAAGATGTCCAGTGCCAGTTCATATTTTCTGCTGTCTTTTTGTTTCAGAAAAGTTGTTCGGGAAAGTTTCTCGGAATCAGCTGAAAATTTACATGAATTATTTTTACGAGGAAACGAAGACTGCACCAGGAGAAGACCTGCAGGGGGTCCCCACAGGCCCCAGACGGCACCCAGGCGCGGTCAACCCCTTGACCACGGCTGGGGCCCACCTGGGCGCCTCCCCGAGTTGCCCTTTCGCCTATAAATTGCCTTCATCCCGAAAACCCTCGAAACCAGATCATATTTTTCAGAAAACATCCGAGGCCGACGCCGTCGCCAACCCTAGATCAGGAGGGATCTGAAGCTCTTCCCGGCACCCTGTCGGAGGGGGAGATCATCACCAGAGGCATCTACACCACCATGCCTGCCTCCGGAGTGATTTGTGAGTAGTCCACCACGGGACTACGGGTCCATGGCAGTAGCTAGATGGTTGTCTTTTCTCCTTGTACTCCATTGTTTAGATCTTATAAGCTGCCCAACATGATCAAGGTCATATTATCTGTAATTGCTACATGATGTGTTTGCTCGGATCCGATGAATTGTGGAAATCATTACTCTTATTCATCTATGTGTTATGTTTTATTTATGATCTTGCATGCTCTCCGATGCTAGTGGATGATTTGACCAAGTAATTGTTAGTATTATCAGAGAGAGTATTTATGCTAGATAGTGGGTTCGTGCCTTCTTGAGCAGAGTGCGACTGACAGAAACGCTCATGCCAAGTTTGTGTTGTTGCCACTAGGGAGAAAAGAGCGGTGTTATTTTCTTGTGTTATTACATTGCTTACATTATGCACCATGCTTATTGCGATGATCTGTTGGTTGCAACTTAATACTTTTGAGAGACATGCTGGATAGCGATCTCGGGGGTGGATTATTAGTCATAGACGCAGTTGGATAACGGTCTATGTATTTTGACGTAATGCCCATATTAGATGAAACGGTGAACTATATTGTTTTATGATAGCATTGTTATGCGCACACAGTTTTGTCAATTGACTTGCTGTAATTTATTCACCCATCATGCATATCTTGTAGAGAGACACCACTAGTTATCTGAGGACCCCGGTCTTATTTTCCTACACTGTTTACAACTGTTTTAATAGCTTTCCGTACTCATTTGCTCGCTGGTCATATTTTACTCTCATCATATTTTACACTTGCACAATTAATTCTTTCTGTCCAGCAAGCCGGAGAGATTGACAACCTCTCTGTTTCGTTGGGGCAAAGTAGTTTGTTCGTGATTGTGTGCAGGTCCACGTCAATTATCGTAAACGGCGCTGTTGACACCTTGATAAGCCTTCTCCAAGTACTACTGGATTCGATAACCTTGGTTTTGTAATCAAGGAAAAACTGCTGCTACGCTGCATCATACCTTCGTATTGGGGTCTCTAGCAAACATGTGATCCACGCCATCAAGTAGCGTGCATAGCACCTGCCAGCTGGATCAGGCATGACTTGACGTTCCGTATGAAACGACATACATCACTACTGCCGGCTAGGCATGACTTAACACTTGCAGAGCACCTGCTGAATCATATCGAATTCAATCTCGAAGTGGAGAGGGAGTCCCATGCCGTCGCCGTCCTCGAAACTCTACAGTCACATAAGAGGACGTTCCATACCACCACCGAGCGTGATACAGGAATCTAGAGACCATCACCAAAACGAAGATCCATCTGTCACATCATCCACATGAATGTGATCCATTGAAAATATAGGGTCGTCTGCCGCCCCAAGCGCCAAAATCTTGCGCGCCAATAAGTGACGTTTTTAGTGAGAAAATCATGGCCAGATCTATCGTTGTAGCAGCCGCAGACAGTACCAGACCCCCCCCCCCCCCCCCCCCCCGCAAGTCAACGCAAAGCCCACACTATATGCCCGATGGCCCGAAGAACAAGGTTGCTGCAACCTCAACACCACCACGCCAAGATTCAGCCGACGTTGCCGGCACCACCATGATGTGTAGCTGCCGCCAAAACCCGACATCTTCACGCCCATAGCAGCCATAGATCAAAACATGCCGGCCCACCTTGATCGGATCGCCCACATGTCAGATCGCCCGGATGGGCTTGGAGTTCTAGATTGTTGTTGCCGGCGGGAGGCACCACCAGGCGTAGCACCCCTCTCCACCACATCCCCACATGCGAAGATCCGCCAAGACTTCGCCGCCCCCACGCCGCCAAGGCACGGTCGGTGATCTCGCTACTAAGTCACGAGTGGAAGAGGGAGCCGTGCCCGGAGAGACCCCGTCGCCGCCGGCACTGCCCGGGCTTTGCACTACCATGACCCTCGGCGGTGGCGAGGAGAAGGGGAGGTTTAGGAGGGCCGGCGGCAGGATGCGGCTAGGGTTCCCCCTATGCCTCAAGAGAAACGAGAGGGGGTCAATGCTCATTGATTGGCCGATTGATGCAACTTTAATCTAATTAGGGCTCCACGGAATTGCATTAATTAAGTAGCACTATATGTACGTTAGACCAACCAAATATGCAACTTTGTTTTGGCGCGGTCCAAGTCCAAGTCAATCTAAACGAATATAGACTAGTAGGTCACACAACTTTAATGTTGGACTAGTAGTCTAGTATTACTGTATTATTGTGCATCTTTATGGAAGGAAGAGTACTTTGATGGACTATAGTAACGAAAATTCGAAATTCGTGTTCCAAAACAAAGCGGAAGTCAACTAGTCAATAGCACGCGTACGTCCGTACTTTCGACTCTGAGCGAATTTCAACATACTATGTAGAGTCCACGCACACTTGGGTACGGCTTGAATGCCAAAACTGAGTTCGAATGATGGTCCACGCATGAACTTGGGTCTCGTCAACCCCGGCCTTGCAAGTTCGCTTCACATACCTGTCCTCGAGAAAACTCCCAGCTGTGATGTAGGCAAGCCAAGGAGTCAAGATTATAAGGGTTTCAGTCAAAAAAAATTATAAAGGTTTTTTTTACTCTGAGATTTAGTGACGGAGCAAATATCCTCACAATGGGTGTACAAAGTCACATAGAAATCACAATTTACTCTATTTTTTTGTAACGAGATTGTTTAGACTTACTCTTTAGGGTAAAACTCATGTTCTAGTCTTTCGTTGGTTCAATCGGCGACGGCGTTTCCGCATCGTTCTCTTTTTGAATGCGTTGTTTTTGGAGAACTATCTCGCATTTGGGCTACGTGTTTTTTCTCACGAGAATTTACCATGGAGTTTCTTGTGTAAAAAGTTTAACAACCATTTGCTAAATAGTACTCCCTCCGTATCAAAATATAAGATGTTTTAGCATTTTTCTTTTCATCTGAATCTAGACATGTTTTATTGCAAGGTTCAGATGAATCTTATACTAAAACATGTCTACATACTGATGGAAAAATAAATGTTAAAACATTTTATATTTTGATACGGAGGGAGTACAACATTTCATTTAACCAGTCTCTCTCTACCAGAAGAACCGCAAATGGAAGTAGTCTGAACTTTGAAGTATATCCATTTCAGTACGTTCCATTTTTTTTGGACTGCAGTCTAGCATTTCCAGTATCATCCGAAAGAAGTACATCTCGGATGAACAATCATGTCGATTTTCAGTGTCTAGGATTAACTTCGTAGCTCTATTAACATACAGCAACAGTGCACCATCCGCGTACAGGCAGAGAAAGAATTCTCCGTCACTGTTTATCTCGTCAAATTCTCTGCCGAGTCGCACACGATGCAAAGTACACGGTATTCATGAGAAATGTGGCTCATCAGCTCCCTTTAAATAGTGCGCGAGCCCAAGAGTAATCCAGTCATCTCACAGTGCTAATTAACCTTTTGCAGCGCCATTTGCAGGAAAGTCTAGCTACTTGCAGCAGGTTGCAGCTTATTTGAAAGTTTAGTTCGCGTTAGCCGATCAGAATTTGGAATGATGATGAGATCGAGGTCTGCTGTGTGGGTGATCTTTATGATGGCGGCGCTTCTCGTGGCGTCGAGCACGGCGCGGCCATTGGGCGGCAATGCACCTGCGGGGGAGGCCGCCGCCGCCGGCGTCGTCGTTGTCTCCGGCGAGTCCACCCTCCAGCTTCTCCGGGGGATGTATCTGCAGAACCTGCAGGTAGGGCCAGGGGCGTCGTGCAAGACCAACAGCCCCGGTGTTCATTGCGCGCCGCCCCCACCGATGGGTTGAGCGGGGTGGCTAGCTATCTAGCGTGCTGGCAGAACTATACAAGAACTTGGTTAATTTATACAGTATGGAGTATATGTTCTTTCGTTCATTGGTTACAAGTGTTGAATAAATCTCACATAGGGTACAATAGGTGTAGGCTCTACGTTCTTGATTTATGGCAACAAATTCCGACACCTAAGTCGGGTGTTGTCGCTTTGTGTCATTGTGTGTGTGTGTGTGTATGTTTTGTTTTTACTTTTCTTCGCCATGATTCTTTTTCATGAGGTCAATTGTACAATTGTACGGGACAATGTGATTACAAATCTAATTATAACATTCAATATAAAATATTTCGGATGTATAACACTCTTTGTTGGCCATTCTTAAAATATCTACTAGTTACCGAGTGAACTGGTGCTTCCTTCGGGAGGTACTACTTCGGAAAGGTTTTGACCCAGGTTGGGTCCATAGAGCTATGGGGTTGGTCTCGGGGGCCCAAACCGCCATCACAATCAACGGGGAGATCGGTAATTTCTTTCGTAATGAACAGGGAGTGAGGCAGGGGGACCCCCTCTCAACTATCCTGTTCAACTATGTAGTCGATGCTTTGGTAGTTGTCCTATATACAAAGCCAAGGGTGCTAGACATATCCAAGGCATTGTCCCACACCTTATATCTGGGGGTATCCCATTTGCAATATGCCGATACCATCATCATGATCAAACCCGACGATCTGGCCATTACGAATCTGAAATTCATCCTTATGTGCTTCAAAAATATGTCCGAGCTAAGGATCAATTTCCATAAAATCAAGGTGCTTGTTATGGGGGCTAGCGATCATGAGCAAGATAGGATCGCCCACATGCTTAATTGCAAACGGGGTCCTTCCCTTTCACTTACCTGGGTCTCCCAATTAGCGATCGAGCGCTCATCGCAGGGGATTGGGGTCCCCTATCTAGAAAGGTGGCGAAACGTGCGGACCCATGGATGGGGAAGTTGGTGTCTTCGGCAGCCCGTTTGACCTTAACAAACACATGTCTTTCCAGCCTACCGTTACATGCTATGGGAGTTGCTCTGCTGGGAGACGGAGTCCACCGGACTATGGACAAACACCGCTCCCGTTTCTTCTGGGGAAGGACGGAACAAGCGCAAATTCCATTTGGTGCGCTAGGATGTCGTATGTTTGCCTGAAAACCTGGGGGGAGGGGGGGGGGGGGGTATGGGCATTATGGATACCAAGATCATGAACCAATGTCTCATGGTCAAGTGGGTCTGGAAGATCCTCTTCGGAGGCACGGGTCTTTGGGCAGAATTCTTAGGAGCAAATACCTAAGGAACAAAGATGTGTTGGTTGACAAACACACCTCCGGCTCCCAGTTCTGGAATGCCATACAAAAGGTTAAAGACCTGCTTTGCTTGGGGGGGGGGGGGGCAACACACCACGTACATAGCGGTACATCCACTAGATTCTGTGTTGATTGGTGGCTGGGCCCGACACCGCTCAAAGTATAGTTCCCGAATCTTTTCTCTATAGCCTTGGAGCTCGAGGCCTCGGTGGCTAGGGCCTATATGGCTATATATGACAGGGGTAGATGGCGTATCCCCTTCAAACGGGAATTCGGCCAGCTGGAAACGGTTGAGTGGGATTCTTTGGGGAGAGCTCTCACATAGCTGGCTCTCTCCCAGGAAAGACACGACATCACTTGGACACCTGAGCCCTCAGGAAAGTTTAGTGTACACTCCCTTTACCGGAAGCTATGCCATGGCACGCCGCGGAAGCACTTCTCCACGATTTGGAGCATTGCGGTGCCTCTTAAAATCAGGATCTTTCTTTGGCAGCTGATCCGGAAACGCCTCCCGTCCAACGGTAATATCGTTCACATACATGGGCATTCCACGGGACGATGCGCTCTTTGTGATGAGTTTGAGGACACGAATGACATCTTCTTTGCGTGCTGGATGGCCAAATTCATGTGGAGCGTAGTTAGGGAACTGCTGAATTGCTCCTGGAACCCCCAATGTTTCGCAGATACCTATAGGCTGATTGCTACCACCTCCGGGCATGATAGTAGGGTTATATGGGTTTGCTGTGCGGCCCTTTGTTGACCCTGCGGACTGTGCGAAACAAGAGGGTGCGATTGAGGGGACCTTCCCGTCACAACCGGCTGATGGCCTTTACAAAATGTCGTCTTACTTGCAGGTGTGAAAGCCAGTGGATAGGATGGAGGATCGTGAAGCCCTGGAGCTAGCGATCGGTAGGATCTGCTCGCTTCACGACGCTGTTCGGGACAAGCCAGAGTAGCTGCTCGTCACACGGTCGAGTGAGTATTACTAATCTTTACATAAATTAAATTGTAGTGCCTATCATATTGTAATGTTGCAGTACAGCCATTTGAAACCTCACTCACTAAATGAAGAACCAAACTATTTCCATATCAAATTGTACCTGTAGGTGGTTAAGTTGTTTGTAGCATTTTTTAAACGACCTATTCCGCTATTATATTTTTCTTTATTTCAATAGTATAACAAAACATCTTTAAATTCTGCTATATCTTTCTTCTGCCATCGACTTTCATTTATACTAATGGTTGATGTAAATAATTGCACCACCACATACCACATGATTAGAAGTGCGTGAAGAACAAAAAAAAAAAACGCTACAAATTTCTAGCCGTCGCCAGCTCGTGGACAATTGATTGAGCCAGCAAGCCGCCATGTGAACTGGTTGAGGGTTTTATTTTTAATGGAACTAGGATGGACTCCCTGTTTTTCTAAAAAAATACCATAATTAACGATGAAACCTCTCTGATACAAAATATCAGTGAAAAATCCGCTTTCCTATTTGGTACTTTCGATATTTTTTTCCTCACAAATCAACTTAATTTTGGTAAATTAGATTTTTTACCCTTGGTTAAAGAATTACCCAAATATGTCCTATACTCTTATACTGTACATGTTTGACTAAGGATTTTTGGATACTGAAAGTAAAAGCTGAAAAAAAGTCAAAAAAGGTTTTGGACGGACAAATCCAGTCCAAATTCAAATGGATCACGATTTTTCGCCCGATAAACTCATTTACCGGCCCGACAAGTCCGGCAACCGGCCGGTAACCGAGGTGTGTCGACCGGTAACCAAATCCCCGCGTCTGACTTACTCCGCCCCTATCCCCTGCCGTGATGGCCTGATCAGATCCCCGGCATCGCAGCAGCGGCAGAGTGGTGCGTCCGGCGCCCCCATCCCAGGTTCCCGACGCCCTACTTGCTACACGCCCGCGCCGGCGGCCACGCCCGCCCGCCCGCCTCTCACGCGCGTCGCCGTTCGCCTTCTTCCTCGCCAGGACATCGCGTTCCTGCCGTCTCCATCCCGTCCCAGTCCTCGGCCACTGGCCTTCACGACTTCTGGTTGTGCTGCTGCACACCCAGCGCGCCATCTAGATCCGGCCCTGTCGTTTGGGCGTGTCCGGCTCGGCTCGATGGCGGCGACGGCTGCGGCGGCGGCAGAGGTGGTGCTGCAGCACATGGGACTCGACCCTCGAGTGGAGGAGACCCACGGTGCGGCGGGGGCAGAAGAACTTGCGGGAGACGACGAAGAGATCCTGCGGTTCATGGACTCGGCGGATGGCTACCTCCTCCTGATGGACTCGCTTTCCTCCGTTCTTCGCCAGGTACGTCACGCCGGCTGTCGCCCTATGTTCACTAATCTATCAACTATCAATCCGCCGTCGTATCCATAGTCTCTGCTCTGGGTTTTGGTGGTTTCTAGGGATTTCCCTTGATCCGTGGAGCAGTTTGATTCCAAGTGAAATGATTGTTACAGAAGTACAGTAGTATATACTAGTATGTATCAGGCAGCCGGACATATCTTCAGAGTCTAGCTAAATACCTTTGAAGAATTTGTGTCTGAGCAGAAGCTTGTTTGCCCGGATAATTTTAGTCTTTCTTTGTTGGTGCTTACAATTATGCAGTGCCCTGAAACTTATCCTTAAATATGGTTTATTGCATTTGGTTCCCCGGTAACTATATGTGAGTGCTTTCGTAAGACTTACTGAAGAAACTGTCCCCCGATTTCAGTAGTGTCGCAGTTCACAAGTAAATATGATGATATTCTTGATTTTCTAGGGGTGGTTTGATCTGGCAAGTGCTCGTCACTCGATGGGTGCATCACGTGTTTCGAGTACACTGTTTGATCATAAGGAGCAATCTGCAGCCACTAAGCTGCAACTGGATTATTCTGCAGAATTGCAACCATCAGGTAACCCACTAGTGTATTGTTTGACTTAATAATCTTTATCAACAATGCAGAGCCTCTACGGCAATCATCCTTGTTTTCTCATGAAGTCTTATCTATGTCTTTTCTCAAAACCCTTAGAAAGATAGTTTCATTGCATGTCATGAGCTGTTCTTTAATCATGTTTCAGAACCAAACCCACATTTTTCTTTGTCAAAGTGGTGCTTGCAAGAAGAATCAAACTCCAGTGATGTTGTCAGTGCACAAGAGAGTACTAAACCAAAACTAAGGTACCGAGGATCAGAAGCTACCCCAGGTATTAGCACAAGCACTATTTCTACTTTTTTTTTAGTTTTCGAATGTGTCGACTAATTTCTCTTGCTCACCTACAAATGTTTGTTTTTGTTAAGGAGATGGTAGCAGTGAGTCAGATGCAACCACTGCAAAGTCTTCTACTGGTGTTCACAGTAGCAAGCAGGTATGTGCAATATAAAAACCTGTTATCTTTTGCCATTACGGTAAAATAAAGGGTAATTGATGGTGAATGTGGCTTAAAAGCAACAAAAATAGAGCACTAGTTATGATGAATCAGTAAGTCAATAAAACCAAGTTTTTATGTGCTGGTATTTGCCCAAGCCAGAATACTTGATGCCATACCTGTTGATAGTTCAAACTTCAAAATGAAGTATGAAGGCAACAAAATATTGCACTATAGTAGCTGTACTCAGGTTTGAGATCTTTTTTTCTTAAGTTAGTCCGGCCTGTGAACTTTCTATCTAGTAAACACAAAACATTCATATTTGAAATGCTGAAGAATAACAGATTTGCTCAGGTGCAAGACACTGAGGTTCCACAACACATCTATATATTTTGGTGCCGTGAATAAGAAAGTTGTTGTGTAATTCCGAGACACTTAAATTCTATTCATTGTTCCTTTCCCCTGCACTTTAGGTTCAAACTGCAAGATCAAAAGCATTATCAGTCTTTGGAGCGTTGGTGTCTCCAAAACTACGAACAACCCAAGTTTCCTTTGAAACAGGTTTTATTTCTAACAAGAAAAGTAAAACATACTATGCCTTAACCTTATGCTGATCTAACTGATATTTTCGTTTCATGTAGCACTTGAACTAATTGTGGAGTTAGCAAATTCAAGATCAGCCATGCTCTCTAGTTTCTCCCAGATAAATCGTTAATCATGAATTGCTGCCTGAGTTCGAGGTTTTGTACCCCGTTGCACACCACCTATTCTCTTCGTGGGATCAGTGATATGCAATCAGCGAAGCCTGTAGAAAATATCATTATCCTATTTGAAATGTTGATGTATGTGGATATGCACATGTTTATCGATTTGTTTTCCCTGCTATACGTTGAGCTGTCTTACAATTGTTGTAAGTATATTCATTTACTAGGTTAAACTCCGGTGACCACAACTACACTATTCAGGCTAGTATGCCTAAAATAAAATATAGTTGCATTTAGTTACATAGCCTTCTTTTCCTTGTCAGTAGGCCGACAAGAAATTGAACAATGTTAGTTCTTGGTTGAGATTCCAACTTACCAGAGTGCTGTTCCACAGCCCGACAGGATGTTTGATGAGAGCTGGGAGAACTGAAACACCTAGGACACATAGTAGTTCCACAGATAAATTGTGCTAATCAGGTACAGTACCAGATAAGAATTGTAGATTTTGTTTTAAGTAAAGACAAACCGGATTCTATCCACGTTTAAAACAAGTCCCTAAATTAAGTGGACATGGCGAAAATATGCACAACCTGCTGGTACTCTGATATTATTGTCTCAGATGCTTGTGGGGTACCAGTATGAGGTTAACTTGTAGGAGATGTGGACATGTGGCTATTCCCAGAGAAAAAACACGTCTTCATTGACTCTTGTTATCCAATAAACTCCTCACCCAAGATAACCTAGCTATTGGTCGCCAGATAGACGATAAAACCTTCTTATTCTGCAAGAGCACGAAACTGTTAAGCACTTTATCTCTGAATGCGTGGTTGCCAAACAAGTTTTGGTCTGAATTAGCTCTTATTTTGAATTGTGATATTCGTGGATGCTAAGGCTTATTCCATTAGCCGTTGGGGGCTTCACCCTGATACCCATTGGTGCTCCAATATTTTTGTATCAGCATAGTTATGGGCTCCGACTCCTGGAGAAGAAGAGGGGAGAATTACTCTGTATTGCTTAGCCAAGATGACTTCAGATGAACGAGTGCTCCCTGTACTTGAAGGCGAACACCAACTATCATGGATCGAGTGCTCCCTGCAGTGACATTGGAAAATATTTGATATGAAATGATAATTATGATTGATTTGCTTGGGTGTCAAGATGTCAAAAATAGAATGAAAGATAGGGATCCATCGTACTCGAGGAAAGGGAAAAGATCAATCCGCTATATTTACAAACCGTGATGATGAGGAGAGACATATATGAGATAAGTATAATATCTGATACAAGAAGATAATACAGTAACTAAAGACACAAAAAAGACCTCAACAAACATGATTTTTTTGGGGGAGAAAGCCAAGGCCAAGTACTACAGATATCCAACCCTTACAAGACCACCCCAACCATTACAATAACAGAAAATGACACGGGTCATTTGGTAAATAGACGCCGTCTTCCTCTAGTGGCGTGAGCAAATCTCGATGCCCCCTCTCAGTCTCGGAAACAACCTCAGAGCAACAACCGGAAAGTCACCGACGACGACAACGATTCGAGGATCAGATCAACACCTCGAAGAAGGCGATGAAGACGGCTGGACAACCATCCTTGATTCGACCATGCAAAATCGGTCATTCCTCGAGTCACTAGCTTCTCGACGAAGCCAAAGCTTGCCATGCTTCGCCGAACAGAGATGAAGCAAAGAGACCAAAACACGAAACATCGTTGTCCACTCCACCTAACAACACCGTCGAAGACCACCTACACGAAACGAAGCCAGATATGGGACCCTAGATCGGGCCATGACCGAAGCTCCACACGCCCTCCGGTGACGTAAGCAACACCGCTAGAATGAGGACATGACGGGGTATTCAACGTCGTTGACAGCGCCATTTCTTTGCTACCGCCATCCTGACACATAAACCAAGCCCTATCCAAAACTACTTCGGCTACCATAAACTCGGGTCCCCCCACCTCCCTGACGCCGGAAGGCACCCGGAGGCAGCGGCAGTGGCACGTTAGGAACCATAGATGGCTTTCTATTTGCGAGAGGTGAGAGACGTGGTGGTTTCTGATATGACCTAACAAACAGAAAAATATCTATCATCCAAGCCACAACCAAACTCATCGTCATCCCGTGAACATATCACCCGCAGCCCGCAGGTGATGGACAATTTGAGAAATTCAACCACTACAGTAACTGCAAAGACCTCTAAGGGGTCGTTTGTATCCCATCATTTCAGAGGAATTCATTTAAGATTCCATGGTCAACGTGTTTGGCTGTCATGGAATTGGAATGTCATTTCAATTGGAATTCCAGAGAACGAAAAGTGCTTTTGGAGCACAGGCTCCACGGAGCCCGTTTTTTCAGAAAAAAATAATTCGACATTTTAAAGTTTCAAAAAGCACTGAAATTTTTTCTAGATGTTGACAATGACTTATTTTATGACTCTGCAAATTTTCAACCCAAAATATTTTGTATTCGTTCCTACACAAAAAAGACAAATCCTGACAAATCCGAAAAAATTCGAACTTTACACTGTTCACATCTCAGATCCAGAAAATTGTCATTTTTACAGAGGCCAAAATACAGAATATTTCGGACTGGTTTTTTTACACAGCGGTAGAAATAGGCATGTCCTATGTCTAGGATTGTTTTTCACATTTTTTCGAAACTCAGAAATGTGCTTTTCCAAATTTTCAAAAAAACGAGCTCCGTGAAGCTCGTTCTCCAAATCACCGCACTCTTCCAGACAATGCCTTTACTATGTTAAATCAATTTCTATCCCTAACCCTATCATTTCTATGAAATTCAAACGACCCCTAAAGGACCAAACTTCGTTGACTTGCCAAAACAGTAGACAGATCATGTACGACGGAGATTGGCAATCATGGCAAGCATATCGGCGAGCACCACCTGAATCTACGAACTGCCGCGCAAGCAGCACCAGATCAGGCCAACGACCTTGCTCACAAAGACTCGAAAAAAAGTGGCGGTTGAAGAAGGCGATGTTGTCGCTAACGACGCCCACGGAGCCATGCACACCAATGCACATCAGCAAGAACCAATCCATGGTACATGAAGACCTCACAAGCTTCTCAGCTGCGCTAGACGGCCAGATCAATAAAACTGACCATTTTTATCAGGAGCCCGGAGGAGGTCTGCGCGTCATTTCATTAAGCTTGAAGGGGAAAACAAACATTGTTCCGAAGTTTACATATGCCACTCGGCAGGCCGGCTGACCAAAAACACACCTCGCCACCCACTTTGGAACGACGGGACACCCCCAGATCAATTTTTTTTGCGAACTTAGGACATTCTTTTGCACCATTCCCTGCGTTTGTGTCAATGACCAGGGGAAGCTTCTGTACGCTGCAGCAGGAAGAATTGAGAATCTACAAAGCGCTTGTCTTGCATAAGCTGAAGCACGCTTATATATCACAGAGTGAGATACTACACACGGAAATTTACATAGCCTCTTTATCCTTTGGTACAATCCAACAAACACACTCCCTAATGAACGAAAACACTACCAAGAGCTGAGTAAAAACCTAGGAAAGTTGTGAAGGGGGAGTAGTAGCTAGAGAACCATCGCTTGTACTACCGAGCTAGCTAGCTAGCATAACAGGTCATCCATCGGTACTTGCGAGTGCATTTGAGAGGGACACTCGATGTTGTGTTTCGAGATTCAGTTGTAGCTGCCGAAGCTGGTGCCACCGGCTGCCCTATTCTCTGCGTCCGTGCCGCCGTTCCTCGGCACCACGAGGTTGCTGATGGTCCTCACGATCTGCCGCTTCAGCTGCCCCCTCTTCAGCGGCGGCCTCTTCTCCTTCGTGCCGAGGTTGCTGTGTTGGCAGTAGTACTCCATGGCTGAAGGCTGCTCTCCCTCTTCTCGCCTTCTCTCTCTTGTGTGTGTACGTGTGTGTGATGCTTGCTTATGTGTGGAGAGGACTTGAGAAGGTGAAAAGTATTTATAGGCGAAAATAAACCACCTGTGCTATGTTAACACTAAACACGTACGGGTGCCTTGCCGCACATGTTTTCTGTGAGGGGGAATAATTTGACTACTTCTGGCCCGGCTATGATGTTTCTAGCGTGAAGGCACTAACTAACCTAACCGGGGAATTTGTGCCCGTGACCACACGAGACACGAGTGCTAATCTCTGGAAGTCGACTGGAATCATGGGTTAGTAATGGAGATGGTAGGCAGGGGCATCTCTGATGCATCCAAAGACCACTGACCGGTCAGTTCCAGCACGAAGTTTTTTTTTTTTTTTTTAGAGAAGAAGGGCCTAGCCTGAGTTCCATTCATAGAACGAAACTCCAGGTCTTACAGTTTTTCAGTTCCTTACAACTTGCACTCGAGATATGGCAGGCAAAACCATATCCAGAACTACCACATGAGCTAAGGCAAAAGTAGCTGGTTTTAAACAGACATATAATTCTTAGGAGGGCACAAAGCCAAGACAACAAAGTAAAGCGGGACGCGAGAGATTTCAGCATCCACTCATTTTGGAACTATCTTCCAGTTGTCACCATCCTCGATCATCAGCAGTGATGCTGACTCCAGGGTTACCGCCAGTGCTTGGGTCGTCGCTTCCCAATCATCATCTTACGCATGGCAACAGGGTCCAAGCCTCGCCTTTTTAAGAGATCCAGAAATCTGCACTGGATCAAGAGAGGAGATCGAGAGCTGAAGATAATTCAGGGTGAGTAGATCGAGAGTAGCACGTGCAGGGCTGCTGCACCTTGACTGTCTGTTTCCTTAATTCCTACGAGAGCGGCATGCAATGCACGTGACCGTGACGGCTCACTACTGGTTGTACCTGGTCTCAAGGTTCGGTGCATCTCTGTAGCTATCTCGTGCTCGATCGAGGTGTCAGCGCAGCTGCCTCCGGCGGCTCACGGAGGGACACCTCGCCTTGATTGCCATGATCTGCCGGGACGACGAGCCGCCGGCCGCGACCTTATCCGCTACATTGTCAGGACCTGGCAGCCCATAGTACGTATAGCTAGTAAAGCCTCTAGTGTCAGGAGGAGATGTTTGTGGTTAAATTTTACGCCACAGTTCTTAGTCTCTAATGGCGTTTTGGCTCCGGGCTCATCTGCTCCCGGTTTTGTTTCCGATTTTTTTAAAATACGAAAATGCTTCGAATTTTTTTGAAAAACATTGGACATAAACATATTGAAGTATTCAACACTCGTGTAAAATTTCGACAAAAAATATCAATTTTTGCGCCCTGTGTAAAAAAGACAAATCTATCTTTATGAATAGTGGACTGTTCACCTATTTTGTCTGTCAGATATTTGCCTTTTTTGTACAGGTCGCAAAAATTGATATTTTCTGTCGAAAATTTACACGAGTATTAAATACATGAATATGTTTCCGCACAATTATTTTAAGATTTTTTTGAAACGTTTTTAAAATTCAAAAAAATCGAAAAGGCACCCGGATGCAGATGAGCCTGGGAGCCAAAGTGGATTTCCGCTATTCTTCAGAAAGACTGTAACTACTATGAGTAATCAATGAAGCTCCGTGATTCGCGAAAGAAAAAGGACCTGGCAACCATCCAACGGATCGGATGGAAGATCTAGCTACTTCAAAGTTAATTCAGCTTACCCCTAAACGGCTGAAAAATTCAGGGTGTCATCTGAGAGCTGAAGATAATTCAGGGTGAGTAGATCGAGAGTAGCACGTGCAGGGCTGCTGCACCTTGACTGTCTGTTTCCTTAATTCCTACGAGAGTGGCATGCAATGCACGTGACCGTGACGGCTCACTACTGGTTGTACCTGGTCTCAAGGTTCGGTGCATCTCTCGTGATCGATCGCGAGGTGTCAGCGCAGCTGCCTCCGGCGGCTCACGGAGGGACACCTCGCCTTGATTGCCATGATGTGCCGGGACGACGAGCCGCCGGCCGCGACCTTATCCGCTACATTGTCAGGACCTGGCAGCCCATATGATAGTTAGGAGTAATTAGCATAAAACCACCATTTTTATGGCTGAAATTACAAAAACCACTATTTTTCGTTTGCGGGACAGAAATCCACCACTATTCGGGAAGTTTTTTTTGCAATTCACACTGAAACTCGTCTAAACTCGAATTGACACAGATTATGACAGGAGGGCCCACCCGTCAGGCTGACGTGGCACTGAGTCAATAAAAAAAAATAGGAATCTGGTCAATTTTCTGATGTGGACATGGTCCCACATGTCAGGCTAATAAAAAAATCTGGAAATCAAAAAATTCAACAGAGACCACGGGGGCGCACGGATGAGGAACTAGGGGGCGCGGCAGGTCGGGAGGGCGCGGCACCGGCCGGCCATGGGGTGCGGCGGCGGCCATGGGGTGCGGCGACGACGGCCAAGGGGCGTGGCCGCAGGCAGCCCAGGGGCGCGGCGGCGGCCATGGGGTGCGGCGGCGACGGCCATGGGGTGCGGCGACAGCGGCCAAGGGGCGTGGCCGCAGGCAGCCCAGGGGCGCGGCGGCGGCGACGGCCATAGGGTGCGGCGACGGCGGCCAAGGGGCGCTGGAGGGTCGTCTCTGGTGCCCCGCTTCTCTCTGGCCGCCCGGCGTCGTCCTCCGAGCACGTTCCCGACCGTCGTCGCCCCGCCGCCTCCTCCACCTCCACCTCGGGTTCGGCCTCGAGCACATCTCCATCGCGCCCACCTCCGCATTCTCGCCGCAGCCTGGCCAAGCTCCGACCCGACGCGTCCGGCCCGCCTGCTGGTCGTTCTGGCGGCGTTGAGGCCGGCGCGCGGCAGGTCGGGCAGGAGGACCGTCGTCCGCCGGGGGCGAGCCACCGCTCGATGTAGCGGGCGTGGAAGCCGTGCCCGCAGGCCGGCATGGCGCACACGGCATCCCCGTCCGCGAACTCGGCCAGGCAGATGGCGCACTCGGACGCGGCGCCCGCCAGCTCCGTCCCGGACGCCGAGTACACCAGCTCCACCAGCGCCGGCGCGGGCGCCGCCTCCACGGCCGGAGGCTTCTCCGGGTCCGTCGCCGCCTCCGCAACGCCGTCTCTCTGGAGCCTCCGCCGGCGGCGGCGGAGTAGGTGCCTGACGCCGGTGTGGATCGCGAGGGCGAGCGCCAGCGTGGCGAGCAGGGACGCGAGGATGACATTTTTTGATTTCCAGATTTTTTTTTTGATTAGCCTGACATGTGGGACCATGTCCACATCGGAAAATTGACCAGATTTCTATTTTGTTATATTGACTCAGTGCCACGTCAGCCTCACGGGTGGGCCCTCCTGTCATAATCTGTGTCAATTCGAGTTTAGACGAGTTTCAGTGTGAATTGCAAAAACTTCCCAAATAGTGGTGGATTTCTGTCCCGCAAACGAAAAGTAGTGGTTTTTAGTAATTTCAGCCACAAAAGTGGTGGTTTTATGCTAATTACTCTATAGCTAGTAAAGCCTCTAGTGTCAGGAGGAGATGTTTGTGGTTAAATTTTACGCCACAGTTCTTAGTCTCTATTCTTCAGAAAGACTGTAACGACTATGAGTAATCAATGAAGCTCCGTGATTCGCGAAAGAAAAAGGACCTGGCAACCATCCAACGGCTCAGATGGAAGATCTAGCTACTTCAAAGTTAATTCAGTTTACCCCCTAAACGTGTGCCACTATTATTGTACTCCCTCCGTCCTAGTACCCAAGGCATAATTTTTGAATATCTTGACCCAAGGTGATAAATGATTGGGGCTAAACTCTTGCATGCATTGGTGGGGGAGGCAACTAGCCACTAGTTGAGATGGAATTAAATATAATTGTGCCTAGGAGGGATTTTGGGATTATGCCCTGGGAACTAGGACGGAGGGAGTAATGAGAATCTAAATCCTTGTAAGGCTACTAGGCGTGATCTTGCTCTTTGGATATAAAAGAGCAGGAGTGGGAGGCGTAAATTTGACTCATTCAAAGATGTTGATCATTAGTCCAAGCGACCTAGTCTCGATGTTAGTGTGCTGGCACAAATTCCCTGATTATTCAGTTCAGATCACGTTTACACTTGGAATACCGTGACCCCAAAAGCATGGCCACTTTATTCCTGCAGATAGAAGTGAATATAAGGATATAAGATGCACGAACCCAACTGGTGCAGGGCAACATCCCCCCTATAAATACCATCCTGCATCCTCATCCCTTTCTCAAGCAAACACAAAATACACAAGACGCAAGTACACATACACAACACAAAAAAAACAGAGAAGAAGCTAGAAGAACATCAGAGGCGATGGAGTACGAGTGCCAGTACAGCAGCAGCTTCGCCAAGGAGAAGAGGCCTCCGGCGAAGAGGGGTCAGGTCAAGCTGCAGATAGCGAGGACCCTCAGCAACCTCGTGTCTCCGAGCACCGTTGCAGCTGCTGACGGCTCGAAGCAAGCAACTCGCAACAGCTTCAGAAGGGAAACGAGTTACAATTGAAAGCAGATATATTTTAGATGGGCATGGTATGTGGGACAAAGTTGGTGCTATTACTAGCTAGCTCTTTTTCTTTTGCGAATTTTAGCAGGATGGGCTGTCAAGTACTGAGCACCTGTCTGATATGCTTGATAAGCAATCAGAACAAACAAACAAAAAAGTACTGAGCACCTGTCTGATCCACTAGAATGTAACTTTGCTCGAGTGAAAATCTCTCCAAGCTACCAGTGCATTATGCGTGTATTTTAGAAACAAAGCTTCATGTTATATACAAAACTATGAGTTCGTATGACCTCAAGTATATGGTCGATCAGTTCATCTTCAGTTACCTCTGCTGGGTTGTTTGGAAGAGATAGTAAAATAAAAATATCAAGTGAAACCACTTGGGACCTCTTTGTTTTGAAGGAATCTCATAGGAATTATGGAGGATTCTACTCTAAACTAGCATGGTGACATACAAATTTGTGGTGCTGGATTTGTTAGTTTTTGTATTTATGTTTTCACATATTTATTATAACGTAAAATGCATTTGTGGTCACTATAATTGTCGAGCTAGCCCACCTCATTGTACCTTGGGAAGTGCGATTTACGGTCGCTAAAGACGCGTGTTCGCCCATCTATACCACATGTCACAATAGACGTATGTATTTTGCTGACATGGCATATATTTGAACTCTTATTACTAAGGTTTTTTCTTACTTAAGGTGTACTGTTTTCATTTCAATATTCATTGAGTTATCAACGGGTAAGTAGTAAGCCTTAGTCGTGACTCAAACAAGACATTAGTATCTTTCACAAAATTGAATAAAATCATCTATTTGATAAACAAAGTGCTAAAGAAATCAGTTGTAATTTGTTCTTTGCGTGTAGGACGTTTGAACTCGCCGATGTCACCACCATTTGATAAAATCATCCATTTGATAAACACACTGCAAAAAAAATCAGGTACAATTGAACTACTTAAGAAAAATCAGTTTATTATTTTTAAGAACCTTGCACATGCCCTATTCATCAAAGACGTCTTGTTCTTCTCTTTGACTTCCATATCGATCTCGTTCCCAAATGATTTGGATAGAATGATGGTCGCCTCTGCATGTCTGGCAGGTATCGGTTCTCGGGTGAATGCCTGACCCGACAATGTTAGTGCCGGTGATGGAAACATTCTTGAGCGCTGCTCCCCTACTTGGAGACGTCACTGTGGCTTGAAAACCATGATCCGCTATTCCGGACAGAGAGGCGGTGGCGCTCTAGCGTCATTCCCTTCTTGGAGGCATTGTCTTAGATGGTCGTGGTGAGTTTGGTATGTGGACGTTTGCAGTGTTGTCCTCGGCGTGGTTCGGCTGATTAGCTCACAGTGGTGGTTGTGCTTAGAGTCTCGTATTTTCTCGTTCGTACGATTAGAAGTTACCATTTGAGCTCTAGGGCGAGCATTATGTCATTCAACGGGTCGACGCCCTTTGAACCATGGTGAAGGAAAGTACGTGGGCCCACGTCGGCAATAGGCGGATGGCAAATCGACGAGGTTTGTCCCTCCTCGAAGCAGACAAGTGTCACTTCTCTTGGCGGTTTGCCTCCTTCTCCACTTGGCATGCATTCGCGTCAACCTTGGTCAACAAGTGCTCCGGTGTCCAAAGTCTTCAACGTTTTAACCGCTCATATTTTCTTATTTTTGTTGGCCGCAAGTAAGTGTGTGTGGGCTTTGTATGATGTTTTTTCTCAGCACTCACTAATCATCAACATCTTGGGGCTATATTAATTTAAAGCCAAGCACTTAGTGCCTTTTGTCTATTTTAACAAAAAGTGTGTGTGAGAAAGATCACCATAGGCTACCGGCGAAGTGGTGATATTATGAAATGTTTAGAAGAAAGGAACATGCGCAAACACGACCTAGATGTTGTTGATGTCACCTTACTCGCCAACAATGATTTTGCGGAAAGGAGTTAAGCTCAAAGAAGTGTGTGATGTAGGAGCATCTCGAAAATCCCACCCCTCCATTAGGGGTATAGAAAAAAATTCAGCCTCCAGCGGAGCGTCCAATCGGTCCAAAAGGGGCCCCAAAGTGTCCATACACCCCGAAACCTTCCCTGATTTTCGGGGTGGACAAGGGATGTCCGTACATGTCTAGACACGCTTACCAACTCAGCAACCGGTCCATCGGACCCACTTGTAAGCCAGATAAAATTCCGCCAGCCATATACTTTTCTCTCCTACCCCCTTCTCTCTCATTGTATTCTCTCTCCTTACCGATGCAGTCCTCACCTCGTCGTCGCGCAAATGTGCTTGGCGCAAGCTGGGGACATGGAGCCCAACGCAACTCAGGTTCTCCAACATCCATGATGCTCCGGGAGCTCCACCTCCCACCACGGAACCTCAAGAACGCCGGGGTGTGGGCGTTAGACGTGAACATGTCCGTCCTCGCCGCACTCAACCTCTCTGGGAACGCGACTCATGACGCCTTTTCCAACAGGTTCAAGTGGATGCGGTACGTCGTGGCCGGTAGCCACCGATGCCGCCATTGAAGTGCTAGGGAGGCGGGACATCATGGTGGTGTGGCACATGACGAGATGGGCGGTAGAGTGGGTCATGAACCTTGACTTCGAGGCTGATGATCGAACAGCTATATGTTGTCGTCCCAAGGGGGTTGTTGTCGTCCCAAGGGGGTCGAGCGCGAGATGCTTGTCACGGCCCATGGTTCAAAGAAGATGACACCCACGTCGACGGCTGATAGAGGACGGTCCTCCTTGACATGTCGCGTGTCGCGGACGACGAGTTGGTCGCTGGGTCGCCACCACGAGCTCCACCGTGAGCTGCACGTGCTGTGAAAATGCATGAAAGGTACCGCCTGTACAAAAAAAATTGAACACTTTTGGGACATCTTTGGGTGCACCCCTCTCCATTTATCCGGACTAGTGTGCGAACACCGTCCAAACGGACAATATTAAGGGGTGTATGGACATCCTATGGGCTGCGTCGTTTGAGATGATCGAACACGCGTTACACTATAGTTGGCGGGAGAATGCATATGAGAACTTTCTTTTTCCTAACTTTTGTTCACTTGTAAGTGGATTTCTGTTTTATCTGCCAGTTTTTCCGGCTTAATGATACAGAGCCCCTGCCTTTCTTTCAAAACTAACTAGTAATCGAGCACGTGCACATGCACGTAAGAAGTGTGTGAAGTATAATTAGATAAACAAAGCAAAACTTGCTCACAAATTGATGGTGTGGAAAACAATTTTTCGTAAAGAAATTCATAATAGCAGTGGTCACATGAATGATTTTTTATAAAGAAAACACAACGCCAACCATGTTGACACCAACCAGATATATATATAATCCGGGTTACTTCAATCCAAAGTCGATTGCAACCATCCAGGTAGGGACATTAGACACAAGTGGCTCAGACTTAGCAGCCAGCATAGGAGAGAGAGATTAGGAGCGGATGGGAAGAAGAATTGGGAGACTCACCCTGTTATAGAATCAGCGGAGCTTACCGTCGCTTGGCATGGGTGTCTCTTCCCAAGCCATGCACTGGTTTGACCGACATTCTGTCAGCCCGTCCCGTCAGGTGCACCGTCATCGGACCCTCAAGGTCGCCCGCCACTCTGCCGTGATGCCAAGCCACCGGTAGCAAGAAAGAAGAGAGGGCTCGCAAATCCGCGTCCACCTCATGTTTCACTCGTTGTGCCGCATGCCGTGCCCGTCCATCGCATACATCGCCGACAGCCTCAGCTCTGGGACGGAGTCCATGGTATTGGCAGCGGGCGCCGTCGTGTTTGTTGGAATGGAGGCTAAGAAATACTTAAACATCAATTACTCAGTATGTCGAGATATATAAAAAAACAAAATCAGAAAAAGAAGTAGGACCTGCATTTCCTAATTTACATTATCTATGATATGGTATCCGCGACACTGACAAGAAGGGTCACCTGGCTCAACAAAAAGTGGTCCACTGGATCTGCACCTTCACTAACATGTCCTGAAATTATGCAAACACACATACAACATCAATGATCTTGCTATTGCATCACATTAATACAGTTACAGCACTATACCTAATAACACGATGTACCTCTAAAACTATCTGAATGATCAATCATGAATACGTACAACAATATGCAGATTTACATGTCTACAGTCCAATACTCTTGTACATTATCATTTTCTTAAAATGGTTATTTACTTATATACAGGGAAATTAGATGACACTGCTATTAAGAGTTCCCAGCATATAATAAACAACACATGGTTTCGTTTTCACCTACCTTCTATTCAAAATTAATGGCCATTTAACAGAAATGGATACGTACACATACTGATCACAATTTATCATGCCAGAAATAAATAATTGATACATCATGCCAATTACATACATCAATGCAAAGCTGACAAGAACTTAACTTAACACACTGATTTACATGCATTCTGATTGGTCCTATGATCTAGAAGTCGACCTACCATTTTCACTCCCCTACATGACAATGCTAGCACAAGAACCCAAAAAAGTGGCAGTACAGATTCACCTGAATAGTCAAAGGCAGCAGCAAGAAACCCACTACGAGCTGCCCTCTGTCCCGATGACATCGCACCTCCTCCAAGCAGATGCCGCTCTCACCATCGACCTCACAATAGCTGACTCATTGATGTGGTGTGGAGGAGATGTTCATTGATCTGCAGGAACACAATGGAGCCCAAAAAAATCATGAGATATTTACAAACATGAGATGAAGAAGTCACAGTAAAGAAAAAGCAAAACAAAACAACAGAAAGGTGTACTTATGTTCATTGTACTATTAAAGATGCTTAATTCCAAATTATAGTAGAAAACTTTGAAGAAAGGATCTAAATATGAAATCTGGCAACAAGCTTATAAACAATGCCACGACAAATATTATGCATAAGATTGGAGAGCCATGCACCACTTTTATTTTCATAGAGCATTAATCCACTTACTACACAACATGGAAGGACACATCTGATGCAACCATACTTAGGAGATTTCATTGCATGGACACAAGCAATCATAGAGGAAATAAACAACATATGTACATGTAAGCAGAAGGCTCCCAATAAACAGTGCACCATCATCATATTACTTGTATTTCAATAACCAAGAGTCCAAGGAAGCAATTGACGGATCAAATCAACATGTGCAAAATGTCCCATGTGATCTAAAACAATAATTGATTCTTCCTTTATTTTTCCCCTAAATAAACAGAGCAAGATATACAGAGGAAGATTAGTGGTATGGTGAAAACCTGAATATACAGTATGAAAATAAAGAAGCATGTGTCTGTAATTATACAAGAGAAAGTAAAATGCAACCTTTGTATGGAGGAGCAGCACCTAGTTCTATCTTTGTGCACCCTCGGCATCACCAGCACAGTAAGAACCTGCAACATAGCCCTCGAATAAATAGTTACATTCCTCATAGACATATCATCGAACAGTTTACCTGCATATATTTCTTTACATCACAACACACATGAACGGAGAGAGACCAGTATGTTGAGAAATTGTGGAGAGGAGAAGATAGAGGGGAAGAGGCAAATCAAGAGGAAAAGAGGGGTGGGTACCTTGAATCGGCAGGGGCGTGGAGGTGGAGAAATGGCCAAATGGGGCTCCCTCTCTTTCTTCTCCAAATCCATCTCCCTCTCTGCGTCCTCCATGTTCTGCCGATTCTCACTGGCGGTGGCACACCACAGCCGGCCTGCTGCAAGCACCAAGAAGGGGTTAGAGCCCTAATAAAAGGCATGAGCGAACCTCGGGTCAGACCGTCGCCACCTGGTAGGGTTTACCAGTGGCCCATGCTCGCCGAGGGAGGAGACGACAGCAGCAGAGTGCAGCTGCAAAGCAAAGGCTGCCGCTCCTCCCGGCGATGGTGACGGCGCGAGGTGGAAGTGGGAGCGGCGACGTGCGCTCATCCGCTCCGGCGACGCCGAGGAGCAGCCTCCGCATGTCATATCTTTGCAGAGACGTTCTCCAATCGGAGGATGGAAGATTGGGGATCGAGTAGAAGCGTCCCCGCTGGAAGGATGGGATGGACGGTGGACCAGGCGTGGTGGCGGCGCTAAGAACCTGGGAGGAAGAGAGCTATGGAGGGAGGGACCGACGCTGCACTACCTCTCCATGAAGGCGGCGGCGATCGGTGCCGACCGTTCCGTGCAGGCGGTGTGGGCGGACCGCCCCGCTGCCTCGTCAGGACTTTGCGGTGTGGGCGGAGGGGGGCTTCGCGGTGCGGCGACTCGCGGTTGTGGACGGCGAGGATGGTGTTGGGCATGAGGGATCGTGGGGAGGGAGGGGGCGAGAGGCAGATCGTGGAATCGTGGGCGTGGGCGGACGGTGTTGAGGACGGCGCGGAGGAGCGTGATGAGGTGCTCATCATTGCAGCAACGTGAACCATTGGATGAAGTTTAGATGGATGAGATGTGTTGGATCATACCCCCCTCTCTCTCTTTTTATATTAGTAGAGATGTATTTTTTTCCACTATGGGACTTGGGGTTGCTGCAGAGACGTGACCGAAAGTTGTAGTATCTGACTTGCCAATGGTCCACAGATTCTTCAAGCACGTACAACCTTTGATCCACACGTGCAGCTTGTCAAGTTAAACAACTATAGCTAGGGGCCTGACATAAACCCATTTATTAGTAAATAGCGACTTGAAACTTTACGAACCACACAGATAAACAGTCAGCTGTCATTGTCACTTCTAGTGTTTTCCTTTCCTAAATCTCTTATAAATTCACTCTTTCTTCCCCAAAAATTAGGGCTTCAACTGAAGAGAGGAGATTTGGTGCTCCCGAGCACCACTGATCCCGGTAGTTTTAAAAATTCGGAAACACTATTTATGAGTTCAAAAAAATCTAAGAAAAAATCACTGACGTAGCTAATTATGTATCCCACAAACGTGGAAATAATCAATTTCAAATACGTTGTATTTTGGGCTACACGAAAATGAGAAAATTGAAGATTTAAAAATATACATATTTAGATCCACACTTTTGTCATTTTCGTGCAGGCCAAACTACAACGTATTTGAAGTTGATTTTTTGCAAGTTTGTGATATATATCATTGGCTACATCCATGATTTGTTTCAGATTTTTTTATACTTATAAATGGTATTTTCGAATTTTTTAAACCACCAGGATCACTGGTGCTCGGGAGCCAAAGACACTTTCCGTTCAACTGAAATGCTACTTGACCATGCGTGCTTCATTAGAGTCTTCCTGCCTCTGGCATAGAACTCTCAGGTTCCACATAAATATCTCTAGAAGGGAAACCTAGATGTCTTTTAGCCTCTGAGTGGTGAAATTTAGGTACTCTCAGGTTCCATATAAAGAGTATGCTCTCAGGTTCCACATAAATATCTCTAAACGGAGTATGCTCTCAAGTTCCACAAATGAAAGCTGTGTTTTATCACTGTACGTGGCTGGCAAAAAAAAAATCACAAATATCCAAGCAATAATGTGTGTATCTTTCAGATAGGAGAAAAAGCGCAAGTATCTGAATCCTCAATCACCTTGGCACTTTATTCGTGTGCAGATAGAAGCGAATAAGATGCATGTATAGGCCGGCCAACTGATGCAGGCAATATTCATGCGCCTATAAATTCATTCCTTCACCCTCATCACATCCTCATCCATTCCTCGGTGAGCATTTGGTTTCAACACACACAACAGACATCACGAAAGAAGACCAAGAAGAAGATCGGAGGCGATGGAGCACGAGTACCAGTACAGCAGCGACAGCTTCGCCAAGGAGAAGAGGCCTCCGGCAAAAGATGAAGCTGCAGATGGAGGCTGAGCAGCCTTATGTCGTCGAGCGGCGCTGCTGCCGCTGACGGCTCGAAGCAAGCGAATCGCAACAGCTTCATCAGAAGGGAAACAAGCTAGTACAACTGAGCGAAGAAATACGGGTCAATAGATCTTATGCGACGTCTTTCCCACCAAATGGATGCATAGCGACGTTGTTGGTTGGAATAGCTCAGACGCGACATCTCTTTGAGCACAAATAGCTCTGCTGCGACATTGCTCTTAATCGCAGTCAGTTAGGATTAAGGGGAGTTGGGTGGGACCCACAATTGTCCAGGTCAGCAGCGATGACCGTTACATCTCTTCCCTGCGCGGGCATTCTCTGCTTCTGCTTCTTCTTCTTCTCCGGCGACTCTTCCCCTGCGCACGTATTCTCTACTTCTGCTTCTTCTTCTTCTCCGGCGACGGCGACGCAGCGCGGCAACGCCGGCGAGGCAAAACATAAATAAATGCAGATAAAATAAACAAGCAGACGCACATAGTAGATAAACTAAAATTTTAAACTGAATTACATTACACACAGATTAGTTAAATTCGTAGGCTCATCGGATCAAAAGCCACACAGAGATAAACTAAAAATGGGATACCGCTGCTCCTACCCCTAGCTACGACCCAAAATTGGGCTCACACCGGAGCCTCGGGGTGTGCGGCGGCGACGAGGCGGCGGCCCACGCCGCTCAGTCGGAGTCGAAGTCGAAGTCCGAGTCGGAGCTGAGCTCGATGACGGGGGTGGAGGGATTCGTGGATCGCGGCCTGGAAGCGGCGTTCCTCGAGCTCCATCTTCATCTGAGGGTCCGCCTCCTCCTCCTGCCACTGCTGCTTGCTGCGCTCTATCACCTCGGCGGTGATCCAGTCGAGGTGCTCGTCGTCGGCGAAGTCCCCGGGCAGGAGCCCGGGACGTGGTGCGTGCTCCTCCTCCTCCTCCTCCCTCTTGGGCGGCGGCAGCGGTGCCCGTGCGATGGAGGTGCTCCCGCGCCGGAGGAGCTTACATACTCGTAGCGGCTGCCGCCTCGAGCCGACGCCGGCATCTCCATGCGCCGGCCGTACTCCTCCACCTCGCGGCCGAATGACGCAGCCGGCGGTGGCGCCAAGCCCCTGTTGGTGAACCTGCGCGCGCCGCGCTTCCGACCACCGTCGGAAGCAACCCGACCAGCGCGAACGGGGTCAGTGGGGGGCCGCCGCTTCCGCCCCTTCCGCTCCTCGTCGGAGCGGTACCCGCCACCGGAATGGCCACCGCGGCCCGCGCTTGAACCCAGACACTTGAACATTGCCGCTCGGCGGGGCTGGATCTGTAGCTGGATGTGGATTTCGTCGCCGGCGGCGAGCAAATCGGAGCGGCGGCGGCAGTGGGAGCGGCTGAGATAATAGCTAGGGCACGACACATTTCCGTGGATAAGAAGGGGACGGGAGGCGGTCGGCCGTGGCGTTGGGCCGTGGCGAGGCCGTGGTTGGGCCGTGTTTGATATTAATAAAACACTACAGACAAAAAAAAACTTCCGCACTTGCGGTTTAGCATAACTAAGAAGGATCCAGGCTTACTTTTCCATTTTGGTTACATACATTTTTACGAAAAAGGCTTTAAATAGGTGTGACTAAGAAGGATCCAGGCTTACTTTTCCATTTTGGTGTTTCAAACTTGTTTAAATGTTGGTCAAATTTAGGTTTGACCGAATTCAAAATAATCATGAAATATTCAAAAAACATCAAAAAAATGCAAATCCAGTGCACATGGTCTTATTTTGTCATGTACTAACATCTCTAACTGATAAACAAGGTCTATACACATATTAAACAGGAAATGCTTCAATATGGTGTGAAAATCACACATCTCAAACTATGAACTCTCATGTGTGAAGAGAGGTGGTTTTGGACTTGCAACATGAAATTGTCCAAAACCTCACCAAACCTTCATTTTGGTGTGACTAAGAAGGATCCAGGCTTACTTTTCCATTTTGGTGTTTCAAACTTGTTTAAATGTTGGTCAAATTTAGGTTTGACCGAATTCAAAATAATCATGAAATATTCAAAAAAAACATCAAAAAAATGCAAATCCAGTGCACATGGTCTTATTTTGTCATGTACTAACATCTCCAACTGATAAACAAGGTCTAGACACATATTAAACAGGAAATGCTTCAATATGGTGTGAAAATCACACATCTCAAACTATGAACTCTCATGTGTGAAGAGAGGTGGTTTTGGACTTGCAACATTAAATTGTCCAAAACCTCACCAAACCTTCATTTTGGTGTGACTAAGAAGGATTCAGGCTTACTTTTCCATTTTGGTGTTTCAAACTTGTTTAAATGTTGGTCAAATTTAGGTTTGACCGAATTCAAAATAATCATGAAATATTCAAAAAACATCAAAAAAAATGCAAATCCAGTGCACATGGTCTTATTTTGTCATGTACTAACATCTCCAACTGATAAACAAGGTCTAGACACATATTAAACAGGAAATGTTTCAATATGGTGTGAAAATCACACATCTCAAACTATGAACTCTCATGTGTGAAGAGAGGTGGTTTTGGACTTGTAACATGAAATTGTCCAAAACCTCACCAAACCTTTATTTTGGTGTGGACTAAGAAGGATCCAGGCTTACTTTTCCATTTTGGTGTTTCAAACTTGTTTAAATGTTGGTCAAATTTAGGTTTGACCGAATTCAAAATAATCATGAAATATTCAAAAAACATCAAAAAAATGCAAATCCAGTGCACATGGTCTTATTTTGTCATGTACTAACATCTCCAACTGATAAACAAGGTCTAGACATATATTAAACAGGAAATGCTTCAATATGGTGTGAAAATCACACATCTCAAACTATGAACTCTCATGTGTGAAGAGAGCTGGTTTTGGATTTGCAACATGAAATTGTCCAAAACCTCACCAAACCTTCATTTTGGTGTGACTAAGAAGGATCCAGGCTTACTTTTCCATTTTGGTGTTTCAAACTTGTTTAAATGTTGGTCAAATTTAGGTTTGACCGAATTCAAAATCATCATGAAATATTCAAAAAACATCAAAAAAATGCAAATCCAGTGCATATTTGTCTAGTACACTATATTAGTGCAATATATGTTAACCCTAGAGTTTGAGATCATTTGGAGAAGGTCGAAAAAATGACAGGATTAGAAATGGGACTGTTTGGGCTACCTTTGGGGCTCATTTATAGCTCATTTTGGAGAATCGATGTGAAAAATGGGAGCATCAACCCTTTGCCACTAGGCTTTGCCTCTGTTTACGAAAAATCTACCACCATTAGAAGGTTAATATTTTCAAATGAAATCCTCCTCATTGCAACATCCAAGCCTAGCACAAATAACATTTATATTTGAATTGTAGTTCTAATTTGAATTCAAAAATTAGTATAAAATCATTGCAACATCCATGCCTAGGCTATGCCTCTGTTTGCGAAAAATCTACCACCATTTGTAGGTAATAGTTACAAATGTTTACATTTTGGTAACACTAGCAATATTTAAATTTTGGTAAGTTAAATAAAAAATTAAAGCATTTTGTCCATAGATGAAATAAGCCTCTACCTAGTTGACAACGTTTCAACTCTTTCAACTCGTTTTCAATCCGACGGCGTGCGAATGCCACAATCGGGCGTGCCCAGAGCGCGCTCCCAAAGGTGTTCGACAGTGTGCGTGCCACAATCTGACGGCGTGCGAATGCCACAAAGAACACTAAAACAAGGAACACAATAATTTACATTTTGTTTACAAGGTTTTACCCACAAAAACTAGGTTTCACCTACCGGAACGTGCCACGGCACGTCCAGAGCACGTACAGGGCACGTCCACAGCACGCCTCCAAGGTGTTCGATGTACTGCTTACATTGCCATTTCGCAAAAGAACTACCACCACACGCTCCCAACGCTGGGCAAACACTGCCTGAAATGGTTTCAGGCACCTAACAAAATTCACTAGACTAGTTTTACATAATGCAGCACGATCTTCCCTCCGCCATGGCTCTGCAGAACAATCTTCCCTCCGCCATGGCTCTACAGCACAATCTTCTAGCTCGATTTCATCTCGCAGAGGATTTCGGAGCAGACCAATCTGTCCGTCGCCATCCCGACAACTAGGCTGAAAGCCTGTAGGCTCAACGCGGCATCGAAATCCAGGATCGGGGTTGAGCGTGCTGAACTGCTGCTCGATGAGCTCCCGCCCGAGCTGCTCTCGTCGCCCGCAGCACCGCCCGAGCTGCTCTCGTCGCTCGCAGCAATTTTGCGCATCGACGCAAACCTCTGCCTCATCATCGGCGGCGAATCACCGCCGAGCGGAAAACCCTTGCAGCCGTAGTAGCCGTGACGCTTCCACGCCTGCTTCAGTACCTGCTGGACTGAAATCCGGTAGGGTCGCTTGCCGTCGAGATAGATGGAATCCGTCGCCGCTGTACGAGACACAAATCGGGCCGCCGGTCGCCTCTGCGACCGTGTACCCGCACCACCCCATCCTCCATCCTCCCTGGCCGCTCCCTCCACGCACCAGCTTGCTCGACTCCGGGTGCCGCCGCTGGACTCGCGCAGCCGCTCTTCCCTCCGCCGCTGGACTCGCCGCCAACTTGCTCGACTCCATTGCCGGCGCTCCAGTCGCCCGCCCCCTCGCCGCAGCTCGACTCGCCCGCTCCATTGCCGCAGCTCGAATCGCCCGCTTATTTGCCACAGCTCGATTCGCCCGCACCATTGCCGCCGCTCGACTCGCCGTCGCCAGGATAATTTCCCCCAGCCCGGAGAAACCGAGACGACGGGACAGAGGAGTGAGCTCCGCGGGACGCTGGCGCGTGGCAGAGACGATCCCCCCATGAACAGAGGCCGGTTTCGCTGACGCATGGGTCCCACTCGAGAAAAATTACTCCACGTACCGGTCAAAACCTGGGTTACAGCGTGGGGAACATGACTTGACGGCCATGTCGCCGTGGAGCAATTACTGCTCGAAAAGATGCCGCATGTGAGCTATTATGAGCAACTATGTCGCTGCCTGTCCAATTCTTCGGAAAAACGTCGCATAGGAGCTATTCACCCAAGAAATACTACTAGATGGTCCGTACGATGTGTGTGTGGGACAAAGTGGGATTAGTGCTAGGCCTTCTTTTTCCTTTTCTTCAGAGGATTTAGCAGGATCGTCTCTCAGTTTATGTACCGATCGAGAACCTGTTTGATCCACTGTACTGTACCTTGGCTTGAATGGAAACGAAAGGAAGTTCCATTCCATGTTGTATACTGTATAAACAAACTTTGGCTGTACATGACATCCGGGTGTGCTTGCTCAGTAGTTCATATCTCTCTCTTAGGGTTGTTGGGGTAGATAAAAACAAAATCAAATATCTTGCAATTATCTCTTTTAGGTTCTTGAAATGGATAAAAATAAAATGCAAATATCAAGCGAAAAAATCTCCATTAAGGGGTTGTCTGGAAGAATGTTTTCGGGTGGAGTTTTGGCATTTAAGTCAATATTTTAACTAAATAACAAAAAAGACTGGAAAACAACTCTTCTTCTACGTAGGCCCTTGGTTCTTTGATAAAATAAGCGGACACTTAATGGTGTAAATATCCCTTGGTTCAAGTACTAAATAAGCATGATTCCAGTAAAAGAATGAGTTCTTAATTTACAAGATATCAGTTCAAAAAATATCAGGCTCAGTGGCTCACTATAAACCGTTTTGGCATAAACGCATGAGAGGAAACCCCTGACATCTTACAAGTTGTAAACAAGGAAGAAGACAATGAGAAAAAACGTCAAAATGACGGTAAATTTTTCATTTCTCTCAACACAAGTGTATAGATCTTGTAAAAGGTCAATTTGAAACTTTTGAATATTATCTGGGCTTCTTTTTTCTTTGTCGAAGCGGATATTTTTTTCATTTTTTTTTTGATAAAGGGCTTTATTACTTTAAAAAGCGTTACACCCAGCCTCTGCATAACATGATGCACATAGCCGACAAAATCAAAAAGAAAATTACATCGTATCATAGGCATAGTTACAAATCCAAAGAACAAGTAATCTGCCTATGGAGATGGTGGCCCAATACGTAAATCACGCTGCCACCCATGTGGGATAAAAATATCCCGCGTCGTCGTCTCCAGTCGCGCAGACACCTCCGTAAAAAGGTCTCGAAACTCCACGCGTTGTAATGTGGACCACGAACGGAGCAAATTTGTGCACCGGTATATTACCTGCAATTGAGATACATTTTTATCGTTAAAAACCTTGTCATTTCTACAAAGACAAAGCGACCATATAACGGCAATCGCTCCCACCCTAATAATAGTTCTAAATTTGTCATCAATTCCATGTAACCAGTTACCGAATATATTCGTAACCGAAGCGTGGAGGATACAAATTAGAAGCAATTTGGATGGTTGACCAAATAAAACGCGCAACCTTACAGTCGAAGAATAGATGTTTTATCGTCTCACTATGTGAACAGAAAACACACTTCGAGCAACCTTTCCAATTACGCTTAACAAGATTATCTTTGGTGAGAATAACTCCTCGACGAGCATACCATGAGAAAATTTTAATTTTCAGTGGTATTTTCATTTTCCAGAGCTTCTCATGTCCATCCACCGGCACGTCATATTGGATTAATGCTCTATACATGGAATCAACTGAAAAACGCCCGTTATCAGTGAGGGTCCATCTGAATTCATCAGTCCCATTAGAGAGTTGAATCATGGCTAATCTCTCTAAAAGAGCGTTCCATGCCTCAAGTCTGGGTCCGATCAAATCCCTCTGGAACGTCATAACTGGAGGAGAAGACTGCATCACAACAGCCAGCGTCTCACTCTTATGACGAACAATGCTGTACAGAGCTGGATATTGGTCCTTAAGGGGGGCATTTCCCAGCCACTTATCTTCCCAGAACCTAATTTCCGATCCATCTTTAATAGCGAATTTTCCATAACGAAAGAAATGCTTCTTTGTCGCCATGAGGCCAGCCCAAAAGTGCGAATCACCAGGTTTCCATACCACTTGTGACAACGCCTTTGAACCAACATATTTACGCCTTAGGATTGTTTGCCACATCCCCTCCTCCGTGAGAAGCTTAAAAAGCCATTTCCCTAGGAGGGCCGAGTTCTTGACCTGCAGATCATGGACACCAAGTCCACCCTGATCCTTAGGCCGGCAAACAACATCCCACCGTGCCAATCTATATTTATTTTTCTCACTATCCCCTTGCCAAAAAAATCTTGAGCGATAATAATCTAGCTTTTTCAAGATTCCTTTAGGCAACTGGAAGAATGATATCATATACAGTACCATGTTACTTAGGACTGAATTTATGAGTACCAATCTACCGCCTAGGGATAGCAATTTGCCTCTCCAACTGGCTAATCTTGCCTCGAACCGTTCCTCAACATGCTTTAAACTTTTTGGGGGAGAATTTCACTTCCCCGGCCTCTGCACCAACTAGGGATGCACACAGCCATTAAGCATGAGTGCCAGGATTTTTATCTTGATTAATAACCAAGCCTGGTCCTTAGGATAAATTGCATGAGTATCAGGAAGTCCTAATCCTCAAATATAAATAGGAACCTAAATTCGCGTCTGTGAGGACTTGAACTTGGGTGTTGGGTTCGTACATCCACTCCCCCAACCAGTTGAGCTAGACTCACTTCCTAATTTTTTTTTTCATGTTGCATTATTGCAGGGATATGAAAATATCAACCGAGAGCGCTGGTCGGCAGATGCTTGTTTTTAGTGGTAAGAACAATGATGCTACTTTGGTATGTGGATTCTGGAACTTCTGCCACAGGACTGCTATCCATATCAATTTTATTTTGCAAAGACGCAAACATTTGACAATGACGCAGCTTACTTTTGGTGCACGTGCGGATAGTGGCTTGTGTCCAGAGTGCAGCGTTTTTGGAGGATGGGATCCACAGAGGCCGTTTTTTAAAATTTCAAAAAACGATATTTAGAAGTTTAGAAAATTTCAAAAAACCTAGATGTAGAAAATGATTATTTCTATCGGTGTGCAAAAAAGCCATGGGAAATATTATATATTTTGAGTTGGTAAAAATGATAAATTTCTGGATCTGAGTTGGTGAGCACTAAACAGTGTCAAATTCGAAATATTTTATATTTGTTATTTTTTCTGTATGACGGAATACAAACTATTTCGGATTGAAATTTTGTAGGATTGTAGAATACGTCATTGTCAACATCTAGGATTATGTTTGGAATTTTCTGGAGCGTTAAAATGTCGATTAAAAAACAAAAAAAAAGGATCCATGAAGGACGGCCCCAAAATGACTTTCCGCTTGTGTCCACCATATCTGATCAGATGAAAATGGATTATTTTTTCAGAGAAACTGCAATGTTTTTTCGGGGAAGCTGGACAATACAATGTTGGTGTGGATAGCTCGCTCGGTGCTGATGGTAAAAGTGTCCCCCCTCCCAACGGAGTATTTTCGTATTTTTGGATTATATTTGCAATTTCTAAATTAATTGCCACGTCTACTTCTGCATTATAAAACAGGATTCTTAGTAGTTCCGTAGTAGCTAGCCGAAAGTTGTTAATTTACAATGTAGCATTATTATTATTATTGTGAAATATGTTACCTTTATTGATGAGTAAAGCTGATATAAATAAATAATCCTGGCCTCGGCATATGGAGATTATGTATGTGTCTTGTGTTTGTTAAGTTTCTATCTTAATAAATTAGGCAGGTCCCTTGCCTTATTTCAAAAAATATTAAGAGTGAATTAATTAATGTATTTTCCACGGCTTGTTAGGGATTGGGGGGGGGGGGGGGGGGTGGTGGTTTACGAAGGCAGATAGCTAGCGCTGCTTCATTGGTATAATAGAAGAAGAAAATATTACAAATTTAGGTGCATCGAGAAAAAAGATGCCCTCACGGCCGTAACCAAAAAACAAGAGAGCAAAACACGAAAAATAAAGGCCAGACAGGGGCCATGTCAAATTGTGACATCTGACCTTGCAAGGGTTCATAGATCCTTCAAGCATATCGGGCAGCATGTCAAACAATATGTAATTATATTAGAGAAAACATATTCATAATCATAAATCTTCACAAAATCCTGACTCTAACATCAAAAGGCACATTATATATTTGTATCTACGGATGTTGTTTCTGAAAGGACATGGATGTCGCCTAGAGGGGGGCGGGGTGAATAGGCGATTTAAAATTATTACGGTTAAGGCTTGAATAAATGCGGAATAAAACTAACGTTTAATTTATCAAGCCAAAACCTAAACTAGCTAGGTTTACCTATGTGCACCAACAACTTATGCTAAGCAATATAATCGACTAGGTGATACCAAGATATATAACTTCAAGCTCAATGGCTATCACAAAGTAAGTAGCATAAGTAAGAAGCTCGGGTATAGAAATACCGAGGCACTTGGAGACGATGATTTATCCCGAAGTTCACTTCCCAATGGAAGCTAGTCTCCGTTGGAGCGGCGCGATGTTCACCAATGTGAAACACCTAGTAGCCTTGATATGGCACACCGTATCTCCGTTGTGTCTTACCACCGATGTGGCGAGGCACTTGTCACTATGTTGTCGTTGAGGTTGACAACTAGAACCTTTACAAGGATGAAGCACACTCCACAAGTTGGAGGGTCTTCACCAAATGCACCGAGCCGCCAAGACTTGATGCACCAAGGCCGGGGCACACACCACAACTCAATTGGTGGCTCCCGGCAATGTCTTTGTAGCTACCAAAGCTCCGAGACGAACAAGGTTGAGCCACACTCCACAACCTAATTGGAGGCTCCCAACAAATCCCGTGAGCCACCAAGACTCCGAGAAATCAACAACCGTCTAGGGTACCAACGTGCCCTAGAGGAACAAGCTCTAGGGCACCCAAGCACCCAAGAGTAACAAGCTTCTCAACTTCGACTTCTACGTATCACCGTGGAGAACTCAAACCGATGCAACTAATGCAATGGCAAGAACACACTAAGTGGTCAAGTTCTTCAAACCCGAATCCAACCAAAGCAACTAATGCTTGGGAGGGATTTGAGAGGAAGAACAAAGGAGAAACACCAAGAAACTCCAAAGATCTAGATCCAAAGTGTTCCCCTCACTTAGAGGAGAAATCAATCGGTGGAAACGAGGATCTAGACCTCCTCTCTCTTTTCCCTCAAAAACTAGCAAGAACTATTGGAGGGATTGAGAGATAACCAAGCTCAAGAGGGTCAACAATGGAGGGGAGAAATAGCTCAAGAAGTTGGCAAAAGGTTAGAGTTTATTTGGGGAAGAAACCCCTTAAATAGGAGGCCAAAAATATGGCCGTTGGGCCATTTTCGCGCAGCCAAAACAGGGCAGCCGGCCTGTGGACCGGCCTGGGCCGGCTGGGAGGCCGGCCACCCCCCAGAGCCGCCCGGCCTTGGAGCCAGCCTAGGCTGGCCTGGAGGCCGGGCACCCAACTGCGATACGAAAACTTCAATATCTTTTTCATCCAAACTCCGATTTCGATGATCTTGGGCTCGTTGGAATCGCAAGGAAGAGCCCTTCAAGATTATGCAGAGAAACATCATAGTCCATCATGTGAGGATAAAACCAAATGAAGAAAGGTAAACCTTCTCATTTGCAAACCGGAAATGCAATATCTTTTGCAAATGAAGTCCGAAAGAAGTAAAACCAAATTTGATGGAAAGAGGACGACAAATGCAATCCTTGGAAATGATTAAAACAAGTAAAGGAGATTTTGCAAATAAATGGAAGAGAGAAACCTTCTGTACGGATGAGCCGGCAAAATCTCCAATACCGAAACCGCAATAGGGGACGCATATGAGAACCGTTTTCAGTGATCTTGGCCTTGTCATGAAAAGCACGACAAGCACCAATACCACACTACGATAAGAGCCAAATAGGAACGAATAAAGATGATGCCAAGGATGCAAAGGTTTGAGCTCTCTACGACCGATACGCTAAAGCTCACTTGAGAGCCCCTCTTGATAGTACGGTTACCTATCCTAAAACCCGGTCTCCCAACTACACCGCGAGACCGGTAAAATAGAAACCCTATCAAGATCATACCTTTTCCTTGCGCATTCCACTTGAGCTAGATGATGACGATCTTGATCTACTCTCAAGTGGATCACCTTTCTTGATTGTGCTCCACTCGGTGAAGACTCGCATATTGCTCCCCATACACTAATATGGGAGAGACACTCTTTCGCATATTGACGAGCAGTGGACTCGGCAAATCCCAAGGTTGTGTACCCCGGGTTGATTGAGGGGGAGAGAGTATGAACGTTGGTGGCTGTGACGGCTAACAGGGGGCGAGTTTACCCAGGTTCGGCCCCTCGAGGTGAGGTAAAGACCTACTCCTGCTTGTCTGGTATTATCGAGGTGGCTACAATGGCGAGATGCAATCTCGCTAGGGTTTGTTTGCTGCTTGCTTGACCTAGATGGCGCACCCTCCTGGCCTTTATATCACAGGCTAGGTCTCGGGTGGACGGTGCGGATCGCACATTACAAGATAAGGAAAGTCATCACCGGCCTAACCAGCTACTTGGGCCACACGGTACACTTCATGGGCTTCAATGGGCTTCCCTTGGCGTGACCCAGGTACCACCACCATGGGGTACCCGGAAAGTATCCCCACGACAGTAGCCCCCGAGTGCTTAGTCGAATCGCAGAGTCGAGTAAAGGACTCCTTCCTCCGGGCACGCCACCTGGTTCCTTTACAAGTCAACCTTCGACTGCAATCGTCTTGAATAATCGGGTGCGCCTCATGATCTTCTTGATTCGCCAACTTTCGACTGCCGTTGTCCTTAGTCATCGGGTGCGCGAACAGCGCTCCCGATGGGAGTAGCCCCCGAGATTAAGCTGAATTGCTTGCAATTGAGGTTAAACTCAATTTTTCTTCAGTCGAAAAGTCCGCTCCCGATGGGAGTAAAAAGATGACTCGAAATGCCCGAGTCAAAACTGGCCTTGCTCGACTTACTTTGTACTCAACCTTGATGGTCTACTAAATTGATTTAAACTCAGCTCTGAAAGCTTCCTTGTTGTTCATCCACTCGAATGATTAATTCGGGTGTCATCGGCTTGGTAAAGCTTACTACGTACTTGGCCAATTTGGCTTACTGCGTAAGTTTGCTCAGCTCATGGAGCTTACCGTATTTGTCTGGCACTCGAACGAGTTTGTCGAGTCGACTCGGCTCTCAGAGCTTACTGTATCCTAGTTGCACTCGAAAGAGCTGTCCGGGTGCTCCATCAGCCCGTTGGCTTACTTGATACGTCTCCGCTGATGACGTCAGGGCTGACGTTTTCGGCGTGCTCTGCATCCGATGGGACGTAACAGAGTGGTCCCAGTGTCAGTATTGACATGTTCTGACCGTTGGGCGCGAAATTTTCGTGGCATGATGACGGCGCCTCGATTCCCGCGCGTAGTGGGCGGCGTGGCCGGCGACGGTTGCTGTCTCCGCGCGACACGTGGACGGCCGGATGTTGCCTCGAATTGCCGCTTCGTGGAGGACGGCCAGGATGAATTGATCCCGCGGTATATAATTTTCACCGCGGTGGGGAACAGTTCATCCATCCCCATTTCGCCGTCGTCTCCCTTGCTTCCTCTCCATTGCTGCCCTTGCGCCCGATTCTCCAAAGCTTTCTCCACTTTCCCCAGCGAAGATGGGCTTGAAGAGGGCGAAGACCACCGAGGGCACCGCCGCCGCTGCCGACGCGAGCATGAAGAAAGTGGAAGGCGACTGGGTGAAGTCGTCGGTGAAGAAAGCCGATCTGGAGAGCCTCCGCGCGCAGGGGCTGCTGCCGCCGGCGGACCGGGCGGCCGTGCGCGCTCCGGGAAAAGAGGTACTCCCCTCTCCTCGCGATGGGGAACGCGTTTGCTTCGTGGAGTTCCTTCCACGGGGTTTCGGGTTCCCCATCCACGATTTTGTTCGTGGTCTCATGTTCGCTTATGGGATTCAGATCCACGATCTGACTCCCAACAGCGTCTTGAGCATCGCGAGCTTTATCGTGCTCTGCGAGTGCTTCTTGGGAATCTCTCCCAATTGGCTTCTCTGGAAGTCTCTGTTCCTCGTTCGCAAGAACGTTGGGAAGTCGAAGCAGGTCTACCCAGTCGGCGGCTTCAACATCCAAGTGCGTGGCGACACCACGTTCTTCCAGATGAAGAAATCTGACTCCGTCCAGAATTGGCGGAGGAAGTGGTTCTACATCAGGTGCGACCAAGAAGGCCTTCCCGACTTCGCGGCTGACCGCGCGTTGCAGAAGACGAAGGCGTGGACGCACCCGCTGTCAAAGGAAGACAGGGAGGCGACCAAACCGCTGCTGGCACTCCTCCGCGATCTTCTGAAGACCCTTGGTCGCGAGTCGGGTGGGGTGTACCTCATCGCCACCTTCTTCAGGCTCCGAGTGCAGCCACTCCGCCGCCGCGACCAGCCAATGTGGGCGCGTGCATCCGGCGATGAACTTGATGACGAAGGAGTCGAGTCGAAGGTGAGGAGCATCACCAGCCTCCGAGCCGCAGACACATGCAGCGTCAAGTGCCCGGTGCAGCCATATGGCCTCGACAACCCTGTGCCTGAGGTAAATGTCTTGAACCTTGCTTGTCTTCGGTTTTCTTCAGTCGAATCTTATTGCTTGACTCGAACTTTTTGACAGGGTCGTTCCAGCTTTGTTAGCCTTCCTCCGCTGATGGAGAACGGCCCTCACGAAGAGGCAGAAATTTTGAAGGAGGACAAGGAGGATGACGACGAACTCCCTTCCGCCAACTCTCCGAGCGAAGAGGTGGAGGAGGATGATGAAGACGAAGAGCCGCTGCACAAGCGGCAAAGGCGAAGGATTGGCGAGTCTGCTTCGGCTTCGTCACCCGCAAAGCAGGTGGAGGTGGAGGACGTGGACGAGGCGAGCGAGTCGTCTTCGGGTGCCAGGTACACGAGCGACCCGACAGAGCCTGCGTTCGTGCCTCCGCTTAGCTCTGCGCCACCGACTAGGTTCGCGAGACTGCCCTCCGTCTCCGTGGAGAGCGATGATGATCAGGACGTCACCAGGTTAGTCTTGTTTTGTCGAGTGCCCTTTTTGCCTTTGCGAGTATTTGAATTGAATTATCCTGTCCCAGCAACCGCACTGGTGCTGCCGGTTCTTCGCCTCCAGAGACGGAGCATACCTCTGCTCCCGTGCTCGAGCGCACCGCGAAGGCGACCGAAGAAGAGCCGCAGGCGGGTGGCGCGTCAACCTTGAAGGCTTCGACCTCCTCCGTGCCAGAGAAGACCGCTGATGCGACTTCGGTGGACGCTGGGTTGCTTGAGCATGTAAGTTTCTCTTGACTCAGTCTACAAGATCTGTATCGGGTGCGCGAACAGCGCTCCCGATGGGAGTAGCCCCCGAAGATGTGCGTGACTAGAATAGTCGGGCACAGATTGACATCTTTTTCTGTGCACAGCCGTTTTGTCGCCAACTGCTGGAGGGAGCCAAGGCCTTTTTGGGGATGGAGAAGGAGAAGAACCGACTCCACGCTGCTTTGGAGCAAGCTAACAGTAAGTACTAACCCTTGTGTTCGAGTGGTGCTGCGACTGTCTTCCTTATTGACTGCTCCGGTGATCCACAGGCGAGAAGGAGAGCCTAGCGAAGCGGGTCGCGGAGCTGGAGAGATCCCTGGGTGCGGCTCAAAAGCGTGAGCAAACCCGGGGTGATCGAGAGAAGACCCAGGTTGAGCGATTGCTCACACTCGCCAAAGCAATTGGAGGTAAATATCTCGGCTCATTGCCTACTTTGTCTTGTGTCGCTTTCTGATTTCTTACAAGTTTGGTCCTCTTTTCGTTGTTCAGAGCCGTGCGGAGGCGCTCCTCCGGAAGATACCTCCAGTGAGAATCTCGACCTGGAGAAAGCTGTTGGCTTTGTTGACCGCGCCTACGCGTATGCTTCGGCTGCGCTGCAGCAATCGTCGGCGGCGCTGCAGAAGTCGAAGGATGCCCTGGCGAGTGTGCACCGGAGCATCTTCCCCGAGCAGCCGTCGCCGGTCGGTGTCGATGCGCTTGCGGCTCCGTTTGAAGGCGAAGCGACCACCCTGGCGGACTTCACGCGTGCTCAGACGGTACGCGGCTCAGAGCTCACTTTCCAGCTCCTACTTGGTCACCAAGTCGCAGGTGACTTTGAGAAGGTTGTCAGCGACTTCCCTCGGAGGCCTGACGGCAAGACCGCGTCCCTCAGCGGTGTGAAGGTGCAGGCGAGTCAGCTGGCTGAGAAGTTGATAGCCACCTTCGAGAGGAAGATCGCCAAGGCTAAGGAGTTGGCTGCTAGGAAGAAACGCTCCCAGTCAGAGTCTGCCATGTAGTTTCCTTTGTCTTAGGGTTCTTCTTTTGGTCATAGCCTGTAATGAACCATACAGTTTGCGGGTCTTCTGGCCGCGGACAAACTGATTCTGAAATGTGAATATGTGCCTTCGAGTCTTTTGTCATACTTTCTTCTAGGATGTGATCTTTTCCTTGCTTGACACTGTCGAACTTGGCAGCCTGAGATGGGTGAGACTCCCGAGGTTGCTGGGGCCGCTGTTGTGGGTGAGGACGAGGATACTTCTTCGGCTGCACCCACTCGCCCTCGTCGTCGAGCTCCTCCAGCCCACGCGCGGAGCGCCAATGACCAACGAGTGTTCACCTATATGAGGAACAAGATTGTTGAACTTGAGTCGAAGGTGAGGACTGCCGAGTTGGAGTTGGAGCGCTTGAAGTCACGGCCTGCTGCGCCGTTCTCACAGCGTGAGGAATTCCTTCTTGGCCAGATAGACCTGATCAGTCGACAACTGCAAGGTTGGTCTTCTGACGCTTTGCTCTTGTTTCTTTATGCTTGCACTGTTCTAAGTGCTGGGTCTTCATGCAGATGTGAATGCTGACCGGACGGCCGAGCAGGGTCGAGTGGACGAGCGAGTGGATAGAGAAGCCGCCGGTGACTCACTCGAAGCTCGTCAATTTTGGTCGGACAAGTCCAAGGGCAGTATACTTGCAAGAATGCTGGATCGCACCTGGCGGGCTGCTTTGCTCTTGGAAGGTTGCAGAAACACTCTATTGCAGGTCAACAAGGTGTTCTTTCCGCACAACGAGCAACCTAGCGGACTGGCTGCGCTGCTGGAGAGGTACCGTGAGGGTAAAGTCAAGACGTTGAAGGAAGTCGTGCACACCAGCTTGTTGCCGGGGCGAACGTGGCGCTGGCGTACGTTCGAATGCATCGGCCCCATCTTCCCTTGGACAAGGTGCTTGACGGCTTGCCTGGAGCAGGTGACTACGCCGATACTCTTGCGGCTGCGCGTCAGATGATTCAGCAAGTCCAGGCCTTCAGCGAGCAGCTTGTGGGGCCGCTTGATGCGCCAAAGGAGGAACCTGTAGAGTAAGAATAGCAGTCTGTTGTTGTATGATGTTAGCTTGTAACGTAGATATGCATGTATGTAAGCCCATGTGATGTTATTCGCTTAATGTACAATGTGTGATTTTGCACTCGTAGACCTGTATGGCGCGAGCCCCCGAGTGGTTCGAGTGGCGGCCTAGGATTTTCGAGTTATGCCTATGCGGCGTAGCCCCCGAGTGGTTCGAGTGGCGGCCTAGGCTGGACTTAGACCTGTATGGCGCGAGCCCCCGAGTGGTTCGAGTGGCGGCCTAGGATTTTCGAGTTATGCCTGTGCGGCGCAGCCCCCGAGTGATTCGAGTGGCGGCCTAGGCTGGACTTAGACCTGTATGGCGCGAGCCCCCGAGTGATTCGAGTGGCGGCCTAGGATTTTCGAGTTATGCCTGTGCGGCGCAGCCCCCGAGTGGTTCGAGTGGCGGCCTAGGCTGGACTTAGACCTGTATGGCGCGAGCCCCCGAGTGATTCGAGTGGCGGCCTAGGATTTTTGAGTTATGCCTGTGTGGCGCAGCCCCCGAGTGATTCGAGTGGCGGCCTAGGCTGGACTTAGACCTGTATGGCGCGAGCCCCCGAGTGATTCGAGTGGCGGCCTAGGATTTTTGAGTTATGCCTGTGTGGCGCAGCCCCCGAGTAATTCGAGTGGCGGCCTAGGCTGGACTTAGACCTGTATGGCGCGAGCCCCCGAGTGATTCGAGTGGCGGCCTAGGATTTTTGAGTTATGCCTGTGTGGCGCAGCCCCCGAGTGATTCGAGTGGCGGCCTAGGCTGGACTTAGACCTGTATGGCGCGAGCCCCCGAGTGATTCGAGTGGCGGCCTAGGATTTTTGAGTTATGCCTGTGTGGCGCAGCCCCCGAGTGATTCGAGTGGCGGCCTAGGCTGGACTTAGACCTGTATGGCGCGAGCCCCCGAGTGATTCGAGTGGCGGCCTAGGATTTAGGTTGATTGCTCGCAAAGGAAGAAATGACAAGTCTTTTCCTTCAAATATCTTTATTGATTCTCGCAAACAGGCCGCCTCGTTAAAACCCTTCCAGTCCCCTTAGGTGCCCTGGCGAGGGAAAGAGTGCGTAAGAAACCTGCTGCTACTTAACAAGGTGAAGCTTACAAGCTGGGGTCGATCAGGCGTAGAAGCGGCGTAACTGTGCCACGTTCCACGGATTGCTGCAGACTGTCCCTGTCTTCGAGTCCTTCAGGCGGTAAGCTCCGTTGCCGATTGCCTCTGTCACAATGTATGGCCCCTCCCATGGGGAGGCGAGTTTGTGCACCTTCTTCTGCTTGAGCCGGAGAACCAGGTCCCCTGGGACGAATGCTCTAGGCCGCAGTCGCCGACCGTGGTAGTTGCGCAGGTCTTGCTGGTAGACAGCTGTGCGGCTGAGGGCGATGTCGCGTGCTTCATCTAGGACATCCACATCATCTTCAAGTGCTTCTTCCGCATCAGACTCGTCGTATGCCACCACTCGTGGAGCGTCAAATTTGATGTCGCAGGGCAGGACTGCTTCCGCACCGTACACCATGAAGAATGGTGTATACTGGGTAGATCTGTTTGGCGTGGTGCGTAAGCTCCACAGCACACTTGGTAACTCTTCCACCCAGGCTCCTGCGGCTCGCTTCAATGGTACTCGCAGACGCTTCTTGATGCCTTTGCTGACTAGGCCGTTGGCCTTCTCGACTTGCCCATTGGACTGCGGGTGCGAGACGGATGCATAACTGAGCTTGACACCTTGTTCAGAGCAGAAATCCCTGAATTCCTCGGCTGTGAAGTTCGTCCCGTTGTCGGTGATGATGCCGTGCGGCACACCGAACCTGAAGATGATTGACCTGATGAAGTTGACCGCTGAGGTTGCGGTTGAGCTTGTGATTGGGACCGCCTCGATCCACTTCGTGAACTTGTCGACTGCCACCAGGAGGTGAGTGTGCCCGCCTGGGGAGGATTTCTTGAAGGGACCTACCATGTCGAGTCCCCATTGCGCGAAGGGCCACGCGAGTGGTATTGTCTTCAGTGCCGACGCTGGTGCATGCGGCTTGTTGGCGAACTCCTGACAGCCAACACACTTTTTGACCAGTTCTTCTGCGTCTTGCATTGCGGTGGGCCAGTAGAACCCTGCTCGCAAGGCCTTGGCCACCAGTGCTCGACTGCTTGCGTGGTGCCCGCATATGCCGGCGTGGATGTCGAGTAAGATTGCTTGGCCATCGGCTGGATCGATGCACCTTTGGAGGACTCCTGAGATGCTTCTCTTGTAGAGCTCGCCATTGATGATGGTGAAGCCTTTGGAACGGCGGACGATGCGCTTGGCTTCGACTGGGTTCTCCGGCAGCCGCTGGTGCAGCATGTAGGCCAGATACGGGCTTGTCCACGTGGGCTCGACCAGCATTATCTCCATGACCTCCTTCTCCGTGCTTGGCGGGTTGGCGGTGCTTGTTGTCGATGTAGAGGGTCCTGGCTGGGGCCGGACCTTAATTGAGCGCTGTGTGATGCACTCGAGGAAGACTCCGGGTGGCACCGGAGCTCGATCTGAACCTAGGTTGGCCAGGACGTCAGCTTCTTCGTTGCTTTCGCGGCCAATGTGCCGCAGTTCGCAGCCGTCGAAGAGGCCTTCCAGTTGATTGTACAGCTCCCTGTAGGCTATCATGTTGTCAGCGATGGCATCGCACTGCTTCATGGTTTGCTGCACAACCAGGTAGGAGTCGCCGTAGATCATGAGGCGAGTGGCGCCGCAGTTCTGGGCCATCCGCATGCCGTGGATCAGGGCTTCGTACTCTGCTTCGTTGTTGGAAGGAGTTGAGAACTTCATCTGCAGCACGTACTTCAGCTTGTCGCCTTTAGGTGAAATGAGCACGACTCCTGCTCCGGCTGAGTTGAATTTTTTGGATCCATCAAAATACATTGTCCATGCATTGGACAAGTCGGGCTCGTCGGGCAGTTGTGCTTCTATCCACTCTGTGGTGAACTCTGGGAGGACCTGGGCCTTGATTGCCTTCGGGTGTGCGTACTTCAGCCCCCATGGCCCTAACTCGACAACCCACTTGGCGACTCTTCCTGTCGCGGCTGGGTTAGTGAGGATGTCGGATAGGGCAGAGGAGCTTACCACCGTGATCGGGTGCTCGGAGAAATAGTGGACCACCTTCCTGGACGTCATGAAGACTCCGTATGCCAGCTTCTGGTAGTGCGGGTATCGCTGCTTGGAATCAGTTAGCACCTCGCTGAGGTAATACACAGGTCGCTGAATAGGGTGACTCTTTCCTTCTTCCTCCCGCTCGACTACGAGTACGGTACTGACCACCCTGTTCGTGGCTGCCACATATAGGTACAGTGGCTCGTTCTCATGTGGTGCCACCAGCACTGGAGGGGTTGTGAGGGTCTGCTTCAGTTTGTCGAATGCATCTTGTGCCTCCTCTGTCCACTCGAACTTGTCTGCCTTTTTCATCAGTTGGTAGAAGGGCAGGGCCTTTTCTCCCAACTTACTAATAAACCGACTGAGTGCTGCGACTCTGCCGGCTAGGCGTTGTACTTCATGAAGTTTGGTCGGTGCAGGCATGTCGAGTATGTTCTGCACCTTCTCAGGGTTGGCTTCGATTCCTCTCGCAGAGACAAGATACCCCAGTAATTCTCCGGCTGGGACGCCGAAGACGCACTTTTCTGGGTTTAACTTGATCTGGTACTCGTTAAGCGCGTCGAAGACCTTGCGGAGGTCGTCGATGAGGCTGTCCTCTGTGCGGGTGGTGACGACTATGTCATCGACATAGACCTGGACGATCTGTCCTATGAGCTCCTTCAAGCAGGCCTGCATCGTGCGCTGGTATGTGGCTCCAGCGTTCTTCAACCCGAAGGCCATCATCTGGTAACAGAATACACCGTGTGGTGTGATGAACGCCGTCTTCTCCTGGTCCTCGACTTTCATCCTGATCTGCTGGTACCCAGAGTAGGCATCCAGGAAGGATAGGCGTGCACAGCCTGCAGTCGAATCGACGATCTGATCAATCCGCGGGAGCGGAAAGTGATCCTTGGGGCAGCATTTGTTGATGGCGGTGAAGTCGACGCACATGCGGAGTTTCTTCGTCTTCTTCTTTTCCACCAGTACCGGGTTTGCTACCCACTCTGAATCCTTTATTTCCCGAATAAATCCGGCGTGAAGCAGCCGGTCGATCTCCTTGCTGATAGCATCTCTCTTAGGACCCGCGAAGCGCCTCAAGGTCTGCTTGACTGGTCTAGCGTCTTTACGGACGCGTAAGGAGTGCTCGGCGAGTTCCCTTGGTATACCTGGCATGTCAGAAGGTTGCCAGGCGAATATCTTCCAGTTCTCGCGCAGGAACTCGACGAGCGCGCTTTCCTATGCGCTAGTCAGGCTTGATGACACCCTGACCGTCTTGTCGGCGTCCGTCGGGTGTACCTGATGGGCCCTTGTGTCGTCGCTTGCGTTGAATGCAGATTCCTTGGATGATTTCTTCCGTGGTGGAAACAGAGTCCTGTCATTGTCGACTGCCATCATCTCCAGGTGCTCGTCCATCCCAAAGAACTCAGAAATCCTGCTGAACTCGCGGTCGCAGCTGTCAGACCGGTCGAAGTCGCCTTTCACCGTGATGACACCCTTTGGTCCCGGCATCTTGAGCAGGAGGTAGGCGTAATGGGGCACTGCCATGAATCTGGCGAAGGCCGGACGACCCAGTATGGCATGATATTGTGACTTCCAGTCGACTACCTCGAAGTCGATCGCCTCTCGCTGGAAGTTTTCGGGTGTGCCGAATATGACGTCGAGTGTAACTGTTCCCATGGGCGTGACTGCTTGCCCTGGTACAATACCGTGGAAGGTATTTGCTGATGGCGTTAGGTTGGATGTTGACCTGTTCATCCTTCTTAGGGTGTCGGCGAAGATGATATTTATACCGCTGCCTCCATCCATGAATACCTTCTTCAAGGTGTACTCCCCGATCTGAGCTTCGACTACCAGAGCAGCGTGCCCGGGTCGTGGTATCGCCGGCGGGTGGTCCGCTCTGGAGAAAGTGATCGCTGTTTCTGAGCCTCTCAGGTAATCGGGTACTGCGGGTGGATTGGTGAGTGCTTGGTAGACCTGGCGGGTGATGATTTTCTGGGTCCTGTTGGAGGGACGTCCCTTCTGTATCATGTTGATCTGCCCACGTGCTGCCGGGAACACGTTAGCAGGATCCTGCGGCTGTGGCTGTGGTTGTTGTTGCTGTTGCGGGTAGAAGGCCAGCGCTGCTTGCGCTGGGTTGGCGACTGGAGGAGGAGGTGGCGCCTGGAGGGCCAGCTGTGCGGCTGGCTGTGCCACGGGTGCCGCTTGATTATCACGCTGTCCGTTCTGAGGGACTATTTGCGCAAACGCCCTGTATATCTTACGCGCCTTTCTGCAATCCTTCAATAGGTGGCGGGATCCCCACTTGCCTGTTTCTAGGTCCCTAAACATATGATGCTTGCAGGGTTGCTCTAACTCTTCTTCTTCGGTCAGTGGGCGTCTCCGCCACTCGCGCTTGCGACTTCCGTCTCTATGGTAGCTGCTGCCACCGTCCTGGTTGTACTGCCTTTCATTCTCACGGGGGGTTTCGAATCCCGCCGCTACTAACTCGATCGAGTCGTTGCCGACGTAACGCGGCTTCTTCTTCAGGCGCCCTTCTCGCCAGTTGCTAGGTCCTGCTTCTTGCCTCGGGGATCGTGGTGCATCACGAACAGAGTCTTCCCATCTGCCCACTGATTGGCTATCTGCATGAGCTCGATCATGTTCCTCGGCCTAAGCCTACCAAACTCCTCACGGAGGTCGCGGCGGTAAACGCCGTGCATGAATGCGTCCATTACCCTGTCTTCTGAGGTGGCTCCGTCCATGGTGTTGCGAAGTAAGGTCCACCGCTGGATGTACGAACGGAGTGGCTCGTCTCGACCTTGCTTGCACGCCTGGAGCTCAATGAGGGTTGTTGGCCTTGCGTATGTCCCCAGAAAACTCTTCACGAAGGCGTTCCTGAACTCGTCCCAGGTGCTGAAAGCGTCCATGGGCTGAGTGTTGAGCCACCCGCGAGCAGATCCCGTGAGCATCAACTGGATGTACTGCATGGCAGTAGTCGAAGTACCACCTTGACAGCTGCACGCGATGAGGTAGTCTTCCAGCCAGTCCCTTGGGTCTTGCTTCCCGTCATACTTGGGTGTCTCCGCTGTTAGCTTGAAGCCTTTGGGCATCTTCGTGTCGCGGATGTTGAAGCTGAAACATGCGGCTCCGCGTGGCTCGAAGTCGTCGTCGTCGTAGTCGTTGGCTTGTGCACTCGCCGCTCGCAGCCGTCGACTGCGGTCCACCCTTCTCTGTGCGACGACGTTACGGACATCTTCGCCTGGCTGCGGCTGTCGCAGTCGAATTGGGGCTGGGTCTGCAAGTGGTGCGGGTTCACGATCGCGGCGGCCTCGATTCTCGTGCACCCTTTCTGCTAGTGCTGACTTTGCCAGGACTTCCTCGACTTCCCTGAGGGATTGAATTTGTCGCCTGTGGAGGCGGGCGTGGGCGTCACCCTCCGGCGGCTGTGTTAGTCGCAGGTAGGTTTCGACCGCCATGAGGGCCGAAGCGGGTGTCTTGGGGACGGGGATTCCGTCCGCATCTTCCGTCATGAATGACGACTCCAGATTGCGAGTGAGGTGGACGCGATCAGCTTCTGGCACCCGTGGCATGCGAGCCCTGTGACGTCCTCCTTGCGAGACTTCCTCTGATCCGGCCAAAAACGAGTGTGCTGCCCTCCTGGCACTCGACGCGTCGGCTAATTCTTTGCGCCGAATCAGATCGGCCTTCTCTTGGCGGACTCGCTCGGACTCCTTCCAAAGCAAGTATTGGACCGCCAGTTGGTCTTCTCGGGGTTCATCTGGTGAAGGGAACGTGCCTTCGTCCACGTGCTTCATGGCCTGGATCGCCATCTCCCGAGTGATGGTGAGTCTTGTCACCCTGTCCGGCATGGTCACTTCCAGCGGGTATACGGGTTCCCCGCCGTTGGATTGTTGGAATCATGGTTACGCCGGCCTCATCTGCAATGAAGAACAGCACCAGCGCCAGGGAGTCGATCTACACCGGCCTCCTCGAGTTCGTCCACCACTCGCCGGCGGATCTCCCGGCGTACGCTGAGGTGCAGCAGAGCACGTGGATTACCTGCGGTAGTCTGCGCTATCTGGTGGACAGTCGCGGAACGCTCCGGCCCATGCTGGCCACGTTGCGCGCGACGGACGCGCCAGCATCTACATCGACTGCGCCGACCGCGGCTTCACCCGCCGCGAAGATCGCATCTACTGCGGCCACGGCGATCACGTCATCGACTACCGCGAAGATCGCGTCCACCTCGACTGCGTCAGCACCATCTACGACCGCATCAACGGCGACTGCGGTGACCACACCCGCGGTCACCAGAAAAATCGGATCTACTGCAACCCCGGCGCGAAACAAGTTTACCCAGACCTTCTTGTCCGCGCCCCGGATGAAGCCAAAATCTACGCCAATCGCGCCTCCGCATCGCGGAGTCGCCAGTAGCAGTGGCCGTGGCACCCGCCACGTCGCTGTGATCTTCGACTCTGAGCATAGCTCAGACGAAGGAAGCAGGACTGGGAGCATCAGCCCCACTCGGCGGGTTTACCCCGCGCAAGTCTATATGGCCAGCCCAGCACGATCCCACAGACGGCGCCAATTGACGAGCAGTGGACTCGGCAAATCCCAAGGTTGTGTACCCCGGGTTGATTGAGGGGGAGAGAGTATGAACGTTGGTGGCTGTGACGGCTAACAGGGGGCGAGTTTACCCAGGTTCGGCCCCTCGAGGTGAGGTAAATACCTACTCCTGCTTGTCTGGTATTATCGAGGTGGCTACAATGGCGAGATGCAATCTCGCTAGGGTTTGTTTGCCGCTTGCTTGACCTAGATGGCGCACCCTCCTGGCCTTTATATCACAGGCCAGGTCTCGGGTGGACGGTGCGGATCGCACATTACAAGATAAGGAAAGTCATCACCGGCCTAACCAGCTACTTGGGCCACACGGTACACTTCATGGGCTTCAATGGGCTTCCCTTGGCGTGACCCAGGTACCACCACCGTGGGGTACCCGGAAGGTATCCCCACGACACATATCTTCACATTCCCTTATCTTGTATGTCGATCAACTTGCACTTAGCCTTGATCAACATATAATCTTCTTCTTTTAGCCTTGACTCCAACATATGGAGTTCAAGCATTCCTTATGGACCAACACTACAAATATAACTCAAGGCACACATTAGTCCATAGAGATTGTCATTAATTACCAAAACAACATATGGGGGCAACCATGCTCTTTCAATCTCCCCCATTTTGGTAGTTGATGACAATTCCTTTTAAGAGGGTTTATATAATGAATTAAGCAACCTTGCAAGACTGTTTATATAATGAATTAAGCAACCTTGCAAGACAAGGATGCATGAGCATGAGAGGCAAATGCTTAAGAACCAAACGAAAGCATAAAACCAAATTCCCTTAAACCCTCTAAAACTTCTCCCCCATTGGCATCTGATGTCTACTACATGCTTCTATTCTGGTAGAGTTGTTGGGCCTCCAAGCGCAGATGTTTGTAGGACAGTGGCAATTTTCCCTTAAGTGAGTAACCCAAGGTTTATCGAATCCACGAGAGGTAGAGGTCAAAGATATCCCTCTCAAGCAACCCTGCAATTAAGATACAAGAAGTCTCTTGTGTCCCCAACACACCTAATACAATTGTCAGTTGTATAGGTGCACTAGTTCGGCGAAGAGATGGTAAAATGCAAGTGATATGGATGGTAAAAGGTGATTTTGTAATTCTGTAATAAAAAGGGCAGCAAGCAAACAAGTGACCAAAGTGACTAAAAACGGTGTATCAATGCTTGGAAACAAGGCCTAGGCTTCATACTTTCACTAGTGACTACTCTCAACATCATTAACATAATTAAACACATGATAGTTTCCACAAAAATACATGCGTGGTAGACGTTACTCGGAGATCATTCTTTTGTGGATCAAATAGGATGAGAATTGCGTAGGGCTACGGAAAGCACACCTTAAAGTTCGTATTCCACATCTATGTGGACACTTCATGCTGTCACTATCCGCATCCAAAGATAGTACTAACAAACACCACAACCTATTTCTTGAATAGTCTCTTTCTTCAATAACACAAGCATCAAGAAACATCATGATCTATTCAATCCAACAAATAAAGAACAAACTCATGATGAAGATCCTTCCAATCTATTATCCATAGAGTCACACACGGCACCCATCCTGTCACCGAGTTACCATGATCACAACGGTGGCTCCAAAATTATACTAAATAACACCACTTGAGCAACATCATATCCATTACACATAGGGAAACATCATGTATTCAACTACACTAACAAAGCTCATGATCACAACGAAGATCACATCATGGGAGAGAGAGATAACCACATAGCTACTTGTATAAGCCTCAACCCCGGTGAGGGACTACTCCCTCCTCATCGCGGGAAGCAGCGGTGTCGATGGAGATGGCTCCGGCGGTCGATCCCCCCTCCGGCAGGGTGCCAGAACAGGATCTATCTGACCTCCGAAACTTGTCGGTGATGGCGGCGGAGCTCTGTTGCGTATTTGGGAAAATCCTTCCGGGGTTAGGGTTTTTAGGTCGAGGATGATTTTATAGGCGTCGGAGGCGGCCGAGGGGTGCCCCACAGGGTAGGGGCGGGTCCCACCCGCGGGTGGGCCCTAGGCCGCGGCAGGGGGCCGCCCCTGGCCTGTGTGGGTCCCCTGGAGTCGCCCTTCTGGCTCCCTTCCTCATTTCTTCCGAGAATATTTCCAGAAGTAACTTTCTGCAACAAAAACAGCACAAAAACAGGGAACTGGCACTGGCATCTTATTAATATGTTAGTCCGATAAAATGCATAAAAATGATATAATTGATAATAAAAACATGTGACAACATCACAAAACTAGCATGGATCACTCAAAAATTATAGATACGTTTGAGACGTATCACCATCCCCAAGCTTAACTCCTACTCGTCCTCGAGTAGGTAAGTGATAACAAAATAATTTTTGATGAGACATGCAACCAACACAAACATGATCAAGATAGTAATGTCAAGCATAGGATGTGAATGAAGTGATACAAAAAATTGTCTAGTTGATAGCAAGAAAGCAATGAATAACCAAGTTGAATCATTCAAGCAAAACCTTTCATAAATAGTACGTTAAAGACATGAAAGCAATGTGATCCACATATTTGATTAATCCACAAAGGTAATAGTTCCATGAAAAAAAAGTGTTTAAGAATCAAAACAAAGAAGATGCAAGTTTTAGCAAAAAGCTTCAACTTCCAACGATAAAGTCAATATAAAGATTCATGTTTAATCTGACAATGCAATATGATCAATGATACCCAGGCTCAATGCTAGAGGTTTGCTTTGGTGGAGATAGAAGGAAGAGGAAAACTGACTCAACATTAAAAGTAAAAGAAAGGCCCTTCGCAGAGGGAAGCAGGGATTAGTCATGTGCTAGAGCTTTTTTTTATGAAACAGAAGTAAAACAATTTTGAGATATGCATGCTTTCGTCAACGACTTCACAACAGAGAAGCTATCTAGTCCCCCATAACAAGCAAGGTTTTTTAGACTTGTGAGAGCAGCTGGTTTGTAGAGGAGCGAGTACGCTCTTCATTCTCCTTGGTTTCACCACTGTCCAATGTTTGAGCTGATTTCTCAGATTTGCATTGCGCGGAGGAGAATGGTGAGTTATATTTTATTTTGCTTAAGCTGCCATCGGGTTGATTCAAGTGAGGACGTAATCCATGAACACCGGGTGAAAGGGGGGAAATGACCTTGCTCGTCACGAGTTATATCTAGCTCTCTACTGCTCCCTCATGAGCTTAAAAACAGAGGCACAAAAAAGGAGTATTTTGAATTTTTAAAGATAGCACATGACAAATTTACTTGGAATGGCAGGAAATACCATGCATAGGTAGATATGGTGGAGTCAGCTGGCAAGATAGTTTGGCTTTGGGATTTGGATGCACGAGTGAACCATACACTCAGTACGAATTTTTGGGCTTAGCAAAGAAGGTATTTGAAGCAAACATCTAAAATTAACCGGTAACAGAGTAGCATAAGACATTTATCAATCATAACCATAAAAGCTGCACATCGTCTCCAATGTTGACCAAACAATTCTTTTGATGGAAAGATTAGCTTAATGAATTAACGACTACGAAACACCACACAGTTTCAAGTTTTTAACAGTATTTCTTTACTAATCAATTCCACTCAAATAACCAGCAAGTTTGAGAATTCATCTTAATATGTCAAAACAAATGAGAAGTATCAATTATCCACACAATGATCTACAATACTGCAGGCTTTCGTTTCATTCCAATATCACATGCATAGCATTTTATCATTCTAACAAATCAACCAAGCAACCACAACAACTCTCTAACAAATATAAGTGAAGAACATGAGAGTTTAACAACAACTACTAGCAGCTCTAAACAAGATAAAAGCTAAAAGCGAGAGCTTACTAGCAAACAAACAGTAGCTAAGAATACTCAACAAGATATAAGCGAAGCAAAGGAGTATTCAAATGAAAAAGCGGAGCGTGTCTCTCTCCCACACAAGATGGATAGGATCCAACATGAATATGACCAGCAAACAAACAAAACAAAACTAAAGGCAAAATAAAATGACGCTCCAAGAATAGCACATAATATGTAAAGTGATAAAAACTTAGTTCAACGAAGATGACCTCATGATAGTCGATGAAGAAGAGGGGATGCCTTGGGCATCCCCAAGGTTTGACGCTTGATGGTTCTTGATATTCAGAGGGGGTGCCATGGGGGCATCCCCAAGCTTGAGCTCTGATCCATCTTCAATTTCTTCATTATCCTCTCCTTTGGAACTTAAAAACTCACTTCACACGAAACTTCTCATAGACTGATTAGAGGGTTAGTGCTCATAAATTAAAATGCACATGTGTTCAACTCAAGACAAATTGCAAACAACTTTATTGGGCATTATCTACTGTTTACTAAGCCTCAGTGTGACACTCCTTTTCTAGAGTATCACATTTGACGATAGTAAAAGAGACGAATACAAATAAAAGCAGAATCTGTCAAAAACTGAACAGTCTGTAAAGATCTAATTGTTCGAGGCACTTTTGTAGCTCAAATCAGAAAAGTCAAAACGAACGAAAGATAGCTAAAAGTATCAGGCTTGCTGTCTAAAAATGTCAGAAAAATATAAAATTCAGGGATTTTCTAGATTTTCGAACAGTGAAGGACAGAAATCTGTTTCTGGACAGCAAAACAACACCTCGCACTTTCAATGCATTAGAGGTTAAACTTGGCACAAAAAACCAAAAAAAAAATATACAATGAAGTTGCTACAGAGGCAACAACTCCATGACTCAGGAAAAACAAAAAGCAAACTGAAAGTAAAAGACGGGTTGCCTCCCAACAAGCGCTTTTCTTTAACGCCTTTTAGCTATACATGATAATTTTAATGATGCTCTCATAAAAATAAGAGTTAGAACGTAAAAGAGAGCATCATGAAGCAAATATCAAACACATTTAAGTCTAACTCTCTTCCTATGCATAGGCATCTTGTAAGAAAATAAATCATTGGAGCATAAAGCATTAAGCATAGGAAGGCAAAGCAAGTGCAACATTAAAACCTTCAACATAAAGAGGGGAAACTTCATAAGATGAAAATTTATATAACCACACTTCCCTCTCTCATAATAACTTTAAGTAGAATCATAAGAAAACTAAATAACATAGCCATCACATAAAGCATTTTTCTTATGATTCACATGCATAAAAGTATTATTATTACTCTCCACATAAGTAAAATCTTTCTCATTAGTAATAGTGGGAGTAAAACTATCATAGCATCATAAATAGGAGGAATATCATAATCATAATAAACTTTTTCCTCAATAGTAGGTGGACTAAAAATATCACATTCATCATTATAATCATCATATATAGGAGGCATAGTATCATCAAAGCAAATTTCCTCCTTCCAGCTTGGGGGACTAAAAAGATCATATTCATCAAAACCAGCTTCCCCAAGCTTAGAATTTTCCATAGCATTAGCAATAATGGTGTCCAAAGAATTCATGCTAATAACATTGCTACTATAATGATTATTATGCAAATAAAGTTCCATAGGTTTTTTAATTTTCTCTTCAAAAGCATCGTGACCAATTTCAAGATTGACTTGTTCTTGGCCCTTCTTATTGCTACTCTTGGACTTATTCTTGATATTGGAGTTGAATCCAAGTCCACTCTTGTCATTGGGGGATTTTTCACACTCAACATGTTGTCAAGTGTGGCCTTCCCTTTATGACGCTTCCCCACATCTTTCTTCAAAGAAGTGGCTTGTGCCTTGTGCTCTTTAGTCTTCCCTACAAGGTTAGTAGCTACACAAGTACTAGTAGAAGTTGAGGCTTCATTGTTAGAGCAACTAGGCACGAAATGTAATTCAACATATGATTTACCACTAGTGTGAGACGACGAATTACAAGGACTAGCACATGGCATTATAGCATTTTTAGTAGAAGTTGTGCCATTGTCCACATGAGGCTCACTAGATATTACCTTGGTAGCGATAGCCTCATGAGATAACTTTAGATTATCATGAGATACTAGAAGATCATCATTAGAGCTAGAGAGCTTTTCATGAATTTCTACCAATTTTCCATACTTGCTAGTTAACAACTCAAGTTGAGCCCTTAGCTCAACATTCTCCTTTAAAATGGATGCTTCACACGAAATAGAGTTAGTAGCACAAGCATCAACATTAATAGCAATAGGAGAACAAGTTGGAAGCTCTTTTAGCAATTTAGCTTGGAGTTGATCATGGGACTTAGTGAGATGTGCAAGAGAACCTTCCAAGGACTTGACATCCTTTTCAAATTTCTCATTAGCCTCAAGGAGTCTAACAATTTCAACAACAAGCTCATCATTTGTTATTTTAAAATCATTAGCCACCTTGAGAGCTCTATCATGGGTTTCATTTACTTTAGATAACTCTAGAGTAAATGTCTCCTCAAGAGATTTCTTGGTGGTTTGTTCTTCTTCATTAGCTTCCTCAAGATCCGCAATCATGTTCGCATACTCACGTTCGCGGCTAAGACTTTCATCTTCACGAGCTTCCAAATTTTCAATAGTAAGCCCTCGCTGAACAAGGGTGCACATGATTTCATGGAGGTTCTCACAAGCATTTTCATTCTTTGAAAGAGCATTAAGAACCATTAGACCTTTCTTACTAAAGTAAGCATCATCATCATTTTCTTCATCATCATTATTATTGTCATGATCATCACTACTTGACGATTTAGCCATGAGACAAAAGATGGTTGATGAAGTTGAACAATTAATTAATGAACTACTCAAGTTCTCATCTTGCTCCATAGATAATTGGGTTTCCTCTACATTATTAATAATACAAGGATTAGAGGGAACACAAGCATTTTTATCATGGCAACAAGATAAAGCAAGCATATCATCATGAGATTTATATAGGTGATTTTTTGAAGATATGCAAGGACTATCAACACAAGCATGTGAAACATTTATAGTGCTAGATGTGTTTGAGTCCAAAGATAAAACATTGCAATAAGATAGAGATGAATTATCATCTATAAGAAGATCACTATCATCATTGCAAAATTTATCCCTACTCACCATTGCATTATTTTGTGGCTTGCCACATGTAGGTGAAGTAGAAGAAGTTGAGAACTCATCACGCCCGGAGGTGGAGGGAGAACAATTATTCCCACAATCAATGGACACACCACATTTGTCTTGAAGCTTGGTCCATAGCTCATGAGCATTCCGATAAGGAGAGATCGACAAATCAACTGCATTTCTCAAAGCCATGAAAATTGCCTTCGAAGCTTGAGCATCTAGATAAGAATTTTTCTCATCCTCTAAAGATAATCTTTTCGGATCCTTTGGAGGAGAAAAACCCATATCTAAAATTCGCTCTATATTTGGTTTAATGACCCTAAAAGAATTTAGCATGCGATTTCTCCAATCATCATAATTTGTGCCATCGAATATTAACAAAGAGGCATTGTGCACTACACCACTAGACGACATCTTTAGTCTCTAGGCCGTGAAGCCTTATAAAGAGAGAACCCGCTCTGATACCAATTGACAGGACACGGATGTCGCCTAGAGGGGGGGGGGGTGAATAGGTGATTTAAAATTATTACGGTTAAGGCTTGAATAAATGCGGAATAAAACTAACGTTTAATTTATCAAGCCAAAACCTAAACTAGCTAGGTTTACCTATGTGCACCAACAACTTATGCTAAGCAATATAATCGACTAGGTGATAGCAAGATATATAACTTCAAGCTCAATGGCTATCACAAAGTAAGTAGCATAAGTAAGAAGCTTGGGTATAGAAATACCGAGGCACTTGGAGATGATGATTTATCCCGAAGTTCACTTCCCAATGGAAGCTAGTCTCCGTTGGAAGACAAATGCATTACTTGCTGCTTATAATCCTAAGACAAAAATTCATGTGAATGTCCAGAAAGTGTATAATGTTGTATGTCTATTAATAAACTCAATTGGATCAACAAGATTCAAGTTAAAAGTTCAAAATATGCATCAAACAATGTTGGACAGAATCTGTCCAGAAAACTGACAGCAGCAAAACGTATTTTTCTACCTGACTTACGCATGTCTACAAATTCTGAAAAAATTCATGCATAGATATTATGAAAAGTTGAAGTTACAGTAAAAATATCAGCTCATTCGAAGTTACAGAATAAGAACTAAAAATCAAACCGTGCACAGATCTGTGCTGGAATGAAATCTCCGCATGCAAAACAACAACTTTTTCATACCAAAATGGGTAAAACTTGGCACTTTATTAAAAATTCCAGAAACTAAACTAAAAACTAAGTCTCTTGTTACAGCAAGAGGACACAAAGAAAATAAAAACAACCGGGTTGCCTCCCGTAAAGCGCTTTCTTTATAGCCATATAGCTAGGCTTACTTACTCGGTATCAAGATGGTTGGAGTGAGGTGGCTTGGCATCCCCAAGCTTAAAGTACTTACTTGATATATTTAGGGTGAGCCTAGGGGTAACATCCCCAAGCTTGAGTGTTTGTCCCTCTTGATCTTTGTTTATCACCCTCAACTCTTCCACTTGAAAAGTTCTCTTCACACATAACTCATCATAAAACTTGATTAGAGGGGTTAGTGTCTCCATAAATTAAATCTCTATAGATACAGCAAAGACATGTCATGAGTTGATTCTAAACATTAGCTACTGTTACTTATGGTTGTGCATTGCTCTTTGATAAATAGACCCACACAAAACACAAGTAATGAGAGTAATGCAAAATAAAGACAGAATCTGTCAAAAACTGAACAACCCGTAAAGAGTGAATTTTCAGAGGCACTTATGTTGCTCAAATCAGAAAACTTTGAACTAATGAATTGTGTAATAATTACTGAAGATTGCTGTCGTAAAATATCAAGTCAAAATTCCTTTTCTGTGATTTTTAACATTTTTCCCAGTGAAGCTTAGGAATCTGTTTTCTGGACAGCCATGATAGTTTTAATGATGCTCACATAGGAATAAGAATTGAAACGCAAAGGTGAGCATCAAGGAAAATAATGAAACATATTTAAGTCTCACCCACTTCCTATGCATTGGGATCTTGTAAAAAAATAAATCAATAAAGCATATAGTAATTAGCATAAGAAGGCAAAACAAGTGGGACTTCAAAAGTTTCAACATAAAGAGAGGAAACTTAATATTATTGAGATATTTAGAGACATGTTTCCCTCTCTCATAATAAATCTCAGTACCATCATGAACAAACTGAACAACATAAGTATCATATAAAGCATTCTTGTCATGATTCACATGCATAAAAGTATTATTATCATTACTCTCCTCATAAGTAAAATCCTTCTCATTAGTAATAGTGGGAGTAAAACTACCATAGCCATCATTGTAATCATCATAAATAGGAGGCATATCATGATCATAATAAACTTTTTCCTCAATAGTAGGTGGACTGAAAATATCACATTCATCATAATAATCATCATATATAGGAGGCATAGTATCATCATAAGCAATGGAATAGTTATCTTCCCAAGTGTGTTCATTTGTAAACATATCATCATCATTTTTACTAGAAGGAGAGGTTTCAAATATATAATCATCAGTAGCAAAAGGATTTTCAAACACCTCATCCCCAAGCTTAGAGCTTTCCATATCATTAGGAATAATGGTGTTCAAAGAATTCATGCTAATAGCATTGCCATCACTATTATGCAAACAAACTCCCATTGGTTTAATTATCTCTTCAAAAGCATCATGTCTTAATTCAATATAAAGTTCATAAAGATCTCTAATTTGTTTGTTGTTTTCCATTTTCTAATTTTTTGGGTTTTTGATAAATGCAAAACTGAAAGTAAAACTAAGAAAAACTTCACAACCAAACAAGTTAAAGAGGAACCTCCCCAAGCTTAGATGATTGCAAGATATAAAACAAGATAAAATAAATCTAAAGTCTAGTGCACACAAGAATAGAAACTTAAGCGCTACGCTCCCCGGCAACGGCGCCATAAAAGTACTTGATAACCCCCAAGAGCAGGGGATCACTGTAGCACCTCTCAATGTGGAAGAAGGGTATCGATCCGTAGGAGCAAGAAGGAAAAGTTATCTATTCCCTACAACTAAAGTGTCACAAGTTTTAGTTGATTATGCACTAAACAAGTTTAAAGAACAAGATGGTTGATTTAATGGATGGAAGTTTAATGTAACAAAACAAGAATGTGAAAGTGTCCCAATCCTCTTCAATGCAAGAGGACAAGACAAAGGTGTAAACGGTGCTTGGAAATAAGGCCTAGGGATCATACTTTCACTAGTGGACACTCTCAACAATAATAATATAATTGAATACATAGATATTTCCTCTTCACTATGCTACCCCGAACTATCCTCTGGTTGGATAACGAACACCAATCCAATGTGTAGGGCTACAAAAAGCACACCTTAAAGTTGCATTCCACATCTAGGGACACTTCATGCTTGTCACTATCCGCATCCAAAGATAGTACTAACAAACACCACAATATCATAGAGACATCCAACACAAATAATAACTCATGATAAGTATTCATGTAATCTTTAGCCTAAGAGCCACACATGGTGCACACACTGTCAACTTCACACCATGGGACAAGGTGACTCCGGAAATTACATTAATAAAACCACTTGAGTAGCATAATTCATAAGATAAAGAAGAGTAACATCTATGGATTCAACTAGATTACAAAGCTCATGATCACATAAAGATCACACCATGGGAGAGAGAGATAAACCACATAGCTACCGGCGTGAGCCCTCAGCCCCGATGAAGACTACTCCCCCTTCATCATGGAGACGGTGGAGATGATCTTGCTGTAGATGTTGATGATGAACACGCCGGAGGGGGGTGGAGCCCTCCGGAGGTTGATTCCGGCGACGTTTCCCCCCTCCGATCTTCTCCGGCGGCAGCCTTCTGCCTCTCTGTTTCTGGTTTTGTGTTTCTCCGCCGCCTCCCTCTGGAAAACGTCGGGGGACTATTTTTACAGTCGGTTTTAGGTCACGAGGAAGCTTCGGGAAGAAGGATCGACGCAAACGGAGCCACGAGGCCCAAAAGAGGTGGGCCCACACGGCCAGGTACAGGGGCCGTGTGGGGCACCCTCTTTTGGCCCTCCGGCCTCCGTTTGCTTGCTTCCTTCGCTCCGAGGTCTTCCTCCTTCCAAAAAAATGATCCCCGTAAATTTGCAGCTCATTATGACGTCGTTAAGGCCCTGAAATAAATAAGGAAAGAAATAGGGTTTTTCTGCCTGCACAGGATTAATTCCATAAAAAGGGGAAATCATTATTAATTACCAAAAATCATTAAATAACAGTAATATACCCCTTATATGATGCAAATATGAATGGAATACAAGTATTATAGTGCAAAGTTTATGTATGCATTTTACATGCATCATATGCATAGCTTAGTGTAATACATCTTCATTTTTGACATATTTGGATTGGCATAATCAATTTTTAGATGGAAAGATTTGTTAGTGTTCATTATGTGGACAAGGAAGCCTTTTTGAAAGGCAACGTCGAGCATGATCCGGAAGAGATTGTGGTGGTGTTTGACCATAGTCCAAACTATGTGGAGGTTGTGGAAAAAATAAGGATTGCATTGGAATGGACTGATCCAAATTATTTAGTTGAATTGGAGGGGAGGCATAATGTTGGTTTTGGAATGCACTCTCGTTGGAAGACCATGCCTCTCAACTCCCAGTTGTGTTGGAGTCTATACTAGGAGATAGTGTCGGGATCTCAAGATAAGGCTCTCGAGTTATTTGTCACAAAGAAGGTTGATTTGAACCGGTGTGCTTCCGATGAAGTGCAAGACACAACGTCGAGTCCACCTCGCATGACCCAACATGAAATGAGCCAACCAACAATTACCCAACAAGAAGCTAGCCAACCTCCAAGCCCAATTCGAAATGACCATTATGAAGCAATGGAAGAGGAGATTGATGAGCACGAAGACGATGAGGGCGAGGTTGAGCTTCATAACAATTATGTTGGTGATGTGGAGGCATATGTTGCGCTAGAGGACATGAACCATGATATTCCTTATACCCGAGGTTACGCATCGGACTCATAGGACGATGGCCTCTTGGAAGATGTTGATGAGGATGGGTTCACGGCTAAAGAAGCCGAACTTTTCAAGAAGGTGGTGGGACGGGATCATAGGACATCATTGTTCCATGATCTTAGTCTAGCGGATAAAGCCGTGGTTGATGGTGGCGCGAGTAAATTGCTTGGACCAAGGCCAACATCGAAGAAGGATATGGATCCAACAACTTATGGGATTGTTGAAGGAGCGAAGTTTGAAAGCTTCTTGGAGTTAAAGACATGGCTTAAAGAGTATGCGGTTAAGTATTATCGACCGTTCAAGGTGGTACACTCCGATGTTAAAAAGCGTTACACGGTTAAATGTGAGGAGGAAGGGTGTCCATGGATTGTGCGTGCAAGACCATGGAAAGGGGGGCCTATTTGGTGGATAAAAAGTTGTGTGTCGACACACATGTGTGATGGTAGGGATGTGGATGATGAAGATGTTGAGGATAAACACCGACAGCTAACCTCCGACTTCATCGCCTATAGACTTTCCAATACCATATCGGCACTCCCGACTTTTACCATTAATGGTATCATAGATATGGTGAAAGGCCTCTTCGGTTACACGGTGAAGTACGGAAAAGCGTGGAAGGCTAAGCAAGACGCATTTAAGATGTTGTACGGTGATTGGGAAGAAGCATATAACCGACTCCCTAGGTTGTTGGGAGCGATGGTGGCTACTAACCCGGGAATGTATTGGGTGGTGGAGCCATTACCCAAGAAGACCCGGATCATCAATGGTGCACTCGTCCGGGTATTTCGCTGTGCATTTTGATCTTTTGGACAATGCATAATGGCATTTAAGCATTGTAGGCCAGTTATCTCCGTGGATGGCACATTTTTGACCGGTCAGTTCAAAGGCACACTCTTGGTCGTAATAGCTCATGATGCGAATAACCGTTTGCTTCCTTTGGCTTTTGCTTTGGTTACGGCGGAGAACAACGATAACTGAGAGTGGTTCATGAATCTTGTACTAACCAAGTGCATTGAGGCTCAAAGAGAGGTTTGTGTCATCTCGGACCGCCACCAGAGCATACTCAACGCGGTGGAGATTGAAATTCCAGGCCATGCTCGTGTGCACCATAGATGGTGCATGAGGCATTTTGTGTCAAACTTCTACAGGGCATGTAATAGTAAGGAGTTGTCCGACGATCTCAAAGATTGTTGCCTCACTTTCACCGAGCGACATTTCGCGAGATTGTACAACAGATTGCTCACTCTCACAACTTCGGCTGGGGGTCAAGAGTTTTTGCACCGACATGAATCACAGGTCCACAAGTGGGCGCGAGCGTTTGACGAAGGGGTTAGGAGGCACGGTGACATGACAAGCAACATGGCTGAATGTTTCAACAATGTGATCAAGGGTGTCTGTGCATTGTCTGTGACCGCAATAGTTCAATATACGTTCGACAAGTTGAATGTGTATTTTCAGAAGTACAGTGAGGAGACTGATGATCAGATTGCAGGAAAGACCATCACCAAAAAGAAGTACAAGTACCTGCCCGAAGTTGACAAATGGGTGTCATACCAGTCAAGGAAGTCGGACTCCCAAACTGCTCAATGTTTTGATAACGATGAGTGGATTTACCAAGTCAATGAGCCGGGAGGTACCACAGTAGGTGGTGTGCAACACGGAGGGCGGGCATGCAAAGTCATGCTAAAAAAAGGAGAGTGCTCATGCCAGAGGCCTCAGTTGCTTCATCTCCCATGCTCACACTTGCGGACGGCGGGACGCATAAGAAAAGTGAAGGTGAAAGAAGTTGGCCCCGTCCGCGTGTCAGAATACTCTATTGAGGCAACAAAACACACATGGGCTAGTAGATTTCATCCTTACTTTGACCAATATGAAGCGAGTACTTCGTGTCCTTATACTTTGGCGGTGTAGTTTGACATAACCCAAATTGGGTCATCACACGATGTGGCAGGTGGTACTCAACAGCCCACACGCATATCATTGGGCACTGTAACAGCCAAAGGTATTCTTCCTCGATGCACTTCGGGTTCAACTCGAATCCCGATGCGTGTCCGAAGTTAGTCACATAACCATATGTCAGCCAGTTCACCTAGAACATAATACATCAATTAGTAGACGGTTCGATTTAAGAGGTAAGAATGGTATCATACCATTTTTACCTGCTCGGGGGTTAGCGCATCAAACTCGTTGGTGTACCGCACATAGTCCATCTTCGAGTTCCCACTATAATCGGAAACCACGTCCCACATGTATGCCCACGTAGGCCTACGTAGCGGGTTTCCATGGTCCTCCCAAGGTTTGAAAGGCAATATTGTCGGCCAACCTACCGGGAAGTGTTCCCACATCCAAACCGAAAGTAGGAGCAATGAACCACCCATACAACCCTCTTTTCCGATTCTACGGCAAGCATCGTCCAACTGCACAAGTGGACGCACAATTAGATAATTTGTTTACCGTAATAGGTGGAGAAAATATGAAACATTGATTACCTGGCGGTATAAGTAGGCCAGTGCAGCTGAACCCCAGCTTAGTTTCCTCCTACCACTTAACGCCTTCAGCCACACCCACGGAGCGTGCCGACCACCGGCGTCAGCAAACAAAGACCTAGAGATGACATACCACACGTATGCACGTGCATACTGCAGAATCGTCTCCTCATTAGCGTCAGCGGGGCACTGGCTAAACTGTTTTTTGATCCAAACATATGTGGCACCAGAGGGGTTTCTTTCCTTAGTCGGGTCTACCTTCAATGGAGGTACCTGACCAATAAGACCAAACATCGACTCACGCCAACCTGCAGAATCTGTGCTAAAACACACAGGATCTCCGTCGATGGGGAGTGCAAGGATCATCGAGACATCCTGAAGAGTCACGGTCATTTCCCCGGTGCGGAGGTGAAAAGTATGCGTCTCCGGCCTCCACCGGTCAATAAGTGCGGTGAGGGCAGCAGGGTTCATGTTCGGCGTCGACCGAGTAACTAGGCTGAAGAACGGAAGGAGTCCTAGACTCGTAATGTACGGTGTGTACCGCTCGTCATATGGCATCACATTGGACGAGACCTCATGATACCTCATCCACAGTGGTGAAAAGACCTACACAAAATCACAACTTAGAACATTACAAGTCCATATAATATTCTCATATGACACAATTATCTATATATGTACCTGCTGCTCATCCGCCATATACCGCGCACGGTGGTGTTTATCATATCTTGCATCGATTAGCTCCATCCTATATTTTTTATAGATCCAACCAATATGAGATTACAAATAAATTTCACAATATGAGAGAGCAAATCTATATAAAAAATTCATAATATGCATTCCAACATCAATACACAATCTCCAACGGTTAAAAAAAATAAAAAAAAATCTACCAAGTATATTGTATTATTGTACACATATTTGACATGCATCTACTAGAGCTAAGCTAACTGGTTAAATCAAATTACAAAAAAAACATTACATAAGCCTACAGATTGCAAGTGATGTACAGATGCTAGAGCACTAACCATATTTGCAATATTCCATACGAAATTCGAAATCTAGTATGAACTAGGGTTTCACCTACAATTGCAAAAATAACTCAAATACAACACCTTTTTTGGATGAAATTGAGGGGATCGGATGAGAATACCTTGGGGAAGGGATGGGACACGAAATCTACGGAGAGATTCGTCAGATTTGCTTGGTTTGGGAGGAGGATCTGAGAGGGGGAGAGAGAGGGGTCGCGGCTGCCATGGAGTTCTTCTTTTCGGGGACGAACAGGTAAGTGGCTCGGGTGCCTGGGCGCGGCGACTAAGTCTGGGAGGGCAGCGCCCCCGTCGCCGGCGCTACCGTAAAGAGGGTAGCGCCCCAGACTGGGGCGCTACCTAACGAACCTGGGTCCTGCTTTGCCACGCTGGCAGGGACGGCAGCGCCCCTGACGGGGGCGTTACCCTAGGGCAGCTCCTCGGTGTAAGGCGCTGCCGTAAAGGGTTAGATTTGAAAAAAGTTTCGAAATGGGGTTATTTCGTGCTGAAGTTTGGCCACGTGGTCATTTTCGTCAATTTTCACTCAAAAGGACAGCTATGTGTGCCACTGAATGATGAAAGGGGAGTAAATATCTTCATAAGGAAAGCTGTGTTCTGCTGTATACACTGTACTATGTCGACCAAATTTTGTCGCTTCGTCACAAATATCCCGGCATGCATGCATGTATCTTTCGGGTGCCAGATAAGCGCAAATGCAAGTATCTGAATCTTCTATCGCCTTGGCAGTTTATTCCTGCAGATAGAATCGAATAAGGAGCACGTATAGGCCGGCCAACAGTTGCAGGCAACATTCCTGCGTCCATAAATACCTTCCTGCATCCTCATCCATTCATCAAGCGAGTACTTGGCTTCCACACACACAAACGAACCAGACGAGAAGCAAGAAGAAGATCGGAGGCGATGGAGTACGAATACCAGTACAGCAGCAGCGGCGGCAACAGCTTCGCCAAGGAGAAGAGGCCTCCGGCGAGGAGGGGCCAGGTCAAGCTGCAGATGGCGAGGATGCTGAGCAACCTCGTGTCGCCGAGCGGCGCTGCTTCCGCTGACGGCTCGAAGCAAACGAATAGCAACAGCTTTAGAAGGGAAACAAGCTACAACTTAGATGGTGTCAGCGTGGGACAAAGTGGTGTTACTACTACTACTAGCTAGCTGTTTTTCCTTTTCTTTTTCTTTCCCTTTAGAGGATTTTAGCAGGATGGTCTCTCTGTCTATGTACTGACCACCTGTTTGATTTGATCCACTGTACTGCACCTTGGCTTGAGTGGAAAGGAAAGGAAGTTCCATCTGATACAGAAACTTTGGGTCTACATTGCATCAGGGTGTGTGCTTGTTGGGTAGTTCATTTTTCGATTATCTCTCTTAGGTTGTTGGAATAGATCAAATGTAAACATCAAGTGAAAAAAATCATTGTTCATCATAGTAATTTAGTATTTTCCAGTCCTCTTAACACAAGTATTGAACTTTGATATTAAAGGTCCATTCTGATAAATACCACTCCATTACTTTGAAATTTTAGAAGAAAAATTGGTGCTTGAACCAAGAAGCCTCGATGCTCATTTTCTTTGCCTTGATGCTAAGAAAAAGTTCATTTGCTTGACGAAGCAGATATTTTCACATTGCAGCATCGCAGGGATGAAAAAAAAAAATCAACTGAGCAGGTTGGCAGATGCATATATATTGATATGGACAGAAAAATAATGCGAGGTTAGTATCCATATCTGTTTCATTTTGCAAAGATGCAAACATTCGATACTGACGCAACTTCGCTTCCCATCATACGGGATCATATGGAATTGTTTTCTTTTTCAAAAACTATTGCATAATTTAAGTTTTTCTTCTTCTGTAGAGAGTTCTTTTCAGAAAATAATCCGACTATATTCTACTCAACCAAATTAGATCAAATTGAATAAACTGAAACCTGAGCATAATAAATATCTCGGATAAAGCTTAAAGTGACATTAAACCCCTTCGTAGTCTCTATCTCTAGCTCTGTCTTTTTCATCTCGATTTTTCTCAAGACATTAAATGAAAACATAGGCTTTGAAAAGTTGTACGAGTGTATCAGCCCAATAGGTGGGAACCTAAAGTCGTTGAACGCTCATTGACCGAGGACACCCCTTGCAACGCAAACTGATTTGAGTGTAGTCGATATTGCGATTGAATTGGTAAAAAGGGGAGTATATATCACCACACTGATGACCACATCACTTACGAGTTTTGCATGATCAGTTGACGACTTTTGGTAGGCGGTGACAATATACAACACGAACCAGCACTAAGCGTCAATCAATGACAAGTGATTTAAAAAAGCCCATGTCCGGTTGCCTAACCTAGCCCACGGAGTTTCCTCGAAGGCTTACCGTCCAACCTAGCTAGATCCGCACGAGCTTCTCTGATGCGCACCCTGTCGTGGAGGACCTCCTAGTCACCAAATGCGGTGAGGGGGAGGACCTCCTAGTTGCTGCATTTTCGTCTATTCATGTGAAGACTACAACGCCAACAACTGCCTGAAGATAGAGAAACATCGGTGCCACCTGCGGCCTACCATGTACTAGCAGTACTCGTGAGTCAACCATATCAGTTGTGCAATAAAAAAAAGTGTTTATTAGTACTATATGCTAATTTCTTATGTAAGGCTATCTTATCAACTTTGTAATGGAACTAGAATATGTACTACTACCACTAGATAATCCACATTTTATATGTAAATTCGTCAAGTCCATTGTATTGCAGCGCATGTACAATTATTTAAAAAAGTCTCATCGACTATGTGAAATGATCGAAACAGAAAAAAAACACTACTAATTAATCCAGTACTCATGTCATCATTTCAGATTCTCATCTCACTAAAAAATCATCCTAGTATACATAGATATTTCACATAAAAGGTGCCCAACGTACCAGATCAGATATTATGGAACCGGATATACCGCAGGATGGATGAACATGCCGAGGACACCTCGCTCGTCAGCGATGTGCCTCCGGATTCTCCCATAACCCCCCTCACCCCAATTCTTTCCCCACGAGTTTTTGAAACGCCAATATTTGACACCCTTGGAGTCTATGCCATAACCGACAATAAGGACGTAATGCCAGCGGAGCGTTGTGCCGTCAGGTAGAGTTGGTGGCAAGTATTCAGTATCTATGATGCCTCCTTTGTAACTATTCATGCTAGGTGGCCACTGAAGAAGGAGAATCACTGGTTGCATTGCTACTGCCTCTTCAAGTGCTTCCTCGGTTGTGGAGACGGTATTGAAACCTGATATCGTTGCAACTGTTGCTTTGTTGCCCCTATGGCACACACCATGACTTGTGTCTGTATATCCGTAGGAAGATTCACTTGAGAGTCCATTTTTCTGTATATACTCGAGAGCAGGCTCTGAACGACCATCAATGCAGCCATTACTCTCTGTATCACAGTCGATGAGCTCTTGAACCGACAACATGATTGATTGCTTGGTCTTCATGTAGTGTAATGCTTCAACCGAGGCTATGACAGCCATGGCCCAACAACACCCTGTCACAATTAATTGCATGTTTGTTATATTACTACAAATGCATGTGTTGTTCAAAGCACAAACCGGTACTAATATAGATCGATCCTGACACTTACCGCAACGGATTTGTTCTCTCACAATAGGGGAGACAACACCAGCTTCAACCCAATCAACCTTTGACCGGCGGAGAGGCCCCACAAGATCTCCGTAACATAGCGCGTCCAGAGCGGACCTATACTCTTTGTATGTATCGTAACCATGCAACTCTACATTAGACTTGAAGATAGAGAATCTATTTCGTCTCGTCTCTTCATCTGGGTATTGAATTCCGTATTCGTCCATCCAGTCCTGAAACTGCACTACGATCGTTGCGTCCTCTCCTCCACCGTTTTGAGTATCTGTGACGTTTTGGCTAACACTCAGTCTTATCATCATACTCTCCGTTCCAAATTAAGTGACACAGCTTTAGTATAACTTTGTACTAAACTATCTACCTTAATTTGGAACGGAGGAAGTATAACATTGCAAAAGTAAGTACTAATATCGACGAAGAAAATTACTATCCACGAAGAAATTTACTTGGGCGTTCTGCTCGAGGTAACGCGCTGATGCTCTCCTGATCACTGCCAACCTCTTTGCTCTCAGCAGCATGCAGGTTCTTGTTGCTCATATGCCAAATTTGACCTCCAGCAACGGAGAGGGCAGATACAACAATAGCAGCATTCAGCATGTGATCCCTGCAAAACAATTCAATATTATGAAGACTTCCATAGCAATATATCGATTCAAACTAGTTACTAGCAATATATATACCTGCGAAAGAAGAAGCTGGAGCGGCGGCCAGGGGTGGCAGCAGCATCGCCAAGATTCCTCTGCGTAGGCAAGTTGATGACCACCGGAGATGCAGTTAGTACATTCATATACACAGGCGGGCGACCGATCGAGAGAGGAACTGAGACAAGTGAAAGATCGATGGAATTAAGCTTTGGCTTGGGCATACGTACATGTAGCAGCGGCAGCGCCCTGCTGGCCCTTGGTCCGGCCACCGTCCACCGGGATAGCGCCGCCGGGGCTTGGCCGTAGATCCGGCGCGACAGCGTGCTCCGTGCGACACGAGATAATGCCGGGAGAGACATGAAAATCCTCGCTCAATCTGGCAATTATGCTGATCGATGTTCAGCCGCAATGTATTTTATTTGTTCACATATGGCAATGTATTGTATTGTATTGTAGACACAAGGGAAGAGGAGGAGGAGACTGGATGATCCCCGTTTCCGAGTTCATGTCAGACAGGACTACAGGAGGGTCTCTGGCTTGTATACGTGGCTTTCTTTTCATGTGCAATCTACATGTTCTATTCCGATTTAACTGCCGGAGGTTGGATGCCCGATCCATAAACAGACGACGTACGACAGGCCGAGTAGTGGTCGTGAAGACAAGCTTTATGGTTGCCCTCCGCCCTCCGGCCCAAATTAATCTGTCCATCAAGGTAGTCGGAGTGTCGGACATCACTACCAGACTCAGGGTATATGCCGAGCGCTGTAGCGGCCCGGCATACAGGGCAAACCCTCGGTATCTAGTTATCGTATGCCGAGTGGACACTCGGCCGGCATCTTCTCGCTCAGCATTTGCCACATAAGCGCTCAAGCATATAGACGTATACCGAGCATTTTTAATGGCCTTCGATAAACAACAACTTGGCACACATGGGCGGACAACGGACTACGACAGCGGGTCATATGCCGAGTGCCCCACTCGGCATATAGAAAGACATGTGTATAAATCTAGGAGTCCCTGAGTCGGCTACCTCCTATATGCTGAGTGGCCCACTCGACATAGAGCCGACCCAAGGAACATGCTATATTTGTACATGTGTCCATCTAAGCGGATTTCCAAAACCTAGGTATATCGGAATCCTTTTGAAGCTTGTCTAGAATCGTATTTATAAGTTTTTATAAGAAAAAATTACGCACATAGGCATTGGTCAGAAATTTTCCCTTGTAAACTTGTATTGTAGTGTTCTTCTTACTAATTTTTACAGACATCACAAATATTTGTGTTATTTTACACATGTCATAGTATTTAAAGAACATAGAAAATTTCACCAAGTTTGGGTTGCTATGGGCAATTTTCCGTCGGGTCATCTCACCATTAGTGTGGCCCTGTAATTTCATCAAATTTCAAGAACTGGTTACTATGGAGTGTTTTTAAACGAGGCAAAAGTATTGCCATTTCATTAATTAAGAAGGGGAAAAAGCAAAGTCGCATACAAGGCCTAGGACAAAATAAAAACATCAAATCAGCTGCACTCGGGGAGCATGAGTGATGAAAAAACAAAAGGCCACTCTCCCAGATTAAAATTCCCCAAGCATTTGAACCCCGCGATGATCTAGAGCCTCTCATCCTCCTCTATGTCCCTGATGAGACGAGAGGGCATTGGAGCAGAATAATAGAGCACCCGTGCATTGCACTAGTTTTTCAAATCTTCCAAGTGGGAAGGATGAGGATGGAGGCAATAGCTTTACGAGGGAGGTGAGGATGCAAGACGGTTGTTGACCAGCAGGATTTAACATCATTGAGGTTGATCCGAAGATACTTGTGGATACCAAGCCAACTAATGATCGTGTTTCAAATGCGAACATAATATGGGCATTGGAAGAGAAGGTGGCAAGGTCACCAAACCTTGCATTATCCTCCAAAAACCAAGAGAGTCCCCGCCCAAAGAAAAGCACGCTCAAAATACTCAATGTTACGCAAAGCTCCGCGAGGAACCACCAAAGATGTATTAAAATAAAGATCCGAGGGCACTAGCACCCTGGACATCTTAATTAAGGTAGAGTCCACCCGGGTGAGACTCCAGAAATTCTCTCCCGACGGTAGTCGAACCCTGGAGGCTGGGATACGCCACTGCGTCCCTTGCCACTAGGCTATTGCCTTGTTCTCCAAAGATGTGTTATGGTCGATTGCCTGCGGAGTCGAAACAGACACTATCTGCATCTACCGGTCATCGTGATTCGTGGGATGAGCACAGTGGCATTCTGAAAACAATCTTGTTCTCTAAGAATTGAAAATTGACTTGCGAGAGCAGAAGACGAAAATTGACAGCACCAAGTATCTAGTAGGAAAGTTTGCACGAATGACACTATTAACGAATTTTCCAGATTATAGCAGGAGTAATAAAAAAGATGCAACGGGAAAGAAGCTTATAGACTTATCTTTTCGGAAGCACTAATGTGTGAACCCACCTAGGTGCCAATCAGCCGCCCATCCACAGCCCGATCGAGCCAAGCAGTTCGTGGCAAAGAAAGCAAAAAGCGCAGGAAGCACCACGCAATCCTTGATACCTACGTAATCTGCTTGCCCTGATTTGCCCTGATTTTCTTCCGGAAAACCATGTACCACTGCTGCTTCTACCTTGCCGTCCAAGTCAGCCGGCTAGCTGGCACTCCGCACTCCCGCCAAGCATGCTACTCTGTATTAAACTACGTGGAAAGTACAGAGCGGGCCCACGATGGACCGACCACGCTATCCGAGTCACTGCCACGTGCTCACCTCACCGCCCCACTTGTCACTGAGACATAGTACAGGAATGCTGCTGCCGAATACTACTCGCGTGCCGCGCCGCACACGCCCGCGCTTTGGGACCCACCGGCCTGCTCAGCCTCTCTCTACTCACGGCCGTGGCTATATATGCGCTCAAGTGCAGCCTCGAGGAATCCCAGCCTCGAGGAATCCCTCCCTCTTCTCCCGGCCGCCGGAATCGCCTCGCCGAATGGCCACCAAGGGGTACCAGGCTCAAGCTCCGGCGATGCCCGCGGCGGGAGAGCGCGCTGGGGCGGCAGCACGGCGCCGAGCCATCCGCAGCCGCGGCGCGGCCAGATCAAGGAGAAGATCATCAAGGACATGGTCGCCGTGGTCGCCAGCGTGGCCGCGGGGCTCGTCGCCCGCGCCGACAAGAACGGCGGCGGCCTCCCGGTCGCCGGCGACGCCGACGGCAAGTGAACATCCCTCGTTCCCCTGCATCCGCTCCGTCGATCTGTGTGCCCCCGCATGTCCTCTGCTGCTAATATGTGCTCGTTTTAGTGCGCGCAGCTGAGGACGGAGCCGAATAATCAACAAACTCCTACTAGTGTCTTGTATAATTTGTATTTCGTCGCGTCAGTCGGTCCTGGACGGATTCAGTTGCCGTATTTGAGAAGCAACTGGTCCATCCGTAGTTTTGTAGTCTTCTGGATCTTGGTGATCTCCCCTGCGATTACCTTCTAGTTGTTGGTGGTAAAGCCTCGGCTGCATCTCGGGAGGTTGCCATGGTTTTAGAGTGCTGACCTCCTGATGTTGCCGCTGCGTTTTCACCTTCCGCACCTGGTCGAGTTTCCTGTTGTTTGCTTGTCTTTGGTCGTGTGTTTTCTGTAAAAGGATGGACGGATCAGCGAGTATTATGTTAGGGTACTGACAGGATTCACTCACTTAATAGAATTGTGGCTACAATATTCAGGGATTACAGACACAATCATTCCAGTAGCTATGAACCCTAGATCTAGGGAAAGGAACCTTCGCCGCCGCCAGCCGTTCTGATCCCTAGGATGATCCGCACTCTTGTCCTGCCTGCTGCTATGTAGTGCTTCGCTTGTGCAGTGCCGCTCCCGTCTCCCATTCTGGGCCAAGGTACCTCCGGTTGGGCTGGACCAGTCTTCTGGGCCTGGGTCGGAGTGGTGTCACTCCCATAGCATCGTCGGGCCCAGTGGGTGCAGGGAGGGTGCTGACATCCCCTCCCCCTTGAGAGCCGGCTTGCCCCCAAGCCGGTGCTGCAGGGAATCGTTGGAGGAGTTCTTGCTTGTCTTCCCAGGTAATGTCCAGCACCGCGGGGTCTGACCACTGAACCTGCACCTGTTCTCGCCGCCCCGTGGATGTGCGTCTCCAGCGGTTGGCGATAACCTTCACAGGGTATGTGGCAGTATCAGTGACAGAAGGCAGGACAGTTGAGACTGAGGTACCTGGGAGAAGGGCCTTCTTGAGTTGAGAGACATGGAAGATGGGGTGGATCTTCGAACTTGGCGGCAACCCAACCTCGTACGCCACTGGATTGATGGCGCGGATGATGTCGAAGGGCCCGTAGTAGCGGAAGGAGAGCTTGTGATTGGCGCGCCTTGCGACAGAGGATTGCACGTATGGCTGGAGCTTGACGAAGACAGCGTCGCCGGGCTCGAAAGTGCGCTCTGTTCTGAGCTTGTCCGCAGAGGCCTTCATGTGTTGCTTGGCGTGGTGCAGATTGTGCTGCAGGAGTTGTTGCATCAACTGTCGTTCCTTGAGCCACTCATCCAGCTGTGGCAACTGACAGGTTGAATCTGCATCGATGCCCCAGTGGCGCGGCTCATTGCCGTACAAAGCCACAAACGGAGACATGTTAATCGCGGAGTGGAAACTCGTGTTGTACCAGAACTCACCCAATGACAGGAATTGGTTCCACTTGCGGGGACATGCGTGGGTGAAGCAGCGCAGATATATCTCGATGCACTGGTTTACCCGCTCGGTTTGGCCGTCTGTTTGAGGGTGGTAGGCCGAGCTCATCCTCAGTTCGTTGCCCATCAGGGTGAACAGCTCACGCCAGAACTTGCTTGTGAATATGGGGTCGCGGTCGGAGACCATGATTTCTGGGAGGCCATGGAGTTTGAAGACATTGTCGAGGTAAGTTGCTGCCACTTTTTCCGCTGTGAAGGGGTGGTGCAGAGGAATGAAGTGGGCATAGTGGGTGAACTTGTCGACAACGACCATTATGCTGTTGGCAGAACCTGAGGTGGGAAGTCCTTCTATGAAGTCCATTGTGACCATCTTCCAAGCGCGATCAGGAGTAGGAAGCGGCTCGAGGAGTCCTGGGTACTTAACCCTCTCTGGTTTGGCCTGTTGGCACGTCAGGCAAGTCTGCACAAAGGCTTTGATTTGCTGCTTCATTTTTGGCCAAGCAAACAGACGACGGATGCGGCGGTACGTAACGGGGAAGCCTGAGTGACCAGCTATTTTGCTTGCATGGAACGCAGTCATGATCTTCTCCTGGAGTGGAGGTGATCCACCTAGCCAGATTCTGCCTCTGAAAAACAGCACCCCGTCTTGCAGGGAGAAACGCCCTTTGCTGTCAGCTGCAGTTTGCAACTGCTGAATCCAGTTGCTGGCTTGGGGATTTGAGCAGTAGCTGGCACGAACCTCCTCGAGCCACGCTGGTTGGCAGGTGGTGATCAGCTGTAGGGAGTGTTCCTCCGAGTGTGGACGCCGGGAAAGAGCATCGGCAGCATTGTTCTCAGGTCCACGCCGGTAGCAGATGCTGTACTGGAGACCCAGGAGCTTTGTGAAAGCTTTTTGCTGCCAGACAGTTGTCAGCCTTTGTTCCTCGAGATGCACCAGGCTTTTTTGGTCAGTTCTGATAGTGAATTTCTTGTGTTGCAGGTAGGCACGCCATTGTTCTATGGCCATGAGAATTGCAATGCATTCTTTTTCATACGTGGATAGACCACGGTTTTTGGGGCTCAACGGTTTGCTCATATAGGCAATGGGGTGGCCGTCTTGCTGGAGGACAGCACCCACTCCTGTGTCACATGCATCAGTGTCCACGACAAAGGGTTTGGAGAAATCAGGCAACTTGAGTACTGGTGCCTTGAGCAGTCTCTGCCTCAGTAACAGGAATGCAGTTTCAGTCTCCGTTGTCCAAACGAACGGCGTGTTCTTCTTCAGAAGGTTGAACAGTGGGCGAGCCAAAATACCGAAGTGTTCCATGAACTTACGGTAGTAGCCCACGAAACCCAGCCAGCTGCGTAATTCTTTCACATTTGTTGGAGTGGGCCAGCTGGCTACTTTGGCCACTTTGGCTGGGTCAGAGGAAACCCCACGCTTGTCGATCACGTGGCCCAAGTATGCCATCCTCTGCTGGCCAAACGAGCACTTGGAGAGCTTGACCTGCCACTTGTCGCGTCTGAGAAGGTCCAACACCGCTGTCAGGTGCGTGAGGTGATCGTCGAGGGTGGGGCTGTAGACCAAAATGTCGTCGAAGAAGACGACGACACATTTACGAAGCAGAGGCCGCAGGGTTGAATTCATCGCGCCCATGAATGTGGCTGGTGCACCGGCGAGACCGAACGGCATCACTTTGTATTCCCAGTGTCCGGAGTGTGTTTGGAAAGCTGTTTTAAACTCCTCGCCTGGAGCGAGCCTGATCTGATGAAATCCAGCGCGTAAATCAAGCTTGGAAAACCACTTAGCCCCGGCCAGTTCGTCGAGCAGTTCATCAATTATGGGCACGGGGTACTTACTGACAACTGTCATTGAGTTCAGAGAACGATAGTCGACACACAGACGCCACGTGCCGTCCTTCTTTTTGACTAGGATGGCAGGAGAGGAGAAGTGGCTGGTGCTGCGCTGGATGATGCCTGACTGGAGCAGTTCCGCGACCTGGCGCTCGATCTCAGTTTTCAGTTCTGGCTTATGACGGTAAGCTCTGATGTTGACGGGCTGCGCACCGGGCATGAGGGGAATGCGGTGATCACAGTTGCGCCGAGGAGGTAAGTTGGTTGGACTGGCAAACACGTCCTGGAATTGGTCCAGTATGCCCTGCACTGCATCAGGGGTGATCTCCTCTGTGTGAATGGTGTCGTCCAATGCGTACACATGAATCAAGTGGGCGGCTGAGTTCTGACGACATATTGCGGTGAGTTCAGAAGCTGAAATTGCTGAGCACTGGATTTCTGCTGAATTATGGCCCTGCAACTGGATGCTTGTTTGTCCTCGTGTGATCAGCAGAGTTTTGTTCACCCAATCGATGTTCGGGTTGTGCTCCTCGAGCCAGTCCATGCCCAATATGGCGTCAAAAGCGCCGAGAGGGAGAATTTTCAGATCAGTACTGAAAGTGTGTCCTTGGGAGGACCATTGACATGCCGGCATGAAACTGGTGCAGTGGTGTTGCGAACCGTCAGCAACCTTTACCCGACACGGCTTGAGCAACGCTTGCGCACCTGAGAGCTGATCGGCGAGTTGCTTGTTGATGAACGAGGCAGAGCTGCCGGAATCGACTAAGAGCAGCACCTCATGACCCCCGATGAAAGCATGGAGCTGAATCACTGGTGAGGCGTCAGTTTTCGCCCCTGTCATGGCGTGCAAGGAGATGGAGCAGATGTTGTCAGTTTCTTCAGGCAGTAGCACTGCATGGTCGACGCCCGTAAGTTCTTCCTGGGAGAACAACTCCAATAATTCCTCCACGACGTGCAACTGAACCGTGGCAGGGCAGGTGTGGTCGCGCCCCCACCGCTCGCCACACTTATAACAGAGTCCTTTGGCCCGGCGGTAAGCACGCAGGGCCGTGATCTTGTCGTCGTTGCTTGTTCGATTTGCATCTCCGGCCCTGACCTCGGGTGAACGTGGAACAGGAGAGGGAGGAGCTGCCTGGTAATAGAACGGCTTCGCAGGAGGTCTGATATACCGTTGATCAGACTGGTGTGGCTGTGGCAGAACTTCCCCCTCTGTAACTTCCTCTTGCAGCAGGGCCAGTGAACAAGCAGTGTCGAGGTCGACTGGTCGCTGAACCATGATGACGGCTCGTATGTCCGGTCGTAGGCCCTCGACGAAACGAGTGAGAAAGTAAAATGGGTGAGTAGTGTCTGAATAAGAAACCAGGTGGTTCATCAAAATATCAAAACGCTCAATGTAATCAGCTACTGTTGTGGTCTGTTTAATGGAGTAAAACTGGCGAATGAGAAGTTGATGGCGATCTCGACCAAAGCGGGTACAGAGAAGGGATGTAAAGGAGATCCAATCGAGGGAAGCAATTTTTTCTGAACCGATTGAAGCCAGATGCCAGCGGCTCCAGAAAAATGCAAAATCGACATAGAGACCCAGTAGGATTCGTGGATGGAAAACATGGTGAAATATTGCTCGGCGAGAGTTTTCCACAGATTCGGGTTGTCACCGGAAAAGGCAGGGAAGGGAAAATTGGGGGCATTGGAACCCAAACCAGCGATAATCTGACTGGAAACAGCGGGGAAATCGGCGGAAGACGCGAGCATGGGAGTTGGAGGGAGTTCATACCCGTGACCGGAGGCACCACTGGTGAAGTCGGGTTCCCAGTGGCGAGCCTCCGGAGTTGATGAACTCGCCGTGGCCTTGCCCGTGGATCGCCCCCTCCTGGAGAGGCGAGGGTTTGGAGGCGGTGAAGTTCGCCGATCCACTCCCGTGGACTGGTATAGCAGGACGCCCGAGTTGGAGCGCGACGACTGCTTCCTGAAGTTTCGCGAAGCGCGCTTCGAGATCTGGTTTCCAGTCGCACAGCTCTGTCAACTGGTGCGACTGGGCGGCAAGCTGCTCGGCGAGAGCCTCTTGTGTCTCGATCATGGCGTCGCTGCGAGAGAGGGCGGCCTCGCTGCGCGAGATCGCGTCCCGTTCCATGCGATCGAGGTACTCCTTGAGCGCCGGATCCATGGTGGAGAGGAGGCGCGAACGATCGGCGGCGTAGCGTCGTGTTTCCAGGGCGAAATTCCCGTGGTGTGGTGGATCGAAAGGCAATCTGATACCAGATGTTAGGGTACTGACAGGATTCACTCACTTAATAGAATTGTGGCTACAATATTCAGGGATTACAGACACAATCATTCCAGTAGCTATGAACCCTAGATCTAGGGAAAGGAACCTTCGCCGCCGCCAGCCGTTCTGATCCCTAGGATGATCCGCACTCTTGTCCTGCCTGCTGCTATGTAGTGCTTCGCTTGTGCAGTGCCGCTCCCGTCTCCCATTCTGGGCCAAGGTACCTCCGGTTGGGCTGGACCAGTCTTCTGGGCCTGGGTCGGAGTGGTGTCACTCCCATAGCATCGTCGGGCCCAGTGGGTGCAGGGAGGGTGCTGACATATTATGGCTTGGTCCGCCGTCCTTGCTTTGCTTTGCTTGCTTGTGTGCTCGTACTATGTACTTCTGGATCCGTTCTTGCCAAATCAATACTACTCCTGTTGCTTCAAGTTATATCTCATTTTTGCTTATTAACCTCTGCGTGATGCATGAGTAGGTGTACCCTACAAAAGGTTGTGCCTGATGCAAGAAAATCTTTACTCTGCTTCGTTTGAGGGATAATCGTCACTAGATTCCCAAAGGGGCCGGAAACGAATATTGTTTCTTGCAAAGCAAGTGCAGATATAACAACAAAAAGCGCTCCTCCTAGACTTAGATGCCAATAAGGCTTGGTGCCAACGCGGGCGACACGGCGGGCGATATCGCCCGGCTCGGGGCGGGAGGGGGGCGGGAGAGGGGCGGGACGGTAGCGGGGGGCGGTGGATCCACCGCCCGGCGGTAGCGGCCGCTACCGCCCCGCTGCCGCCCACGTTGGCGGCGAGAGTGAGGCGGGAGGCGGGCGGCGCGCTGGCGGGGCGACATGCGGGCGGGAGCGGGGCGGGAGAGGGGCGACAGGCGGGCGGGAGGGGGGCGACAGGCGGGCGGGAGGGGGGCGACAGGCGGCGGGAGCGGGGGTGACAGGCGGGCGGTAGCCGCAACGGCTAGCTGACGTGGCGAGCTGTGATTCGTCCACGTCAGCTAGCCGTTGAGGTGTCCGTTGCAGCCTCAAAAAATTCAATTTTTTTTTCAAAAAACTCCAAATTTCATCCCCAACCCCCTATAAATACCCCCCCACCACTTCACTCATTCCACACCTCACTTCATCTCATTTCTCTCCTCCACTTTCCCAAATCTTCTCCACCATGTCGGGTTGGACTCCAGATTTCACCGCATTCACCGATCTCTTGCAGTCCGACGGGTCACCAAACCCAACCCCTCCCCTAGATGATATCTCTCCGACACATCGTCGCTCCAATGTCGGTTCTTCGCCGCATCCCCGAGTTTTACTCCCCTCCGGCACACCACCTCCGGGGCCATATGGTTCATACCCTCCACCTCCGGGGCCATATGGTCCATACCCTCCGCCTCCGTATCCATACCCCCCCACCACCTCTACATGCTCCACCTACAGGTAGCGGGAGTGGGAGTCTACCTCCGTACCCACCACCTCCGGGGCCATACGGTCCATATGCTCCACCTCCATATGCTCCATACCCGCCATATGCTCCATACCCCCCACCACCTCCCGAAGCCACTGCTCCAAGCTCCGGGTCCGAAGCCGCGGAAACAATCGTACCAAAGCGTCCAAAGAGGCTTGACTGGACAACTGCGGACGAGGAAAAACTGGTAATTTACTTACCCGTCACATATTTAATATGGAATTTTATTATATGACTAACAATATCTATTTCGGGTAGGTTCATGCTTGGATTTTTCACTCCAAGGACTCTATCGCCGGTAATTGCAAGACCGGCGTTAGTTTTTGGGGTCAGATAGCTGAGACCTTCAACTCTACCTCGGAACCTTCCCGTCGTCGGACCGCGAAGCAACTGAAGGATCATTGGAACGTCTACAACCGTGAGGTGTCCTTGTTCAATGCATACTACATCCAAGAAGAAGGGTTACGTCAGAGTGGAGCAGACGATACAATGGTCATGAAGGCGGCAATGGCGAGGTACGAGAATGACGACAGAGTGACTCAGCCTTTCAGACGCCACCACTGGTGGGAAGCTGTTCGCAATGAAGCGAAGTGGAAAGGACAACATGGTCCTGGTAGTGGATCCGATTCCACTTCCAAGAGAAGCCGCCTCGGATTTTCTGGAGAGTACAGCTCTGGCGACGCGACGGAGGAGGACCGTCCAATAGGCCGCGATAGGGCCAAGGCAACGGCACGGAGGGAGAAGGGAAAGAGGAAGGGGAAGGAATCCTCATCAAGCAGTGAGGCAGCAAGTAAAGCCTTCACAATGAAGAACATGTGGGGTGGTTTAGTGAAGGCTAAGCTACTCAAGCAATGGAACAAAATGAAGGACCGATCAACCGCCGACATGGACGAAACAGAAAAACGCAAACATGTGAAGGCCATGAATTTGGTGGAAAAAGAGCTTGGGCTGCAAGATGATGAGGATGAGGAGGATTAGAATGTATTTTTTATTATTATGTAATTTTTTTATTATGCAATTTTATTAATTATTATGTAATCAGTAACATTTTTAGTTCAATAAAATTATTTTCTTGCATTATTTTAAATGTCTAAACAAAAGCGAGTGAAATAACTTAATCTGAAAAAGAAATGCGCTGATGTGGAGGAGAGAGAAGTGAGANTCAGCAACAGTCACACTCTCCGTTTTTTTGTTGTTGACAAAAACACCCTAGGACATTTTAACATATCTGGAAAAGATTAGAGAACACATCTGAGAAAGATTAAGGAACATGGAGCAAGCTAGGGTAGGACAATTATCCTTTATATTTCGAAGAGGCCATGCACAAAAATACACAAAAGTCCACATAGAGCAGCGTCTTTGACCTAGCCATCTTCTCTGCGATGCCCTCTCCCTCAACTCCATAGCGGTAAGTGATAACCCACAAAGCATAGGGGATCAATTGTAGCCTTTTCGATAAGTAAGAGTGTCGAACCCAACGAGGAGCTGAAGGTAGGATAAATATTCTCTTAAGTTCTATCAAGCACTGACACAACTCTGCGCACACCGAACGTTTTCTCTATGTAAGAAATAAAACGAGAACTTTTCGGGTATAAAAGGATAGCTTTGCAAGATAATAAAAAACAAGAAAGTAAAAGTTAGTTCCTATAGCAATAAAGAACACTAAAGAACCATAAACTAACAAAACCATGAGTGTTGAAAAGTGGTGGAAGGTGTGGCGGAATTGTCCATAATTAATTAGTGAAGTTACTCGGTTCATCGTCTTCGATGCAGTTTTTTATGTGGGAGAGGCAAAGCATACACGTTCTCAACTACTTGTGACTACATGTACTATATGATTGGAACATTAGCAAGCATCCGCAACTATTAACATTCATTAAGGTAAAAAACCCAATCATAGCCTTAAGATCATATGGTTCTATTTATCTCATACAATGTCAAAAACCGGGATAAGGCTCAGATTTCTGTCACTCCGGCAGTCCTACCCCCGGCCTCCTTCACGTACTACAAACCCTATGATGTGATCCATACGCACACAAGTATATAATGAGCACCATAAGACTGTACCATATCGACAAACAACTCGAATTAACCAAATATATTCAACAATCAATTATAAGACAAAAGAGAACTACACAATACAGATTGAATGGTCGGATGGATTCAGTTTTGAGCAAGTGTTTCAGGCAGCAAGGCAGAAGTTTAACAGGCATTGTTTCACTGAAGTGGTCATCCTAGCAGCGTGGCATGATGACATGGATCACACGTTCGCTGGGGAACCCCAAGAGGAAGGTATGATGCATCAAAGCAGCAGTTTCCCTTGATTACAAAATCAAGGTTATCGAACCAGTATGACTTGGACAAGGCCTGCTAGGTATCAACGACGCCAGAAAAAGAGTTGTTGACGTGGACCTGCACACAATCACAAACAAACTACTTTGCCCCAACGAAACAGAGAGATTGTCAATCTCTATGGTTTGCTGAACACAAAGAATTAAATGTGCATATGTGAAATATGATGAGAGTGAAATATGACCAGCGAGCAAATGATGATGGAAAACTATTAAAACATTTGTAAACAGTGTAGGAAAATAGGACCGGGGTCCACAGATCACTAGTGGTGTCTCTCCAAAAGATACACATGATGGGTAAACAAATTACAGCATGGCAATTGACAGAATTGTGGGCGCATGACAATGCTATCATAAAACAATATAGTTCACCGCTTCATCTAATATGGCCATTACGTCAAAATACATAGACCGTTATCCAACTACGTCTATGACTAATAATCCACCCCGGGATCGCTATCCAGCATGTCACCCAGAAGTATTAAGTAGCAAGCAACATATCATTGCAATAAGCAAAGTGCATAATGTAAGCAATGTAAATAACACAAGGAAATCACACCGCTGTTTTCTCCCTAGTGGCAACAGCACATTCATGAGCATAAGCGTTTCTGTCAATCACACTCAGCACACAAAGGCATGAACCCACTATCTAGCATAAATACCCTCTCTGAAGACACTAACAATTACTTGGCCAAAGCATCCACTAGCATCGGAGAGCATGCAAGATCATAGATAAAACATAACACATAGATGAACAAAAGTGATGATTTCCACAATTCATCAGATCCATGCAAAGTTGCAAACACATCATGTAGAAATTACAGATAATATGATCTTGATCATGATAGACAGCTCAGAAGATCTAAACAATGGAGTACAAGGAGGAGAGACAACCATCTAGCTACTGCCATGGACCCATAGTCCCGTTGTGGACTACTCACGCATCACTCCGGAGGCAGGCATGGTGGTGTAGATGCCTCCGGTGATGATTCCCCCCTCCGGCAGTGTGCCAGGAAGAGCTTGAGAACCCTCCCGATCTAGGGTTGGCGATGGTGGTGGCCTCGAATGTTTTCTGGAAAATATGATCAGGTATCGAGGGTTTCTATGTCGAAGACAATTTATAGGCGAAAGGGCAACTCGAGACGGCGTCGGAGGGCGCCAGGTGGGGCCCACGCGCGGCCAAGCCCTAGGCCGCGCCTGGGGGTGTCTGGCCCCTGTGGGTCCCCTTGCAGGTGTCCTCCAGGCTCTGTCCTTGTTTCCTCATGAAAATAATTGACGTAAATTTCCAGCTGATTCCGAGAAACTTCCCCGAACAACTTTTCTGAAACAAAAAGACAGTAGAAAACAGGAACTGGCACTGGGCATCTTGTTAATAGGTTGGTTCCATAAATCATGCCAAATTGATATAAAAACATGTGGTACTGATATATAATCAAGCATAGAACATCAAAAATTATAGATACGTCTGGGACGTATCACCATCCCCAAGCTTAATTCCTGCTCGTCCTCGAGTAGGAAAATGATAACAAAACAATTTTTGAAGTGACATGCTACCAACTCAATCTTGATCAAGTAATAATGTAAAGCATATGAACTGAATGCAATGATCGAAAACAATGGTTCATTGAATGAAACAAACAATGATTAACCAGGTGTAACATCTAAACAAGAATTTATTAGAAAAGAGTACTTTGGAGATCTAAAAGTATAACACCAGATAATAATTGATATCTGACGAAGCAATATTCTTTCAGCAAAGGGGTTTGACCAACACAAAGGAAGATTTAAGTTTTCAGCAAAAGCTTCAACTGCAACATGTTTATCTCAAGATAAAGTCAATACAAAGCTTTCATGGTTAGACATAAAGATAACATGAAGTAAAACTTGAACCCAAGTTGACACCAAGTGATTGCTTGAGAGGTAAAGAAGGAAGAGGAAAACCGACTCAACATAAAAGTAAAAGAAAGGCCCTTCGCAGAGGGAAGCAGGGATTAGAAATGTGCTAGAGCTTTTAATTTTTGTTTGAAAAGAAGTAAAACAATTTTGAGATATGCATGCTTTCGTCAACGACTCCACGGTAAATAAACTAGCTAGTCCCCTGTTTCAAGCAAGGCTTTTAGACTTTTGAGAGCGGCTGTGTAACAGCCCCAGCTTTGTAATGAAAAATACGAATAATTTTTCCACTTTTTCCTTATCATGTTTGCATCATGGCATCCTTATGAAATTGCTATGTCTAACCATTTCACTTTGAAACCAATTACATTGTGGAAGCAAACCTTCTCAAGATTTCACACCAAATCCAAATGTTTAACTTGACAACTAATTTGTTCTTGGACTTCCAAATTGTTAGGAAGTTCCAATTGACATGATGGAACCAATTCCCAAAAATCCAAGTTTTGCCAAATAAGAAATAAACTTGAGAATTCAAAATCTGGTTAATTCTAATTCTATTTTTGAAACCAAGTTAAACATTCCAAAAATTCAAAATAAAATCATGGGGAGCTTCATAAATATATTGGGAGCCTCCATGAATATTTTCACTATTTTTGGAATTGTTTAAGTGCTCCAATTAAATCCAATTTGGAGTTTATTAAAAATTCCCTTAATAAAACCCTATGAACAAATATGGTGCAAAACATTTTATTGTGAACCCAAACTTTTTTGTGGAGCTTCTACAGGTCAATGGGAGGTCACATGAATTTCCCCAGATTTTCTAAAATTGCCTAAGTGGCTTATTTAAATAGCTAAACCTGCTGTTCTTAAAAAAATTAGAAAAAGAAAAGGGGGAAATGTTCAAATCTCTGATAGTGGGTCCCCCCTGTCAGCCTCTCTTCTCTTCCTCTCCCTCACTGTGCCGGGACGGCACTGGCGCCATGCCGCCCCGCACCCTGTCGCCGCACCACCTGCTCCCCTGCTGGTCAAGGAGGACCCGGCCCTGGCCTCTCTCTCCCCTGCTCCACTTGCTGGCCTCACCTGCTCCCCTTTCCCCCACCCGCGAAACCCTAGCTCACGCCGACCTGGCCGTGTCTTAGCCGAGGTCGCCGTCGAGCGACGCCGCCATTGCCGACCTCCCCGTCTCCAGCGAAGACCGCCACGAGCTCCGTCGCCTCGCCTTCGGCCTCTCCGCCGAAGGAATCGTCCCGGGAGGCCCTAAATCGCCGACGCCGACCGATTCTTCTCCGCCGCCGTCGAGCATGCCCGCCTCCGATTCCGGCCGCCCCCGACCTCCTCCGACCACCCTGCGGTCAGCTACGCGTCCCTGGTGAGCCCGCGCATCTCGGAGACACCTCCCTCTTCCTCCTCCCCCTCTACACCCTCGCCTCCGTGCGAGCGCCCGCCGTCCGCCCGCCGGCCGTGCACGGTCGATCACGTGCACGTCGCCGTTCCCCCTTCATTGCGTTGCCGAGCACGCCCACGGTTTCGGCCCTCGCATTGCGCCGTTTTTCACCCACACTTGCCACGGAGCGCCGCCCCAATGTGGTCGTCGCCGGCCGCATCCCGTCGGCGCCGTCGCTCACCCCGTGTTCCCGGCCTAGGCACCCTCCGGGCCGGCCGAAGGCCGGATGGCTCGGGCTCCCGCCCGGCCTGGACACACGGGCCTGGGCCGGCACGAGGCCGGCAGCCTCGGGCACCAGCCCGGCCTGCATGCCCAGCCTGGGCCGGCCAAAGGCCAGACCCTTCGGGTCACACCCCGGCCTGCAGCCCGGCCTGGCCGGCTTGAGGCCGGCCTGTCTGGGAAATTGTTTTCCCTTTTAGAAATTGAAAACAAATTTAAATAATCGATAACTATTTGAATAATGCTTCAAATTCGACAAATCAAATTTCAAAATGTTCAGGAAAACAAACTCTACCAGATGGAATCATTGTAACTTTCTTTTGAATTTATATTCTATTGGTTTATTTAAGAATTCCTAAAATGGTATAAGTAATACCTAATTTGGGAAAATCATAATTCGATAAATATTTATCCAAAAATTATGAATAAAATATCAAAAAGATCAGTGCTTCAAATGCTATCAAATCATGGTAATATCAACTCATGATCCCAAATATTTATTTGATGTCATTCATAAATTGGTTAAAAGAATTAAATTCAATTAATTATTTAATTCGCTATTTATTCATCGAAAATGAGGTACCAAAATGATCGGAAGAACAAAACCTATCCAATCATGTCATGTTCATGCCTATTTGATCCATTTCTAGTAATGAAATAATTTATAGATAATGTGGTCATTAAGTTAAATATGGGGTTGCTTCCAAATAATTGCACTAATTATTTGGCTCTCCATTTAATTTTGCTATTTAAATTATATGGTGATACATATGCATAAACTTGTCATGTCATCATGTGATTGTGCATTGCACCTTGACTTCGTGTGATTTATTTGTTCCTTTGTTATTATTTTGGGTATCGATAGATTCCGGAGTCGAGGGTCTCTCTACCTACCCCGACGAGCCGTACTACACGCCCCGGCAGCAAGGCAAGAGATAACCTAACCTTCTTGGCATCTAGTCTCCCATTGTTTTATAAACTTATTTTATCCACCATAATATTGCATGCGATTCCAATGTCAATTTTGATCAAGATGTAGAGTATCCTATGAATGCATGTTTATCCCCTGAACCATCACATGTTTCCCCCTCCTATGAACTCTAGGGTTGATGTGTTGGCCGGATACAAAATGTAATTGTTGTTTATATGCTTAGCTATGCTTAGCCATGTTTAGTCGAATGCTAGTTTTGTCCGTTGATATAATTCCATGAAGCTGATGTTGATGGAATGTCGGACATGGTGGTTACTTGTGGTTACTTAATTAATTTGCTTAAAAGGCTTGGGTGAGTTGCCATCGGGGATGGTGTTTTGCCTCACTCTTGCCCCTAAGTGCGAGTTCTTGTCTCTAGAACCAAGGTTTGAGCGTGCTGCCATTGGTGGGGACATATGGAATCCCCTTTAACTGAATAACTTGTGCGGGCGTATCCAAGGGTCCTCTAGTTCGAATTTCCATTTGCGTGTGAGTGGAAAAGAAAATGTTGATGAGGATTTGTGTTTAGGGCGTGGCGATGGGGGCAGGGGCTGAAATAGGCTGGGTAAACTTGCCCTGTCGCCACAAATGACTCTTGGATAGTCTCACGCGAGGTAAAGGTTTAACCGCGCCCACTCGCCGGCCTTCCCCGGGAGAGGGCCAATCAGGTGAGCCGGACGGTACCGGTGGGTAAATTAGTACACCCCTGCAGGGTAAATCTTTTCGAAAAGCCGTGTCCGCGGTTATGGACACCTTGGGAACGGATTACGAGATCATAGAGAACCTTAACCTTAATTAATTAATTTGGCAGCTAAAGGTTGCACTCAACGTGTGTTTAAAAGGTTCATTCCTCGAGGGTGATTCGAGGGAGTGCCTTTGGTGGAGATGAGAGATGTTCTGGCTACAAGTTGGTTCGATGAGAACCGAAGATGAAGTTTACCCTCTTATCCCTTTTGAGAAAGACAAATTCTGAGTAGTCGATGCCATGGGTCTTTTATACTTTTATAAATGAAAACTAGCTTTATGCAAAATAGCTACATTACAGCTTTAGAGCCTCCATCAGCATTGGGCCTATATCGCCCTACTAAACTTGCGAGTACGTCATACTCAGTCTCTCTTTGCTGCCTTTATACTTTGTTTCAGAGGAGGATGACACCGAGCAGCTAGGTGGGTTCTTCGTGGACGTCGACTAGTAGTCCGGGGTTCCCAGGTGGCAGCTTGGGACCGTGGAACAAGCTGGCTTGGGTGTATGTTTATTTGTAGGCCTCTTAGGCCATATTTGCATCTTGTTGTACTAGACAACACTACTTCGCTTCCGCTTGATGTACTGATGGATCTGTGATCCCTTTTGGGTGTAATTTGTATCTTTCTCATATATGAGTTGCTATATGAATTTTTGTGTCGTAGAGTCTGCAATGTGCCAGTTGTTCCACAAGTCTTGATCTCTTAACTACACATGATAGCTATGTCTGAGCTTATGGCATGATCGAGGTGTTGTGTGCTGATGATCCATTCCGAGCACACCTGCCAAAGCTTTTGGCCTGGGATTGGTAAACCCAGTAACCTTCGATTGTGTAGCATGACCGGTTGCACAAAGCTTCGTTGTATAGTTCGGGGGTCGGGGCACTACAGGCTGGTACTTAGAGGAATGAGGTCACTCCTTGTTCTCCTTTGTTTCACCACTAACCAATGTTTGACTGATTTCTCAGGTTTACACTGTGCGGAGGAGAATGGTGGGTTATATTTATATTTTGCTTAAGCCAGCTCTCGGCAAATTCAAGTGAGCACGTAATCCATCCTCACCGGGTGAAAGGGGGAAATGACCTTGCTTGTCACAGGTTATATCTAGTTTCGCTAATTTTTCCTCATGAGCTTAAAAACAGAGAAACAAAAAGGAAAATTTTAAAAGTTTTAAAGGTAGCACATGACAAATTTACTTGGAGTGTCAAGGAAATAACACATGTAGGTAGGTATGGTGGACATAAATGGCAAAGATATTTGGCTCAGAGATTTGGATGCACGAGAAGTGTTCCCTCTCAGTACGGAATTTTTGGGCTTAGCAGGATATCAAGCAAACACATAACATCAACTTGGTTCAATGAATGACTACAGATATACAATATGCATAACCACTGGACTTCACACCGTCTACCTTGTTAGCCAAACCAACTCTTTGTAAAAAGAATATCTAGACTTTGAGAACTACCAACCAGGACAAGCACCATAATTTTAAAGCTTTACAGCAGTTCTTTACTAATCTATTCTTACTAGATTATCCACAGATTATCCACAAGTTTAAGCATTAAATCTACTTCATATCTCTAAACAATTGACAACTATCAAATATTCAAGACAATGAATGATCTACAAGATTATGCAAGCAATTTTCACACTTCCTACATGATAATTTCCATTCAACCAAACACCAATCAACTTATTTGAAACAAACTAAAAGGGTGAAACCACAAGAGAATACTTCCTAACTACAAAAGCTAACAGCTCTGAACAAGAGATGCATGAAAAACAAGAGGTAGAAGCAAAAATAATAAATGCTAAACACTCAACACATATAAGTGAAGAAGATGAGTGTTTAATGAAAAAGTGGAGCGTGTCTCTCTCCCAAACAAGCATGCAAGGATCCAATTTATTGTAAAGACGATAGAACAAAATACAAACAAACTGAAAGTAAAAACAACTGACGCTCCAAGAACAACACATAATGTGTAAAGGAATAAAAATATAGTACCATGAGAAAAACTAATGATCGTTGATGAAGAAGGGGATGCGCAAGGCATCCCCAATCTTAGACGCTTGTGACTTCTTGAATATTTCAGAGGAGGGTCCATGGGGAGCCTCCCCAAGATTAAGCTTTTATCCCTTCTTGATCTTCATTCATCACTTCACACTTGGATACTTGAAAACTTCCTTCACGCAAAACTTATATCAACTTCATTAGAGGGGTTAGTCCACAAAAAAAATATCTTCCTTCAGTTCCAAAGCACATATCATGAACTTATTTTTTTAAAACATTAGCTACTGTCACAAAGGTCTAAGTAAAGCTCTCAACCCCAAAAGAACTTCACTTTGCCTGTAAAAGAAGCAATGCAAAACTAAGGACATAATCTGTCAAAAAACAGAACAGACTGTAAATACGAATTGTTTAGGGGTACTTCTGTACCTCAAATCAGAAAACTTAAAACTAAAAAAAGGTAGACAAAACCCTGATGCTTCCTGTAGAAAATTTGCATCCACAGATGACGTTCTGTGAGTTTTTGAATTTTCGAACAGTGAAGAACAGAAATCTGTTTCTAGACAACAAACTCACCAATTAGTCTTCCTCTCTTTAGAGGCCATTCTTGGCACCAAAAACCAAAACAAAAAGATAGAAGGGAGTTGCTACATAAGTAACATCACCCAAAACAAGAACAAACCGAAAAGAAACAGAAGGTAAAAAAGGGTTGCCTCCCATAAGCGCTTTTCTTTAACGCCTTTTAGCTAGGCAAAAGGGCAAATTCAAGTCTGATTACTTTTGATGATCCCCAATTGTCTTCCCTTGATATTCTTACCATAACTTTTTGGAAAGATGTGGTGTCCTCCTATGGAGTGGAATGTCACAACTTCTTATATTAATGATGGCTCCTGCGGATTTTAAGAATGATCTCCCAAGTGTAATTTGTCCTTCCCCTATGCATTCAACAACATAATAATCAATAGGAAACGAATTACCACAAAATTTTGTATGGACATCCTCTATCTTTCCCAAGGGAATTTTACCGGAGTTTTCAGCAAGTTTTAGATAACTAGCACTTTCGGATAGTCCCCACAAACCTAAAGAATCATAAATGGTTTTAGGCATAATGGAGAATTCAGTCATATCACAGGTGGCATTAAAACGTTTCCAATTTATTTCAATTCTAACAAAAGGGTACCAATTTGTTGTAGCATTTTCGGGTTCCAAAGTGATTTTGGGTGCTCTATAGAAAGCACTCTCATGATGTTCTTGAACCATGCTTCCAATATCCTTCATGCTAGATATGTTTTTATCAAGAGCATCTAATTTACTAGCAATATTCTGCAAAGTTGATTCAATCTTATTATCTGAGGAAGAAGTTGCTATTAGACTTTTGATAGCATTAAAAGCTTGATCTCCACTATGGCGGAGGAAGTCTCCTCCCACAATAGTGTCTAAAGCATATCTATAGCAAAGTATGAGACCAAAGTAAAAACTGCTAAGCAAAACACTCATCGTATTCCTAAGCTCTGTTTTTTTTCATAAGATTTCATAATTCTTTCCCAAGCATCTTAAAAAGTTTCCCCACTTCCTTGACGGAAAGTGAAAACTTCATCTTCAGATGTCATCTTAAGAGGCAAAGGACTAGACATGATAACAGGGTAAAACCGAATTAAACAAGGTGCTGGATTTTTTTTTGTGTTTTTCAGTTTTAGAGCAAACGAAAGGCAAAACAAGACTAACAAAAAATATACTAAGCAAGACAATAACAAAGTAAAGTGAAAGGATGTGTGAAACTCCCCTAGCTGAAGCTTCCAAGTCACCGGCAACGGCGCCAGAAAAAAAGCTTGATGACGTGGATCACACGTTCGCTGGGGAACCCCAAGAGGAAGGTATGATGCAGCAAAGCATCAATTTCCCTTGATTACAAAACCAAGGTTATTGAACCAGTAGGACTTGGAGAAGGCTTGCTAGGTATCAACGACGCCATAAAAAGAGCTGTTGACGTGGACCTGCACATAATGAAAAACAAACTACTTTGCCCCAACAAAATAGAGAGGTTGTCAATCTCTCCGGCTTGCTGAACACAAAGAATTAAATGTGCAGATGTGAAATATGATGAGAGTGAAATATGACCAGCGAGCAAATGATGATGGAAAGCTATTAAAACAGTTGTAAACAGTGTAGGAAAATAGGACCGGGGTCCACAGATCACTAGTGATGTCTCTCCAAAAGATACACATGATGGGTAAACAAATTACAGCATGGCAATTGACAGAATTGTGTGCGCATGACAATGCTATCATAAAACAATATAGTTCACCGCTTCATCTAATATGGCCATTACGTCAAAATACACAGACCGTTATTGATGTCTACTACACGCTTCTTTTCCTGTAGACAGTGTTGGGCCTCCAAGTAGAGAGGTTTGTAAGACAACAACAATTTTCCCTTAAGTGAATAACCCAAGGTTTATTGAATCCACGGGAGGAAGAGGTTGAATGTATTCTCTCTCAAGCAACCCTGCAATTAAGATACAATAAGTCTCTTGTGTCCCCAACACACCTAATACAATTGTCAGTTGTATAGGTGCACTAGTTCGGCGAAGAGACGGTAAAATACAAGTGATATGGATGGTAAAAGGTGAATTTGTAATAATAAAAGAGAACATCATTAAGCAAATATCAAACTCATTTCTAACCCTCTTTGTCGTGGGGTTGTCACGGCAAGTACTTCCTCTGGGAAGCTAAGTTGTGGGGCCATTGGCGACTAGGACACAGGAGTTGGTTAATCTCGACGAGGGGACAAGGAGTTTACCCAGGTTAGGCCCCTCTAGGTAGAGGTAAAGACCTACTTCCTGCTTGTTCTTTATTGCTTTGGACTTGATGTCAATTACAAGGTTCCGATCTCTTAACTTCAGACTGGGCGACTACGAGACTTGTGGGACTTGAGAGCTTATCGATCTAAGGTCCAGGGCCCCCCTTATGAAGGCGGTCGGGTCCCTAGACTTACAGCTTATGCCGAGTTACACATGAACACGGAGTCCTACTCTAGGTCCTTGCCTTCCAAGTTGGTACTCCGGGTTGTATTGGGACTCCAGTCTTTGCCGTGTCCTTTCCCTTCTGCTAACTCATAATGGGCTGGCTGGCTTGTTCCTTGTCTAGCCCATGTTGCTTGAAGTGTAACCCGGCTTGGGCCTCGGTCTTGACGGGTCCACTTTCCGGCTCCATGGGACTACCCGGAAAGTATCCCCTATCAGTAGCCCCCGAATTTATCTTGGACGCCGTCTTGGCATACTCGTCCGACTCCCTTTTCTCCGAATTCTTCATTGAAGTTGACAACTCGGAAGTCGCCTACTGCTAGCTCCAAGATGAATTTTTGCATATATATAACAAACTTGGTAAAAACGAGTCGCCCCTCTCCGTTACTCAAGCCCGCCACACTCGACCCCCACTCTATGGTTGGCCTTGTGGCTGTAGCTCTTCTCGAGTCAGCTAGGAGGGGAACTTCTTTCTTTGCAATGCTAAGGACTCGTCCTTGAAACAACTCGGCCCTTGCTGAATTATTTTTGTCATTTTTATTTCCACACGTACCATCCGTTGACCGTGGTCTTTGCGACTCCTCGGGTTCGCCGCATCTTTGACTGGTGAGATTATCACGAACATCCCGAGATTCTCGCACATTTATCGTGACAGGCAGCGCCATCATTCTCTAGGGTTTATCTTATCCCTTTTCTATTATGAAGGCGAGGGGACCAAATCTCATTCATTTCTTCTGTTCCCGCTTCGTCTTCTTTCTCCGCTCTTCTCGCACGCACGTGACCTCACGCACGCACACACGCTCTCTCTCCACCATGGCGCCCAAGCAGTCCAAGGCCGCCAAAGGGAAGAAATATGCTCTTAGCTTGGTGATTGACATTGCCGCCGCCGCTGCTTCGCCTGCATCCAGGCGAACCATCTCCGCCAACTGGGGCAGATCTATGCTGTCCCAGGAGACGCTCGAGGGCTACCAAGAGTTTGGGCTCATCTCCCCCAGCATCTCCTGGCGCACCGCCGATGAGGAAGTCGAGCCCTCTTCGGCCGCCGGGGAAGTTGTCGTCTTCAGTGAGCACCTCTTTCGTGGCTTCACTCCCCCTGGCAATCTTTTCTTACGCCAAGTTCTTGATTTCTATAAGCTTAGAATCCATGACCTTGCTCCCAACTCCATCCTGAACTTGTCCAATTTCGTCACGCTCTATGAGGATTATCTCCAAATCAAACCGGACTTAGACTTCTGGCTTGAGCTTTTCTACTGCAACCCACAGCCGGAGTACTCTGGCGACCCTCTCCTCAAATGCGGAGCCATCGCTCTGCAGCGCCGCCAAGGTTCCCTTTTTCCAAAACCTATCCTCACCAGCCATGTCAAAGACTGGCAAAAATCATACTTCTACTATAAGGACACGTCCCCTGAGGACGAACCTTACCTCCCCGGCTTCTCTTCTGATAGCCTTCAGATAACAGCAACCATGAAGGCGAAATGCTCCGAGGAAGCTCGCCCCAAAGTTGATGCTTTGATGGGCCGACTTCGCACCCTCGTGGCGCACAGACTCAGAGGCATGGACCTGGTGCTCTGCTGGACTACCTAGAGGATCCAGCCCCTTAGCCCCAGGACTCGGCTAATCATCGAGTACACCCAGTGCGTGACTGACGACCTCCGGATGTCCAAAAAACAAGCCAGCACCACCGGATGAATCGCTTGGTGAAGAAACTAACTGGCAAGCTGGTGAAGGACCAAGAGAACTTCGGTCTTTCACCTTTCTGTGTGACGACTCCTCCACCAGCGGTAAGTTGCCTAGCACTTGTATTCTGAACTTGTTCTTGCAAAATTTCAACTCCTTCTTTGTCTGATTATTCCTTTCTGAACTTTTGTATAGATCACTGACAGCTGGTGGTCACCAAATGAACAACACGCCAGAGCTGAAAGTGATGATGGCGCTGATGAAGAGAACCAGGAGTCTTGTCCAGAAACTCCTGATGATGATGGCAAAGGTCCTTCTATCTCAGACCCACCAACTACTGCGTCGACTTCTTCTGGGGAATCGTCTAGTGACAAGGACCTGGCTCCCACTCCTCAGAGGAACACGAAGAAGAGGGAGCGGACCGGAGTACCAAAGGTGCCATTTTTACGTCTTTCCTCAACTCGAAGTCCAATTGTTAAAGATGACAAACGATCACAAGCCATGGAAGCTGCGAGGCTAAGGAAGCTGCGGAGTAGTGGGCCAGCTGATGCCCCATTGGTTATACCAAGCACTCGCAAGCGCAAGTCGTCCTCCACTTCTCCTCCTACTATCGCTGACTCCTATGACTCTGGAGCCATGCCCTCATCTGACTCCAACGCCTCCTTAGACTTGGAGACCAATACTGGGTAAATTAACTTCTCAATCACATTCTTCCGATTTGTTTGCTTTCCTTTTTATCTACCTGACATGACTTTGGCTTTTTCTGTTCTCCTTTTCAGGGCTCGCCCCTCGACTAAGGTTGCAAAACTCCATGATGCAACTGATGTCACCTCAACGCCAAGCCTGAGGCTCCACCCACAAACTCAACTTCCACTAGCACGAAGACGACTCCATTGGTAGCCGCCTCCACTGGAGTCACCATTGCTGCCACTCCTCCTCCAATTCCTGTGGCTGAGTTAGCAACTCGGGTTAACTCTCCTCCTGCTACTAAGCCTCAACCCGCAGCACATGCTGAGTATACCATGACAAGCACCTCCAAGGCACCTCTCCCTGAAGCCACCAAGGAACCTACAGATCCTGCCTCCGACCTCGTTGTTGACTATAGCCGACTTCGGGTTGGAGAGAACAAGTCCTTTACAGAGGCATGGGACGAAGCCTTCAAGTGGAATGAAGAGGCTGCTAGGGTAAAGGGCGAGGAGTTGGCTAGTCTGATGGCTCTCAAGATGATCCATGTTGTAAGTCCTTCTCTTTATCCTTCGTAAGTCATTACTTCTTGCTATATCAGTAGCCCCCAAGCACCTAACTATGGTGACTTGGGACTAAGATAGGTGATTTACTTTGATCTGCCAACTGTAGAAAAACTGAACTCCAAACCGTAGCCCCCAAGCCCCGAGTTGTTTTAGCCTGCAACAACTTGGGTGCTTCAAGACTTCTTATTCTGAGCTACTTTAAGTTGTTGAAAAATCTGATCGTTGAGTAGCCCCAAAGCGCCGGGTTGTTAGCCTGCGACAACTCGGAGCTACCATCTGTAGTTTGCATAGGAAGCTGAATTTCTTAACCATGTAGCCCCCAAGTGCCAAGCTGTTATTTTCAACATCTTGGGACTCATAAGCTACCTCTTCTGAACTTGTTTTGAATCTGAACTTCCTTTACTTGAAGCTGGAAAAGAACTCCCTGTAGCCCCCAAGCGCCAAGTTGTGCATTTTTGACGACCTGGAGCTACTTCCAAGAATATGAGGGAATTTATAAACTCCTTGTCTTTATGTGTTGTAGGCCACTGTCTCTCGCATGCAGAGAGACATGAAGGAACTTGAAGAAAAAGTGGCTGCTTCCGCCAGAGCTGCCGAAAATGAGAGGAACCTCTCCCGGCAGCTTGAAAGCAACTTGAAGAAAGTTTGTGCTGAACTGGAGGATGAAAAGACGACGGCTGCTCATAATAAGAAGATTGCTGAGAAAGCCATCAAGGACCTGGGCACCAATCTGGACATCTATCGCAATGGCATCAGAGTGACGACCCAGTGTATTTTTTGTAATTGCCGCTCCTTTTAACTCAATGACTAGTCCTCTGATTTGCTATTTTGATGTTCTGTATCTTTCCAGGCCCGGCTTCTCCAAAAATAAAGCTGTCTTTAGGCCAGCAATTAAGCGAACTCCTGAATTTCTGCCACGGTCTGCAGGAGGGTGCAAAGGCCATTGTCACTTATCTTTCGCCACAGAAGAAGTGTCCGACTGCTCCTGAACGTCTGGTGAGGGAGTTATCTCGCTCCCCTGCATACGTCAAGGCTTGGAAGGAGTCGTCCTTCCGTCGTGCGGCCGTCCGTGTCTTGGCATTGGCATGCTCCTATTACCCATCAGTTGTAGAACCTGCCTTGCTAACTCTGGGCAAGCCGGAGCAACATGAAGACGGATCCCCTTTGACCAAGGAAGAGTTTGACTCGCTGCAGAATACCCTCATGCCTTTTTCCTGCCAGATTGTGGAGAAGATGGACCCGGAGATCTGGACTCATCGGTACGATTCGAACAACAAGAGGATCATCATGGAGACTCCTCCGGTCGTGGACTTCGGTCTCCCACCACAATCAGATGCCGGCGCGTCAACTTCTGCAGGGCCAGTATTATCAACTCCCGTAGCACCTATTCCTGCTAGAGCTCGGCCAGAAGATAGTGGCAACTCCCAACGACTTGAGGGAGGAGCCACCCATTCCAAGAAGGACTCGTCTGCTCTAGGTAGTTCTGCTTAGGGCGCTGCGGATGCTCCAGTTTTTGGTCATATTCCTGCACAAGGAAACACTCCCACACAGAAGGATCATCCTTTGGATGACTATTAAACTTGCATTAAATTTATGCCGTGTTGTCTGGCTTCATGAGATGTAAAACTTTATCCTTGTGATGCTATGCTATTGAACGACTTGCTTTTGTGTGGTAGACATGTTATTGTCTCCTTTATACAAGTTGTTTTGGTTCTTATAACCCTTCTGAATTTATACTGATGAATGAGTAGGCCCCGTGTGACTTTTGCTAACAGCTTACTCTGACAAGCCCGCATCCTCCTAAGTCCTTTTTAGGCTTCATAGGAGTTCGGGACGAGTCATGCCTGTAGTCTTTAATCAAAATTTGCGAGTTGCATCTAACTTACCAGCTAAAATCGGGGAGGAGCTGGCTTTTAAGCTGGGTCCATGAGTTTGAAGCTTGAAGTTTTTTCTGAAAGACAAGCCCCCAAGGACCGCATGATCAAAATACAATAAAGCGCACATATTGAGTGTCCCGACAAAAGATTTTATATTATGAAGAAGTTGGCTTTATTTCCTTTGATCTCAATAATCATGTTACAATGCTGCAGAGCTCACTGGGCTCGTTAATAATTTGCATATCCTGCTTACAAGGATTAACTATAATATGGATGCAACTGAACTATGTTCGAGGGCCTCTTTGCCTCTGCATAGGGGTCCAGTGTATGAGCTGTCTCAGCTCCTTTGCTTTCACTTGCCGGCTCTCGCACATCCATTAGGTAGTATGACCCGTTGTGCAAATTCTTGCTGATAACAAATGGTCCTTCCCATGGAGGAGATAACTTGTGCATCCCTTCCTTATTTTGGACTAGGCGAAGCACTAAGTCTACTTCTTAGAAAGTCCGGCTTCTAATTCTGCATGCGTGATATCGCCGCAAGTCCTGCTAGTAAACTGCAGATCTCTCAAGGGCTAACTCCCTTGTTTCTTCAAGTGCATCCACCGAGTCCTGGTGTAACAGCCCCAGTTTGGTACCCTAAAATTTGAGCCAAATTTTCACTTTTGCCTTGCACTGCATCATGGCATACATAATTAAATTGCTAAATAAGAATAAAGCAAGATTGGAAAAACTTAAAGGCAAGCAAAACCCTTCTCAAATTTCCAACCCAAGTGCAATTGCTCAAATTGGCAAAACAAAATACCCTTGAGTTTCCATATTTGTCCAGGAAGTTCTAACAACTACAAATATGTTTATTGCAAGAATTAAAACACTTGCAAATTCAATTAATTAAAATAAAGCCCAAAATGCAAGAGAGCAATTTCAAAATATTTAACACATGAAATGTTTTTCAAATGGGCTGCAAATTTTACCACAGGTTCCAAATAATATATATTGGCCCTGTGAATTTTTCCAGAATTTTTAAAAATGTTTAAGGGCCTCAATTAAATACCTAAACCCTACTGGAATTTCTGGAAAAATAAAAAGGAGAAATCCCTGACAGGGGGACCCACCTGTCATCCCTCCCTGTGGCGACAGGGGGAACACTGGCGCCATGGCCGCGCCCCACCTTGCCGCCGTGGCCTCCTCCTCGCTCCCCCTCGCTCCCTGGCCCCCCTGGAGGATAAGGAGCTCCTCCTCGACCCTCTGCCCTCTCTCCCCCTCCTTTTTCCCCCTGCTGCAGGAACCCTAGCCGCCGCTACCCTGGCCGTGACCTAAGCCAGCCGCCGCGCATCATCGCCGTTGCTCCCGACCGCCTCCGGGCAAGCTGAAGCCGCCGTCCGCTCCGCCTCATCGTCCTCGCTCTTCGGGTGAAAGGAATCGAGCTCGGGGCCCAGGAATCATCGACGTCATCCTCATCTTCTCCGGCACTACCGCCGCCATCCACCGCAAATCGCCACCACTCCAGACCTTCCCCGACCTCGCCGTCCACGCCAGCGTACTCAGGGTGAGCCGGGCTACCTCCTGGACACCTCTGTTTCCCTCCTCCCTCCTTAGGCGTCGTCTCACCGTAGCTCGCCGTCGCTCCGCCGCAGGTCGCCGATGTGCACGTCGCTCCGGCGACTGATAAATGTCGGTGCCGCCCGTTCTGGGCTCCCCATAGAAGGGTGCATCTAGCGCGCCTAGTAGCTAGGCCATGCGCTTCCCCTAGCGACGGATCCGTCCGCGCCGTTGCCGTCGGTCACCGCCGTCCCTCGCGCCGGTCCTGGCCTTCCTCCGGTCAAACCTGACCGTGGTCCTGCGCGCCAACGTGGCCGCTTACGTGGCCCGGGACCCAGCCGTCAGTGACTGGGGCTAGCCCACCCCTCGGTGGAAAACGTTTCGGTGAGGATTTCTGGAATTTAATCAAAAGACAGAAAATCAAATAAACTTTGAAATGCCATAACTTTTGAACCACTAATCAGAAAAATGCAAATAATATACCAAAATGCTCAGGAAGAAATTATCTATCTGTTAGTGCCATTGGTTGAATTAATTGGCCAAAATAAATTGCCTGTATTTAATAAAAACAGAAATGGCAGAATAAAGGTGGAATTTGGAAATTTCATAACTTGAGTTTTAATGATCCAAAAATTATGAATAAGCTCTAAAAATGTTCAGTGAACAATGATCTACAAGTTTATGTTATTTTAGAGAATTGTAGATCTAGTTTTGGTGCTGTTTATTAAAAATAAATAAAATGGCAGAATTAATCCAATTATTGAAAATATCATAACTTGATGAATATTAATTCAAAAATTGCAAATGATATACCAAAATGATCAGCAACTCAAGGGCTGTTTATCTATGTTAATTTCACAGCATGAAAACCAATTTTTACTTTGATGTCATTTTGGAATTGGTTGAAATGATTTAAATTGAATAACCGTTTAAATCGCCATTTCTTCATCGTTAACCGGAAAATTGCAAACGAAGTACCAAAATGATCAGTAGGACAATACCTATCTAATAATGTCATTTTCATGCATTTAGGACCCATATTTCAGTACTGGACATTTTGGATAATAACGCAATTCACTAAGTTAAATATGGAGTTTTAACCCGTTAATTACAATATTTATTTTAGGGGTTCCATTTAACTTGTGGGACATGCCCAATATGATTTCAGTGCATAATTTGACCATCTCATCATGATTGTGCATTGCACCTTGTATTCATGTCATTTATTTCGTTTCCTGTATTGTTTGTGTATCGGTAGATTCAGGAGTCGAGGTTCCACCACAATACCTCGACGATCAGCGCGACCAGTACTATCAGCAAGGCAAGTACTAACCTAAACTTCTTGGCATCTAGCATCCTACTGTTTTATAAACTTATTTTATCCACCAGAATATTGCAATCGATTCTATGTCAATTCTTGGTCAATACTAGAGTATCCTACAATGCATGTCTTCCCCGAACCATCACATGCTTCCCCTCCTATGAACCATAGGTTTGATGTGTTTGTCGGAGACAAAGATATAATGGTTGTATTTATATGCTTAGCTATGCTTAGCCATGCTTAGTCGTATGCTAGTTATGTCCGTTGATTAAATTCCATATTGATGATGTTGATGGAATGATTCGGGCATGGTGGATACATGTGATGCTTAATTAAATTGCTAAGAAGGCTTGGATGAGTTGCCATCGGGGATGGTGGGTTGTCTCATTCTTGCCCCTAGGTGCGAGTTCTTTACCTCTTGAACCAAGACTAGCGTGCTTCCATTGGTGGGGGTATGGGCTCCTTACTAACTGAATAACTTGTGCGGGCGTATCCAAGGATCCTCTAGATTTGCGCTTTCCATTTGCTTGTGAGTTGCAGGTGGATGATGGCGCGATGAAGAGGGTGTGTGTGGTTTTAGGGTGTGGCGATGGGGGCAGGGGCTGAAATAGGCTGGGTAAACTTGTCCTGTCAGCACAGATGATTCTTGGATAGTCTCACGCGAGGTAAAGGTTTAACCGCGCCCACTTGCCAGCTTTCCCCGGAAGAGAGCTAACTAGGCGAGCCAGACGGTACCAATGGGTAAATTAGTACACCCCTGCAGGGTTAATCTTTTTGAAAAGTCGTGTCCGCGGTTATGGACGACTTGGGAATGGACGATAAGATCATAGAGAACATTAACTTAATTGTTATGGCAGCTAAAGGTTGCATAATCAACGTGTGTTAAAGGTTCATTTCCTCGAGGGTGATTCAAGGGGGTGCCTTGGTGGAGATGAGTTGGTGTTGGCTACAAATGGTTCGATGAGAACCGGAGATGAAAGTTACTCTCTTACCCCTTTTCGGAAAACATTCTGAGTAGACGATGCCATGGGTCTTTATCTCTTTTAAAAAGGAAAACTAGCTTTATGCAAATTAGCTACATCTACAGCATTAGAGCCTCCGTTAGCATTGGGCCTATATCGCCCTACTAATTCTTGCGAGTACGTCGTACTCAGCCTTGCTTTGTTGATTATTATTTGTTACAGAGGAGGACGTCACCGAACTGGAAGGTGGGTTCTTTATTGACATCGACGAGTAGTCTGGGGTTCCTAGGTGGCAGCTTGGGACCGTGGAACAAGCTGGCTGGGATTATTTATCTATAGGCCTCTTAGGCCATATATTTGGATCTTGTTGTATTAGACAACTACCTCGCTTCCGCATGATGTACTGATGGGTCGGTGACCCCTTTTGTGTGTAATTTGCTATCTTTCTCATATATGAGTTGAACTATGATCTCTTGTGTCGTAGAGTCTGTGATGTGCCAGTTGTTCCACAAGTCTCGGTCTCTCTACTATACGTGAAAGCGATGTCTGAGCTTATGGCATGATCGAGGTGTTGTGTGCCGATGATCCATTCCGAGCACACCTGCCAATGAGTTTTGGCCTGGGATTGGTAAACCCAGTAACCCTCGATTGTGTAGCATGACCGGTTACACAACGTTTCACTGTATAGTTCTGGGGTCGGGGCGCTACAAGTTGGTATCAGAGCAGGACTGTCTGTAGGAAACCCGTTCTATTGGTCGATGTCGAGTCTAGTGTTCGTGAAAATTATTTTTTAACCTAAAAATGAGTTGTGAAAACCTTCTTGGGATTCTTTTTACTCCTCATCCAACTCGCTCTACTCTGAGTTATCTTACCTCTATTTGATTTAACGATGCTTCTACTCGTCTGCAAAATCCAAATCTTTAGGATCACGGGGTTGGGTTCTATCTTTAGTTACTGGTTAACTTTGCTCGTCTGCCAATTCTAAAGCCCGAAGAAAGGAAGTGTTGCGGATCGTCAAGAAATTCCCTTGCTTTAGCCCATGGTCTTGAACCGAAGGTCCCGGATTGTACTGGAATTCTGGTGTATTGTTTCATGAGGGTTGTCATCCGTGTGAGCATTATGCTAATCGTGAGTCCCAGTACATGAAGCTGATCTTTAACCCAAGATATTTCCCGTTGAATCCTGATGTTAATTGTCAAACCCTACGTCAGGTTGGCCATGTTTGAAGTTAATCTTCAATTTGGTGGTTGTAGTCGTAATTGAATTGCGGCAACAAAGCTCTTCTCTGTCACGAGCTATAGCTGGATATTCTGTCATGAAACCGTCTGGATCACAACAAGATTGCTCTTAGCAAGTTTTCCATCTATGTTTGTGATTCCTCCAATAACACCTGTTAGTGAAACCCTTTCGGCACTAGTTGTTGGAAGAGTGCTATCTTGTGCTTCTGCAACATCTTGGATTTTCTCCTGAGCATGTTTGTTACTCCTGAATTGCTGTCTGACCTTTATCTGTTAGTTGACAGTCAAGTGTTATCGTGCATGGGTGTGTTCCGATGCATGTTACCCTTGTGGTCCGTCAATACATTCCTCGTCGGGATGTTAGGAGAAACAAACTCCGGTACCATGTCCATTCTCGGACCAGGTCAAAGTATTGTAATCCGCAGAATAAGAGGATTGTCTAGCTTTTGTTCTGTTCAACTTTGGAGTGTCACACTCTTTTATATCAAGAGGTCGTGCTTAGCCTCATGACGTACTCGATGAAGTGATGCTCTTACCCTTCCTTATCCATCTACCTCCGCGCTACTCGGGCTCGAGAATGTTGAGGATGAATACCGTTGTGGTAATCGGATGTTCTTAGCAAATGATATTGCTTGACGTCCAAGGACTTTGATGGCGCTCTTAGCATGATTGGTAATCAGATCATCAAGCCGAGTTGACTGTGCTGCCAAGTCCATTGTTCAGGTGCACTCCTTCGGTCAATAAATTAGATTCATGTGAAAACTCTAAAGATCACATCGTTCGCTTGGAAAAGCAAATTTTCCTCTCGCAAACTAGCTAGTGTTCTGGAGCTTGACGCTGTAGTCAATTCCTGAGAACCTTACCTCTCGTTAGCTGTTGTAACCCCTCCCTCGGACATGGCAGGTCTGAAATATCCGCACGCCTAACCCAATCTGAATCTCAAGCAGAAATGATGGTTGGTGTTCCTTAAGAGTATGACATAGGCCTTGTGAAAATCCGGCAAGTTTGAGGTGGTGGTTGCCCTACTTAATTGGAAGGTATATTGTGATATCCTCTTGCCTTTCGTAAAATCAACCACTCTCCAAGAGGATATTGTGCTACTTATTCTAGAAGTTGCCCTTATGGTCTCTTTGCAAATCATTAAAGGTCCGACCTCCACTTGATGACCTATTGAAGGCTGTTCCGAAGCCTGATAGTGGTATCTAGAACATAGAGGAGAACATTAACGTGGTGTTGCTAAAAATGTCTCTCGGTCATTTCTCCTATCCCCTGCTCGACCTTTGTTTGGTCAAGTTGTTCCTAGTTTTCCTCATTGGCTTATGGTCTTGTGCAAAGTCCATATTTCCAACCCTTGGAGAAAGCTTATCTATCACCTTGAACTATCTTCTGTTTCTCGTCGCCACGTCATGCTTGTTACCTTTTCTCTGCAACAAGGAAGATCAGCGTGGGATCGAGAAGATCGTTGAAGTTAAGGGTTGTCATGTTTCCCTCCTCCCTCTTCCTACTCTAGGAATCTCGGGGCGAGATTCTTGTAAGGGGGGTAGATTTGTAACAGCCCCAGTTTGGTACCCTAAAATTTGAGCCAAATTTTCACTTTTGCCTTGCACTGCATCATGGCATACATAATTAAATTGCTAAATAAAAATAAAGCAAGATTGGAAAAACTTAAAGGGGAGCAAAACCCTTCTCAAATTTCCAACCCAAGTGCAATTGCTCAAATTGGCAAAACAAAATACCCTTGAGTTTCCATATTTGTCCAGGAAGTTCTAACAACTACAAATATGTTTATTGCAAGAATTAAAACACTTGCAAATTCAATTAATTAAAATAAAGCCCAAAATGCAAGAGAGCAATTTCAAAATATTTAACACATGAAATGTTTTTAAAATGGGCTGCATATTTTACCACAGGTTCCAAATAATATATATTGGCCCTGTGAATTTTCCAGAATTTTTAAAAATGTTTAAGGGCCTAAATGAAATACCTAAACCCTACTGGAATTTCTGGAAAAATAAAAAAGGAGAAATCCCTGACAGGGGGACCCACCTGTCATCCCTCCCTGTGGCGACAGGGGGAACACTGGCGCCATGGCCGCGCCCCACCTTGCCGCCATGGCCTCATCCTCACTCCCCCTCGCTCCCTGGCCCCCTTGGAGGATAAGGAGCTCCTCCTCGACCCTCTGCCCTCTCCCCCCTCCTTTTCCCCCCTGCTGCAGGAACCCTAGCCGCCGCCACCCTGGCCGTGACCTAAGCCGGCCGTCGCGCGTCATCGATGTCGCTCCCGACCGCCTCCGGGCAAGCTGAAGCCGCCGTTCGCTCCGCCTTGTCATCCTCGCTCTTCGGGTGGAAGGAATCGAGCTCGGGGCCCATGAATCGTCGACGTCGTCCTCATCTTCTCCGGCACTACCGCCGCCGTCTACCGCAAATCGCCGCCACTCCAGACCTTCCCCGACCTCACCGTCCATGCCAGCGTACTCAGGGTGAGCCGGGCTACCTCCTGGACACCTCCGTCTCCCTCCTCCCTCCTTAGGGCATCGTCTCACCGTAGCTCGCCGTCGCTCCGCCGCCGGTCGTCGATGTGCACGTCGCTCCAGCGACTGATAAATGGTGGCGCCGCCCGTTCTGGGCTCCCCGTAGAAGGGTGCATCTAGCGTGCCCAGTAGCTAGGTCGTGCGCTTCTCCTAGCGACGGATCCGTCTGCGCCGTTGCCGTCGGTCACCGCCGTCCCTCGCGCCGGTCCTAGCCTTCCTCCGGTCAAACCTGACGGTGGGCCTGCGTGCTAACGTGGCCGCTTACGTGGCCCGGGACCCAGCCGTCAGTGACTGGGGCTAGCCCACCCCTCGGTGGAAAACGTTTCGGTGAGGATTTCTGGAATTTAATCAAAAGACAGAAAATCAAATAAACTTTGAAATGCCATAACTTTTGAACCACTAATCAGAAAAATGCAAATAATATACCAAAATGCTCAGGAAGAAATTATCTATCTGTTAGTGCCATTGGTTGAATTAATTGGCCAAAATAAATTGCCTGTATTTAATAAAAACAGAAATGGCAGAATAAAGGTGGAATTTGGAAATTGCATAACTTGAGTTTTAATTATCCAAAAATTATGAATAAGCTCTCAAAATGTTCAGTGAACAATGATCTACAAGTTTATGTTATTTTAGAGAATTGTAGATCTAGTTTTGGTGCTGTTTATTAAAAATAAATAAAATGGCAGAATTAATTCAATTATTGAAAATATCATAACTTGATGAATATTAATTCAAAAATTGCAAATGATATACCAAAATGATCAGCAACTCAAGGGCTGTTTATCTATGTTAATTTCATAGCATGAAACCAATTTTTACTTTGATGTCATTTTGGAATTGGTTAAAATGATTTAAATTGAATAACCGTTTAAATCGCCATTTCTTCATCGTTAACCGGAAAATTGCAAACGAAGTACCAAAATGATCAGTAGGACAATACCTATCTAATAATGTCATTTTCATGCATTTAGGACCCATATTTCAGTACTGGAATTTTGGATAATAACGCAATTCACTAAGTTAAATATGGAGTTTTAAACCCGTTAATTACAATATTTATTTTAGGGGTTCCATTTAACTTGTGGGACATGCCCAATATGATTTCAGTGCATAATTTGACCATCTCATCATGATTGTGCATTGCACCTTGTATTCGTGTTATTTATTTCGTTTCCTGTATTGTTTGTGTATCGGTAGATCAGGAGTCGAGGTTCCACCACAATACCTCGACGATCAGCGCGACCAGTACTATCAGCAAGGCAAGAACAAACCTAACCTTCTTGGCATCTAGCATCCTACTGTTTTATAAACTTATTTTATCCACCAGAATATTGCAATCGATTCTATGTCAATTCTTGGTCAATACTAGAGTATCCTACAATGCATGTCTTCCCCGAACCATCACATGCTTCCCCTCCTATGAACCATAGGTTTGATGTGTTGGCCGGAGACAAAGATATAATGGTTGGTCGCGCCACCTGACCCGTTGGATTTTCCATAAGTGGGATTCTGTCCAATACCATAGTTGCTGCGTGTACGTTGTCCATTGGATTTGAATAGTGTCCTGCAGGCGTATGGAAACTTTGTGGTGGTGGACCCATACCGCCGACTCCTGCTCCGAATCCTCGTCCAGGTGGTGGTGGTGGTCCATTGACTCCGGCTCCTGCTCCGACTCCTCCGTTTTCTACTGGTGGCGGCGGTGGTCGTGCTACTCCTGCTCCGAGTGCTGATCCTCCAGCTTATGCAGTCGTACCCATGGGTGTCTGAAACAAATTAGTTGGATTTATGTGAACTCCTTCGTGCAGCCGGCTCCGAGTCCTCCAATGCTGAATTGATGTGAGTTCCTGCTGGTGGTTGCATACTGCTACTACTTCAGTTTGTACACGTTCATGTTCTGCCTGTATGCGAGCTTGTTCGGCTTGAATGCGAGTTTGTTCTGCTTGTACAAGGGCTTGGTCTGCTGCCAACTTCCGATTTGCTTCTGCGACATCTGCCAACTGCTTCTCTATAGCTTCACGAGCTGCGATCAACTCCTCTGCACGAGCCGCCGCGTTATCCGCCGTGATCTCCTTTGTCAGCAAGTTAGGGTCAAACTGATTCCCTCCATCGCGTTCTCCACCGTTATCTGGTCCGGACATGTACACTCCAACATGGCGTGGGCGTATCGGTGACTGCACGTACTCTTCGTCGATTCCATATCTGAGTCGATCTTCAAACAATGGTAGAATTGATTCTGAATCTGCATCGTAGTCTGTCTCTGAACCCGTCTCTGGCAGCATCTCCGGCTCCTCTTGTTCAGCGACTATGCCGACTTGTGATGTGCCGACGGACTCCTCTCCATCAGACTCAATGACAGCTGTTGCTTCTGAAATAGAATCCAACCCGTTAACACGGTTACCTGAGACGTTGACCATGCCAACGAACATGTTGATCTTGCCGAAGATGAGCTGGTAGCCTTCCTCAACTTCATCCATCTCCGAGCTCCACTCGTAGTCGTCGATCTCGGTCTCGCCGTACTGGTTGGTGTAGACCCTGCCGATGGCGAGCTTCTCCATACCTCGGCGAGCTTCTCCCATGATCTCGACTCCTTTCATCACCGGCCCCACGGTGGGCGCCAACCGTCGTGGGGTTGTCACGACAAGTACTTCCTCCGGGAAGCTAAGTTGTGGGGCCATTGGTGACTAGGACACATGAGTTGGTTAATCTCGACGAGGGGACAAGGAGTTTACCAGGTTCGGCCCCTCTAGGTAGAGGTAAAGACCTACTTCCTGCTTGTTCTTTATTGCTTTGGACTTGATGTCGATTTCAAGGTTCCGATCTCTTAACTTCAGACTCGGTGACTACGAGACTTGTGGGACTTGAGAGCTTATCGATCTAAGGTCCAGGTCCCCCCTTATAAAGGTAGCCGGGTCCCTGGATTTACAGCTTATGCCGAGTTACACATGAACACGGAGTCCTACTCTAGGTCCTTGCCTTCCAAGTTGGTACTCCGGGTTGTATTGGGACTCCAGTCTTTGTCGTGTCCTTTCCCTTCTGCTAACTCATAACGGGCTGGCCGGCTTGTTCCTTGTCCAGCCCATGTTGCTTGAAGTGTAACCCGGCTTGGGCCTCCTTGGTCTTGGCGGGTCCACTTTCCGGCTCCATGGGCCTACCCGGAAAGTATCCCCCCATCACTCTTCCTATGCATAGGAATCTTGTAAGAAAATAGATCAATAAAATCTAAAGTGACTAGCATAGGAAGGCAAAGAAAGTGAAACATTGCAAACTTCAACATGAAGAGAGGGAACCGAATATTATTGAGATATTTAGAATCATTTTTCCCTCTTTCATAAAACTTTCAGTAGTATCATAAGTAAAATCCACAATATAACCATCACTTGAAGCATTATTATCATGATCCATATGCATAAAAGTATTAATATTCTCCGCATAAGCAAAATCTTTCTTAGTAGTAAAAATGGGAGTAGGATCATGATAAGGACTTGAACATGATCAACCAATTGTATATTAGAAGGATGGTTTTTGGTAGGGAAGTGATTCCCTTCATAATTATGACAAGTTCCATAAGGATGATTATAATTATTCTCTATGGCATTATTATCATCACAATAATTATCAAAGACTGGAGGCATAGCATCATCATAAACAAGGGGATAATTATCTTTCCAATCATATATATTTGCAAACATGTCATTATCATTTTCAATGGCACAAGAGGTTTCAAAAATATGATCATTAATAGCAAAAGGATTCTCAAACCCCTCATCCCCAAGCTTAGAGCTTTCCATATCATCATTAGAAACAACATGGATAGTACCAATAGTATAGCAATTACTAATGTCATCATTTTCAAAATTGGTACCAAAAAGATTGTCAAGATCATAAGTAGTGTTATTTCCCCAATCATGATCATTACAATAAATAATAGGCATATAATCATCTTCAATAGTGCAAACAGATTTAGTTTCAAGATAATAATGAACACAATCAAGTGAATCATCTTCAATAAATTTTGATTTAGACTCACTAGGAACAACCATGAAAGGAGCAACACACTTGGGAGATGATACCGTTTCCTCTTCTTCTTCTTCTTCACCACATAACCTAGTTTATCATTAGAAACAATAGGGGAAACTTGGAAAAATTTCCCCCTTTCGTTAGTGGCAACATAAGAAATATTTTTCCTTTCGTACTTTGGTAAAGGTTCCATTCTTTTTATTTTTTTCTATGTAAGCATTTTCGTAGCAATTCACAACACAATAGAGATGGCATTCCCCCAGAGTGTTATTTATCCCAAAAGCACTCATATATAACAAAGAAGTTTTTTCTGATAACTCTTCACACCCCAAAAATAACGCAAGTTCATCATAAATATTAGAAGTGATTGTTTCATCACAAAAGGGACTTACTATTCTATCATCAAAATGCCAGCATTGGAAATTAAAATGGCCCTCTTCATTGCAAAGATCACAAATAAGAGGATAAAGGTCACAAAACTTTTTAGCAAAATCATTTAAATCCTTATTCCAAATGCTAGTTCTTTCATGTTTATGTTGCTTACAATATTTCTCTTCTTCAGTATGAGTCTTTTGACAAGGTCTAAGGGTTCCACAAAAATTAACATGCTTATAAGAAATATTATTTTCAGAAACTTGAGCATATCTATTGCAATCATTAGTAACAAAGTCCTATGCAAACATCTTTGAAAGGTTCATGATATTTTTCCCACTTTTATTTAGGAATATTAATATGAGAAGCAAAAGTTCTATAAAAATCAACACAAATTTGAGAATCAAGTCCAAACTTAGCACTAAGCTTATTAAAAATATCTGTTTCAACAAAGGACTGATGACCCACAAGTATAGGGGATCTATCGTAGTCCTTTCGATAAGTAAGAGTGTCGAACCCAACGAGGAGCAGAAGGTGTTGACAAGTAGTTTTCAGCAAGGTTTCACTACAAGCATTAAAAGAGAAATGTTTTTGGATTTTTGATTTAAAGAACAAATGAAGAACAAGTAAATAAAAGAGTGCTACAATAATTGCAGCAAATAGCCCAATCCTTTTAAGCTCAAAGGACAGGCCGGTTGTGTTACTTATGAAGATTAAAACATTTTCGGGGACACATGGGAGTTTCTGCCTAGCCAGTTTCATTGCACGCCGGTGATTAACCTTCAATGTTTTGATAAAGTGCTGTGTGGGTGGACCTATGCTAATGCACCGCCCTTACTTGGACAAATGCATACTTGTGATTGAACCCCTTGCAAGCATCTGCAACTACAAGAAAGTAATTAAGATAAAAACCTAACCATAGCCTTAAACTCCGAGACCCTACGCTCCCTAGTGCACTAGTTCACAAATTGGGGTTTAGGTTTCTATCACTCCTGCAACCCTACCATAAGCAAACTAAATACACTATGCATTCCCCTAGGCCCTTTGAAAGGTGAAGTATCATGTAGTCGACGTTCACACGATACCACTAGAGGAATAACACCACAACATAAATCAAACCATTAAATATTAGTCAACATTATGCAATTACTAGCAACTAGGCTTTCCCCATGTCCTCAAGAACCAAACGAACTACTCACAAGACATCATATAGATCATGATCAGAGGTGATATGAATAAGGGCAACAATCTGATTGTAAAGACAATTCACCGATAAAACTCTCAAGCATCAACTACAAGTAGTAATCAACACCCGGGATACGATTCCAATGAACTAATAACAAAACAATGACAATTGCTACAGCGGGATGAGATGGGACGGTGATGGTGATGATGGTGCTAATGATGGAGATGGTGTTGATGATGATCCCGATGATGCCCGACGTGATGGCGATGACGATGTCGATGATTCCCCCCTCCGGGAGGGAAATTCCCCGACAGATTTCTCCCTGGCGGAGCTCTTCTTCTCTTTGTCTAGTTTCCGCCTCGTGGATGCGGCGGAAAAATTCCTCCTCGATACCCCCGATGTTTTTTGGGTCAAAGGGAAGTAATACACCGAAGGGGAGCCGGAGGGGGGCCACAGGGGCCAGGGGCGGGTCCCAGTCGTGGCATAGGGTGGGCCCGCGGTAGGGGGCCGCCCCTGCTCCCTGGAGCTCGTCTCCGTGCGCCCTTTTGGCTCCATGGCTTATTTACCATAATATTTATCTCCGAATTATTCTGGAATTTATGGAGCTTCTGAAGTCAGGTGTCTTGACAGGTACTTTTCCAGCTGATTCCAGGCTCCGGTGGATGCATCTCCAATAATTGCCAAACATGCAAAATGAGATAAAATAACATAACTATTGCATCATAATATGAAAATATATCAATGAATAAAGATGAATTATGATGTAAAATAGTTATGCAAAATGGACGTATCAAGGACTTAATGCAATCATACTCGTAATTTAAACCTGACACTTCACCTTTATCAATCTCCCAGTTTTCAGCGTTGTGTTGAATTCTTTCAAGAAGTTCCCATTTAACTTCAATCTTCTTACTTGTGAAAGAACCCTCAGAAGAAGCATCTAGAAAATCCTTGTAATGACCTGAAAGTCTTGCATACAAATTAGTAATAATTATCTCCTTGGGGAAGCCATGGTTCGGACATTTGAGCATTAATGCTTTCAGTCTTCCCCAAGCTTGAGCGATACTTTCTCCGTCAGGAGGCAAAAAATTATAAATGTAATTCCTATCTAGATGTATTTCATGAAGAGGATAAAATTTAAAGTAAAAGATAGATTCAAGTTTTTTCCAGTCCGAATGCTGAGAATTGTCCAGTAGCTCATACCACTCCTTTGCATTGTCTTTTAGTGACAATGGGAAATAATTTTTTCAAGATTTCTTCTTGTGGTAAACCTGCAACCTTAAACAACTCACAGAGTTCTGTAAGTTTCAACAAGTGAGCACTTGGATGGACTGATCCATCTCTTGCATAACGATCATCCATAACTCTTTCAACAATTCCCATAATTTTTTTAAAAGGAATACTTTCAGTAGGTGAACTGGAAATATCACAATTATTATAATCATCATATATTGGAGGCAAAGTATCATCAAAGAAAATTTCCTCCTCAAAGCTTGGGGGACTAAAAATATCATATTCATCAAAACCGGCATCCCCAGGCTTGCAAATTTCCATAACATTAGCAACAATGACATTCAAAGAAATTATACTAATAACATTGCTACTAGCATGATTATTATGCAAATAAAGTTCCATAGGTTTTTTAATTTTCTCTTCAAAAGCATCATGACCAATTTCAAGATAAATTTTATAAAGCTCTCTAATTTTTTTGTTGTTTTCCATTAAACCGAACTAGTGAAAACAAGAAACAAAAAGATTTAATTGCAAGATCTAAAGAAGATACCTTCAAGCACTCACCTCCCCGGCAAGAAAAGAGCTTCATCGCCGGAGTGTGAGTGCCGCTTACCTTACCTCCCTGGCAACAGCGCCAGAAAAGAGCTTGATGTCTACTACACGCTTCTATTCCTGTAGACAGTGTTGGGCCTCCAAGTGCAGAGGTTTGTAGGACAACAGCAATTTTCCCTTAAGTGAGTAACCCAAGGTTTATCGAATCCACGGGAGGAAGAGGTTGAATGTATCCTCTCTCAAGCAACCCTGCAATTAAGATACAAGAAGTCTCTTGTGTCCCCAACACACCTAATACAATTGTCAGTTGTATAGGTGCACTAGTCCGGCGAAGAGACGGTAAAATACAAGTGATATGGATGGTAAAAGGTGAATTTGTAATTCTGTAATAAAAGTGGCAGCAAGCAAACAAGTGACAAAAGTGGCTTAAAACGGTGATTCAATGCTTGGAAACAAGGCCTAGGGATCCTACTTTCACTAGTGGACTCTCTCAACAGTTGTAACATAATTGAACACATAAAACACTTCCTCTAACATCATGTACAAAGACGTTGCTCGGAGAAAACCGTGTAGGGCTACAAAAGCACACCTCAAAGTTCGGCCACCACAATTCATGCGTAGGTCTATCACACCCTAAAGTCTGAACACCACACATGCCACCCACACTGTCACCATGGCTTTGCGTTGTCAACATTGACTCCGAAAATTATACTACATAAATTGAGCAACATATCCATACATAATGAAGGGGAAAAACATCCATGAGTTCAACTATATTACAATGCTCACGATCACATAAAGATCACACCATAGGAGAGAGAGATATAACCACATAGGTACTAGTAGAGCCCTCAGCCCCGATGAAGGACTACTCCCGCTGCATCATGGGAGGCAGCGACGGCGATGAAGATGGCTTCGGGGACAATTCCCAATCCCGGCAGGGTGCCGGAACATGAACTTCTGTCCCCCCCGAATTAGGGTTTTTGGTGGCGGCGGCGCTCGGATGCATTTCTGGAGAAAACCTTCGAGGTACTCGCGTTTTTAGGTCACGAGTATATATAGGCGAAGAGGCGGCGCGAGGCGGTGGATGAGCTGACGAGGTGGGACCCACGTGCGGCCAAGCCTGGGCCGCGCCTGGGGGCCCCCTGGGGGCTGCATGCCCCTCCCGGACTTGTCCTTATGGCTCCCGGGGGTTTTCTGGCGAACTAGAATTTCTGTAATTTTTTTAGATTTTTCTAAGCACTTTGGATTTTGGACCTTTTCTGCAATGCACAGACATAATAAACATAAACTAGCACTGGGCATCTTGTCAATAGGTTAGTCCAATAAAATATGCCAAAATGATATGAAAACATAATAAACACATTTGGCAATGATATAAAATCAAGCATGGAACATCAAAAATTATAGATACGTCGGAGACGTATTAGTTATCCAACTGCGTCTATGACTAGTAATCCACCCCGGGATCGCTATCCAGCAAGTCACCCAGAAGTATTAAGTTGCAAGCAACAGATCATTGCAATAAGCAAAGTGCATAATGTAAGCAATGTAAATAACACAGGGAAATCACACCGCTATTTTCTCCCAAGTGGAAACAACACATTCATGAGCATAAACGTTTCTGTCAATCGCACTCAGCACACAAAGGCATGAACCCACTATCTAGCATAAATACCCTCTCTGAAAACACTAACAATTACTTGGCCAAAGCATCCACTAGCATCGGAGCGCATGCAATATCATAGATAAAACATAACACGTAGATGAACAAGAGTAATGATTTCCACAATTCATCGGATCCATGCAAACACATCATGTAGTAGTTATAGATAATATGATCTTGATCATGATAGGCAGCTCACAAGATCTAAATAATGGAGTAAAAGGAGGAGAGACAACCATCTAGCTACTGCCATGGACCCGTAGTCCCGTGGTGGACTACTCACGCATCACTCCGGAGGCAGACATGGTGGTGTAGATGCCTCCGGTGGTGATGATTTCCCCCTCCGACAAGGTGCTGGGAAGAGCTTCAGAACCCTCCCGATCTAGGGTTGGCGACGGTGGCGGCCTCGGATGTTTTCTGGAAAATATGATCAGGTGTCGAGGGTTTTCGCGTCGAAAACAATTTATAGGCGAAAGGACAATCGAGACGACGTCGGAGGGCGCCAGGTGGGGCCCACGCGCGGCCAAGCACTCGGCCGCGCCTGGGGAGGGAGGGGGCGTCTAGCCCCTGTGGGTCCCTCCTGCAGGTGTCCTCCAGGCTCTGTCCTTGTTTCCTCATGAAAATAATTCACATAAATTTCTAGCTGATTCCGAGAAACTTCCCCGAACAACTTTTCTGAAACAAAAAGACAACAGAAAACAGGAACTGGCACTGGGCATCTTGTTAATAGGTTAGTTCCATAAATCATGCCAAATTAATATAAAAACATGTGGCACTGATATATAATCAAGCATGGAACATAAAAAATTATAGATACGCCTGGGACATATAATGGCACATATGGAAGCAAAGGAATGAAGCCATTTTTCAAAATGTGTTGCCGATTTTCAGAGCCTGGAGGAGAGGTTTTATTCATGAGATCACCATGCATGTGCATCGGGTGAAAGCAAAGCATGTTCAAAACTTGTCAATATGGATAGATAGTCTAGTTTGATTTGGCTGCCTCACTTTTGTAAATATTTGTACAGTGTGCTCTCTTTTTCAATAATAATAAACTGTGGGGCTCAAGCCCTACAATATTTGCTCAAAAAAGAGAACTAAATAAACATGACATAGATACCACACATCATCTGCAAATAATTTATAGCATCAAACACCATGTTTACATAGAGGGGTACAAAGGTGTGTGGGAGGATGAGCCACTGTATACAGGAAGGAATTGGCGATGGATATGGCAGTGAAGGCGGCGACCATGGAGCAAAGGGCAAGGCGGGGGCGGCCGCCGGTGGCCGACCGACCAAGGGGAGCACCGCCCCCTAACCCCCTTCCTCCATGTCTTCTTGGGACTGTAGAGTAGCCCTCCCCCATGGAGATGAGCCCCATGGGGAGGCAAATTCGTGGCTTTTGGTGGCTGCCCCAAAACTAGGGTTTGCTCTTTTTATATAGGTGGAGACAATGCTTTCTGGCCTTCCGATGGATGACCCCTTGATTCAATGGCTCTTGGACACCTATAGAACCTTCCTAGGGACCCATCTCATCCCTAATGTGGTCCCAAAGTCGTGCTTTGGCTGAATCCATCAAGTTTGATAAGAGTTGGAGTCAGTCACGTCTCAAACTTTCGGATTCCCATAATCAGATATTTTTCCTTCTATAAAACGGGCCTCCAGAGCGCGTCGGACCTCCGATTGGGCTGTTTTTGAGCTTAAATTAAAGGTATGGAAATTTACACAACTTGGTAGTTCACGGGATTTTCAGTTGACGTTGTATTTACTGGTCAAACTGACGATCTCTAAAATCTTTAGGGGTGGACATATTTCAACAAAATCAGAGTCCATCTCCAACAAGGCTCTTTTTGCATTTTTATCAATTTCTAAGTAATACCTACACATCAAAGTGTAAGACAAGAACATTGTGCACATTTGAAACTTATTAATAGGTTAGTCCAAATAAATCATAAACTTATATAAAAACAAGTGTCAAAGGCATAAAAGTAGCATGAAACAATAAAAAGTTATATATACGTTTTGCACGTATCAGTAACCACATAAGGAATACATCAGCTTAGTAACTTACACTAAGCATTACCATGTTGTCTCCACTGCCGGCTTTGTAAGCTACAAGAGTCACCGTCCAAGAGAGCGGGGATCTAGATCCGAGAGAAAGAACATCGGTCCGGGGATCTCCCCGTGTACAACAGACCACCCTACCACCACCGCCATACGAAGATGATGAGGAGGCCGAATAGCCTCGACAGAGAGGAAGAAACAACCACCACTCGCTAGCACAACTTCGTGAATCTAGATACATGCACCAACACTGACCGGAACAACACACACCGCAAGATCTAACCAGGTCCTACATAAACATAACCATTGTGAAAATTACATAGCCCTATATTTAATTGTTGTATTGCCATGATCCTCAAGGGTTATATATACGTAGTACATGACGGGGAGAGACTTGGAGTACAAAATCATATCTCTAGAGCAAGTGGCGGCGCAGACGATGTCGTTGATGTGTAGATGTAAATGTGTCCTTGATGTCGAGTTTGTGGTTACTGATTATGAGGTAGTCGTGTGTCGAGTAGTTGTGGGTGACGTTGTAGTCGGTGTAGCCACAATGACTGAAGGTGCAAAAAGTTGCACGATGTGTATGACAGAGCTGTAATCGTGGATGCTTTGCACCCTATGGAGTTCACAGGTACTATCGGAGCTGACGTTTTAAATCTTGAGAGGTGCAATCGTGTGCATCTTGTGGATGTCACAAGACGCGGTCGTAGGTGGTATTGTGTACGCGGCATCACAAATAGTGATATCTATGTGTCGATGCGGTCTTAACCGTTGGAACGTGGTCAATACCGTCATGGATGTCGCGGGTCTTGCTGATAATATTGTGAGAGACTTGGGGCATAAGATCATATCACTTAGAGTTCTAACCTACCCCAGAGTCCTACACGTAAATGTATTCTAACAACCTTCACGCGTTATCCAACAGCTCTAGTCCTTATGACTAGTTACTCCCAGAAAACTGCATCAGCGCGGGAGGTTTTTGATATACGTAGGCCATGCCGCCATTATATGTGTACATAAATGCTGCATAATTTACAGATCGATAGATGTGCGCACAACAGAGTGTGCTAGCCTCTTATACGCGCGCATGTAAAGTATGTATGTTAGGACGTCAGAGGAAATCAGTGATGAAGGGGTCGTCGTAGGGGAAGAACTCCGGCCAGGGGAGGGGGCTGCTCGCGCCCCCACCGAAGCTGGACGAAGCGGTCGCGCTGCACCGGCCATCCGTGGCGTCCGAGAGATCGGCGAGGGGAGGTAGCGAGCCACCGTGGCAGTAGCTCTCCAAGTCACCGGTGGCGCCACATGAGCCGAGGAGGAGGTCGTCGCTGACAGTGACAGGCGCCCCGGAAAACGTGGTCGACATCTGGTGATCGCCAGCCTCTGACGCTGAGGCCGCAGCAGTAGCGGCACCGGCCGCCGCCGTCCCCTGCGGCGAACATGCGGCGGCGCCAACAAGAGCCGCTTCGACGTCAGACGGCGAGACGGCGCTGGAGCCCGCTGAGGCCGAGGCAATTGTGGTGGCCGCGGACTGGAGGAGGCACTGCAGGTACTGGAGCTTGGCGGCCTGCAGGAAGGGCACCATGTCGGCGCCGGCGCCGGCGCCCTGCAGCTGCGCCGTCGCCGAGGTGTCGACGGCGGCGGCACCGAGCTGGTCCCGGAGCGCCGCGAGCGCCACGAGCTGCGGCAGCGCGTCGAAGAAGTCGGTCCGCGGGCGGTGCGTCATGGGGTCGATGCCCATCTGGATGAGCCGCTTCTTGAGGTGCGTGTTCCAGAAGTTCTTGATCTCGTTGTCCGTCCGCCCCGGCAGGTGCGTCGCGATCGCCGACCACCTGATCAAGTCACAGCAGTAGGTGAGCAACTCGTGCGTTCAGATTAATGGAGATCTAGTGGCTACGGCGACCTACTTGTTGCCGAGGAGGGAGTGGAGGTGGAGGATGGTCTGCTCCTCGTCCTGGGAGAACTTGCCCCTCTTGATGTCTGGTCTCAGGTAGTTGGTCCATCTCAGCCGGCAGCTCTTGCCACATCTGTTCAGCCCTGCAATTTCATACGTAAACACCAGGTGTTCAATTCAATCAAGGGATAGATACAATTTCATATATAGAAACTTGATCGTCGTCCTAGAAGGTGAACTGTACCAGCAAGCCTCGGGAGGTTCCTCCAGCTGCCATGGCCGTTTTTCTGGATGAACTGGAGCAGCTTCTCGTCCTCCTCCGGCGTCCACGGACCCTTCTTGAGAAGTTCGCTCTCGTCGCAGGAAGGAGACCTCCCCATTGCTAACTGGCCTTGGCTTCTTCTTGTTCTTCTTCTAGCTTGAAGTGGTGGTGGCCGCCACCAAGAGTACAAGGCGTTGCTCGCTTTTATAGTGGTTGGTCTGTGCTTCCGTGCTTGTGATCTTTGTCCCCCCTACTTGTGGGTTTTTGTCTCGTTATATGTGGATTGCTCTGCTTTTTCTAGTGAGAACTTGCAGCTGCAGAAGAGACATGTACGTGTCTTGGTGATCTGCGCACGCAATGAAATACAATTTTAGTTCGAAGCCGGAGAATAGCATGGTTCTTGTCTTCCGGGGAGGAATTGAGGGGTAATATTCAGAGATTCACTTTGAAATCCGAGCTCACATGATCCTGCTTAAATAAAAAATTCGAAAAAAATAGTAAAATATTTCATAAAATTCTGAATTTTTTTGATGATGAACATACAAATTATCTACATACATGATAAATTTCGTGGTGAAATAATAATTTTTCACCTCTGTGCAAAAAAGACAAAATCAGTGCTCTAAAAAGAGAGATCACAGAACAGAAAAATTGATATTTCATCACAAAATTTGTCATGTATGTAGATAATTTGTATATGTTCATCACCAAAAAATTTCAGATTTTTTTTATTTTTTTAATATTTTTTCAATTTTTTTATTTGGGCAGGAGCATGTGAGCTCGGGAGCCAAAACAACCCCCCGATAATATTAGTATTTGTCTACTTGGTCTAGCTGACTGTATTTAAGTTGAGAATGGTTGTGATGTGCTTATAACTGCAAATTGCTGTAGAAGTTAAGTTACATGTTGTTATCTTCGGAAACATTTTCTTGTTTTCATTGGTTAAGTTTTCAGAAGAATGTTGCCCAGTTAATTACAAAAACTGGTAAAAACCCGATACAACTAGTGCCAAGCCCATTCTTGTTGAAGACGCGACAAATATAGCAACAAACGCCAACGACACAAAAACAAACAATCGGAAGAGAAAAAAATGTGACTGCTATAGGGCCAACAAACTCATGACTCTTCTGATCCGCACACTGAACTAGCGGGTCTTGACCCGCCGGAGACAAGAAGTCGTGACTTCTATAGGAGTAGCAGACCCAAGACTCTACAATGAAGGTGAAGAAGCAAGCACTCCTCCCATGTCGAAAACAACCTCATCACCCACACGACAGAAGGTCAATGCCCTTGAAGCTTATAGACTATCCCGGGCCGCTGTTTGGACCTCCACCGCCCCAGCGCGTCCTGCGCACTTAGCCGACACCTCCTTCTGGGGCCGCCACCTAGACATAACACATCTCAAACTCGATTTGGAATGCTGCACAAACCATATGTAGAAAATATTTACGCAATAAAGCTCTTTCTTAGATTATTGCTAGACTTGGCCGCTCACGTTTTTGGCAAAGTCATATGGGGTTAACCTACCTTCCAAAAATTTACCAAAAAAGTGCTTAATAATGGTGATAAGTCTCTATTTTGGGAGGACACTTGGGTGAATGATCTACCTCTAGCCTCTCGGTTCCCTAGATTGTACTCTCTCACATTTTCGAAGGTGCTTACAATTAGAAACCTGAAAATGAGGGTTGGGATATCTCAGATTCAGGCGACCTTTGCTTGGAGATACTGCATCTCAGCTAAAATTGTTTGAAGATCCTGGTCGATCGTATTCAGTTAAATAATGATCCAGATAGGGTCAGGTGGAAGATTAGATCTTCTAGACAATTCCAAGTCTAGGGGTTATATTTTCATTTGAGATCAGATGCAGTTTTCCCCATAAATTTCTCTGGAAGCTCAAAATTTCCAGTGAAAATCAAGATTTTTGTTTGGCTTATGCTGAAAAATTGCATCCTTACTGGGGGTAGTTTGGCAGAAGGAGAATGGCCTGGAAACAATCAATGCCATTTCCATCGTTAGAAGGAAAATTTTGATCATCTCCTCTTCCAATGTTCTCTATCTAAACTGGTCTCCCGAATTGTGATTTGTGCTATGGGTCTTGTTAAAGCCCCTAGAGAGTGTTGATGATCTTGCTACTGAATGTATTGACTAATCCTTAGGTTCACAACGCAAACTGGTTCTAGATGGGGTTGCTGTTGTTTATTGGACGATTTGAAAAACTTTTTAGACCAAAGGCCAACGCCCAGCGTTAAATTAATGACGCCAATGGCGGAGAGATACAAAGTGCTGAACCAGCTTACAAACACATCCACACACACAAACAAAAGATCAAGCCAAAGGCTTGTACAAGGAAACTAGTAAGAGCAGAGCAGCAAGTAAGCTAGGTCGACGGTAACGCGAGCGAGAAAATAGAAAGCTTGAAAAGCCGAAGACGCCGACGAGGATAGACACCTTCAGAACGGCAGGGCAGCGTCGCCCGATCTAGTCTCCGTCGCCAAGGGACCTCTATCCCTGACCACCAAGAGACATCGTCATCGGTGGGCTGAAGCTCACCCTAGAGCTTGAGCCAACGAACCAACGGACGCTACACCACACCACGAAGGGCTTAACCCAAAAGGCAAACTCCGCCTTTGCCAACCAACACTGCCACTACCACCGCACCACCATCGGAAGAGAAGAACACCATGGACTCCAAGGCGGCGCCCTCAAGAAGGACACGACACCAGGGTTCCATCGCCGCCCGATCCGGGGATCTATGGTTTTCACCAGGAGCATCGGGAGGAAGCAGGGGAAAGCCGCGATGACGTCTTCAAGAAGATAATGACGCCCATAGGCATCACCACCATCGGCCAAGGCAGCGCTAGGCAGATTTTTACCCCGGCATAATCCCCGCATCCAGATCCGAGTGTGGCCGGCTGCCGAGGTGGCTACCGAACCACTTCCACCGTTCGCCTCTTCGCCGGTCGTCGCGCCGCCCACGTGGCCAAGACCACCAACCAGCACCAGATTCTATGACCCCCGCCTCAGCGTCACGACTCCCACCAATCCAGGGCTGCCACCCGTGCATCCGAGGAACCAGCCTCGCCCAAGATGAACTGTCAGCGAGCAGCCGCCGCCCGGCTCCCGCGCCAACACTCCTTCACAACCAGAGGACCCATCCCGCCGCCATCATCCACACGAGAGCACCAGATTCAGATCTGCAGCTACACGGCCGGCAAGGCCACAACAGCGATGGGGCCGGACGATGGGGGTGTTGACACATGAACACGTCACGTGTACCCGTGGCGTCGAGGGAGATGCTCCGCAACTCACTCCGCGGGGAGGCTCACCGGAAGCGCGATACGCAAGACAATCCGGCGGGCACTTTTGGAACCCAACACCCCCACACACCCGGGAGGGACCCCGTCTGGACGCACGGCGGCAATGGGCTGCCCTAGGTCACTTCGCGTCGACCTTGGGCTCGTAGATCGAAATCCTCTTTGACGAAGAACGTCGATGAACGAGAGCAATGCCGGAGGTAGAAGATGATGCGAAACAGGCAATAGTAGATTGGTTTTGTGTTTGACGATTGTGTGTTGTTCAATCGGCCGGCACCCTCGTATATAAGGGCGGCTGGACTTCCCGTGCAAGGAAGAGGTTTGGATTCATGTCCAAAACCCTAATTGGGGCCCAATTCGGATGGTCTGACCCGAACCTTCCAAAACTGTTCGGTCTGAAACCTGGCTGCACCTTGCCGGTCGTTTTCGTGGTAGTAAACGACCTCGGATCGAATTCAAGTAAAAGACAAAGTTGTTCGTCTCGAAAAAACGAAGAACTTTCATGTTGTGCATTTTTTCATACGAGCCCGTTTTAATAGCCTATTTTTACTCAGACGCGAAAATGTATTTCCCAAGCGGGCAAACGTCTAAACTGTTTTTTCCTACGCGTCCGAGTAGACATTGGTTGGTGCATGTCTGATGAAGTGCGTAAATCTGAGTTTCTGTAATATTTTGGCTTCAGAGATCACATATGACTTCGGATCGAGATGATCCAAAAATCAAAATTGTTTGTCTCGATAATACGCACAACTTTCTTTCACATTATTTTTCCATTTGAGGTCATCTTGATAGAATCTTTTTTAAGCCAAAATCAGTCATCAACACATGCCCCGTGTTTTTTGGCAAAGCTCGCATGCCAAAAATAACTTGTGCCTCTCTTGTTCTAAGGACAATGTCAACACTCCATCGGCCATGTATTCTTAGGTCGATAATAGTTTATCGGCCACATATGCTAAGGGCGATATATATGTCTATCTGCCATTTGCGTAATTTAGGCTTCCTGCCACACGCTCGGGTAGAATTTCTTCAAGTGACGTCCGTTAAGGGCCCGAGGCAATATCAAGCCTCCATCTATAGACTCCACCATATATGAGTTTCCAGGCACAACTCTCACGATCCTAAAAGGACCCTCCCAGCTCGGAGACCACTTGCCGAATTTCTTGTCCTTCGAACTGACTGGGCAAGATTACCTTCCAGACGAGATCACCAACCTGAAAACTTTTCAGCTTCACCTTCTTGTTATACGCCCTGGCTACCCGTAATTTATATCTCTCAATTTGCTTCAATGCCGTCAAACGCTTATCGACAACCTCGTCGATGTTATCCATCATCAAATTGTGAAAATCAACTGCTGACAAACCATCTTGCTTGGCGATTCTCAATGCAGCCAGATTGACCTCAACAGGCAAAACAGCTTCTTGCCCATATACCAACTCATACGGCGTTACCTTGGTCGCACCGTGCCGTGAAATCCTGTGTGCCCACAATGCTTCGGACAACACTTCGTGCCATCTCCTCGGATATTCGTCGACCTTCTTTTTGATGAGCCGAATCAATGTATTATTGCTAGATTCAGCCTGTCCATTGGCTTGGGCATAATAAGGAGATGAATTGAGCATCTTTATACCATATGATTCGGCGAATTCTCTCACTTCCTTTGCCATAAATGATGTACCCTGATCCGTAGTCAATGTCTGTGGTACACCGAATCTATGAATAATATGCTCGGTTATGAATTTGATTACCTCCTTATGCGTCATATTCCGGAGAGGTACTGCTTCAGACCTCTTGGTAAAATAATCGGTGTCCACTAACATGAACCGATGCCCTTTCGAGGATGCAGGATGAATGATGCCAATAAAATCCAATCCCCATCCCCTGAATGGCCACGACTTCACAATAGGATGTAGCATAGCAGCAGGTGCCACTTGGATGTCCCCGAACTTCTGACAAGACTCACACCCCTTATAATACCTGAAGCAATCATTAATCATCGTCGGCCAATAAAATCCGGCACGCCGTAGCAACCACTTCATCTTGTGTGCTGACTGATGTGTACCACATATACCTTCGTGTACCTCTCCCATGGCAACTCTCGCTTGATCTTCATCTAGACATTTCAGGAGAATGCCATCCACTGTTCGGCGATATAAATCATCATCCAGCAACGTATATTTGAATGCCAACCGCCGAACAACTTTGTCCGTCCTCTTGCTTGGATCCTGCAAATATTCAACAATGGACTGCCTCCAATCCACACGTGTACCTGCACTGGAACCTTCATTAGCAGCCGAATCAATGGGGGTCAGTTCGGCTTCACATAACTCAGCAACAACAAGCATCGGCTTAAAAGAACGATGAAATGCGCCACGGCTGACATGATAGCCAGATGCTTGTTGTGCCAAATCATTTGCAACTCTATTATCCTGCCTAGATATGTGAGAGATATTGAAGTAATCCAAAGTAGCAATTATGTCTAGGCATTTATCAAGATACATATTAAGTGATCCGTCGATGCATTGAAAAACTTTGTTCACTTGTTGCACTATCAACAACGAATCACCAAAAGCATCCACATGTGTTGCGCCCACGGCGACCAACATCTCCAGCCCGAATAACAATGCTTCATATTCGGCTTGATTATTTGTGCAAAAATATTCTAAGTGACACGAGGCCTCAAAAACAGCACCATGAGGAGAAATATAGACAATGCCGACCCCTTGGCCATCGTCACAAACCGAACCATCAAAGTATAGTTTCCATGGTACTAGTGAAACAAGGTTAACATCTATCTTATGCTCATTGTCAATCTGATGCTCAACAATAAAATCAGCAACAATTTGGCCTTTCATAGATTTTAAGGATTCATAAGCCAAATCATATTCAATTAAACCATATGCCCACTTGCCGATTCTACCACTCAAAATCGGCATGTGCAACATGTATTTTATGACATCGGTTTGGCAAGCTATAGTGCACACGCTAGACAACAAATAATGTCGTACTTTGGTGCAAGCGTTATATAAGCATAAGCATAATTTTTCAATGAACGTGTACCTTGTTTCAGCATCCAATAAACGCCGGCTCAAATAAGTGATAATGTGCTCCTTCCCTTCAATTTCTTGTGTTAAAACAACGCCAATAACATTGTCTTCTGCAGCAATATACAGCCGAGACGGCTCTCCATGCCTAGGTGCCTTCATCACTGGAGGGGTGGATAAACACCGCTTGATATTCTCGAACGCTTCTTGCTGCTTTGCCCCCCAGGAAAACTCACGATCAGACTTTAACCGAAGAATAGGAGTGAAGGCATTAACCTTCCTGGACAAATTCACTACAAACCGCCTTAAATAATTAACTTTGCCCAGGAATTTCTGCACGTCCTTCTTACATTTTGGTGCTTCCACTTTCTGTATTGCTTCTATCTTCTTGGGATCAATTTCTTTACCATGCTCATGAATAACAAAGCCCAAGAACTTCCCAGCTGACACTCCAAACGCGCACTTCAATGGGTTCATCTTCAGTCCATACTTCCGCATCCTCTCAAACGCTAGGCGCAAATCGGCTAAGTGGGAATCAGCAGCACTCGATTTAACTACAACGTCGTCGATGTAAACTTCAAGTATGAACCCAAGTAAATCATGAAATATTAAATTCATCACCCACTGATATGTGGCACCAGCATTCTTCAGGCCGAAGGTCATCACTGTCCACTCGAATAGACCAACAAAACCAGGGCAGCGAAAAGCCGTCTTATATGTGTCCTCTTCGGCCATAAAAATCTGGTTGTACCCCGCATTGCCATCAAGAAAACTGATGATCCTGTGACCAGAAGCATTGTTAATAAGCATATCGGCTACAGGCACAGGGTACTCATCTTTGGGCGTAGCCCTGTTCAAATCCCGGAAGTCGATGCAAATCCGCAGCTTGGGGGATCCTTTCTTCTCCACGGGTACAATGTTGGAAATCCAATCCGCATACCTGCAAGACCTGATCAAATTAGCTTTAAGCAAACGACCGATCTCTTTCTTGATTCGGTCATACATATTAGGATCGAATTTCCTAGCCGGTTGCTTATGAGGTCTAAAACCGGCCTTAATTGGCAACCGATGCTCAACTAGCTCTCGGCTTAATCCAGGCATCTCATGATATTCCCATGCAAAGCAATCAACAAATTCTTTTAGCAAGCCGGTCAACACGAATTTATAATCGATGCTCAAATTTTTGTTTACAAACGTCGGCCTAGGAACAGAGCCATCCCCTATGTCTACCTCCTCCAACTGGTCAGCCGATGTAAATCCTTGTCCCAACTTGTCCATGTCTTCTATCTCTTCTATAGATTCGCCCATATCGCTCCCAACGGCCCGATATTCGACGAGCCTCTTCTGCAACCACTCTTTGTTGTGATCCATTAGACTATGAACGGGACAACCGATTATCACAAATAGCTTTAGAGAGACGGGTATAAAACCATTCCTTGTAGCACTAAGGAAGTCAAAATCTGAAAGATCGCGCCCCGTCAGACATGTGGCGTTGGGATGCTGCCAACCACCAAAGAATCGGCCAAAGCAACACAAACCGAATTATCCGTATGGACAACCTCCACTTCATCCTCAACCCACTGAATTAAGAACTGGTGCAATGTGGATGGCACGCACTGGTTCGCATGGAGCCAATCACGGCCAAGTATGACATTGTAGTTACCTTGCACCTCAGCGACAAAAAATGTGGTGGCCAAAGTCTTGCTCCCCACCGTAAGCTCAACACTCATAACGCCTTTGGCCTCGGTCCGTTCCCTTCAAATCCGTTAAGCACCATGTTGGTCTTCATCAACTTATCCTCATCTAACCCCAACTTCTTGAAGACCGAGTGTGGCATCAAATTCACAATGGCGCCTCCATCAACAAGCATCCTAGCAACCGGTGATCCATCAATGTGTCCCTTGATAAACAGCGGTTTTAATTGATTCATCGGTTCTCGTGGCTTCTCAAAAACAGTGTTCTTGGGACCGAAATCCAGCTGCGCCACCTCTCCTTCTTCATCTGTAGCACGGAACTCAGAGGGCAAGTAATACACCATGTTAATATCCATACCTCCCCTGGTTGGCATGTTCTCGAAATCCACCATCTCCTCATCGCCTTCTGGCGTGGTTTCTGATACGTGTCAAACGTATCTATAATTTTTGATTGATCCATGCTAGATTTGTGATGTTGTCACATGTTTTTATTATCATATAAATCATTTTTATGCATTTTGTCGGACTAACCTATTGACAAGATGCCTAGTGCCAGTTTCCTGTTTTTGCTGTTTTTGTATTTCAGAAAATCTACCACAGGAAATATTGTCGGATTGAGCTCAAAATTTACGGAGATTTTTCATGCGACGGAAGACACCAGAAGACCAAAGGGCAGCCCTGGGGGCCACCCACAGGGCAGGGACGGCCTCCTGCCGCGCCCCCCCTTGGCCCGCGAGTGGGACCCGCCCCTGCTCCTGGTGAGTCCCCTTGGCCACTCCGACGCCTATAAAATCCCTTAAACCCTAAAAACGACGGGGTGGCCATTATTTTCAAGAAAAGTCATCCCGAGGCGCCGTCAACTCAAACCCTAGTTCGGGGTTGATTCTGAAGCAGATCTCGGCACTCTGCCGGCGGGGAGATCGATCCCGGAGGGCTCTCCATCGCCATGTCTTCCTCCAGGATGATTTGTGAGTAGTCACACCTTGGACCTTGGGTCCATGGCAGTAGCTAGATGGTAGTCTCTCTCTCTCTCTCTTGTGCTTCATGTCTTATGATCTTGTGAGCTGCCTAACATGATCAAGATCGATTATTGTAATGCTATGTGATGTGTTTGCTGGGATCCGATGGATTATAAAGTTATGATCAGGTTGTGCATGATTCTTATATGTTGATTTATGTTCTTGCATGCTCCCCGATGTGCGTAGTTACTTTGGCCAAGTGATTGTGTGTATCTCCAAGAGAGAGTATTTATGCTAGATAGTGGGTTCATGCCCCCTTTTGTTCCTGGGCACGAGTGACAGAAACGTCTAAGGGCGAGGGTGTGCTATTGCTACTAAGGGTAAAACAGCGGTGTTAAATTCTATTTTGATATTTAATATTGCTTACTTCATGCGCTTTACTTAATGCAAATGTCTGTTGCTTGCAACTTAATACCGATGGGTGATAGGCTGGATAGTGATCCCATGGTGGACTTTTTAGACAAAGATGCAGTTGGACTCAACGGTCTTTGTTCATTGTCGTGATGCCTACTTAAATATTATCATGTTCTCTTTGTCATAGCTAGATTAAGTTTGTGTTATAATCTTGTCAATTGCCTAGCTGTAATTTGTTTACCCATCATATGAATGTTCTATTTACTCGAGAGACTCCACTAGTGAACCCATGGCCCCGGTCCATCTTTTTACATCGATTGCAACCTTTATTTATCACTTTTCACCATCATTACTCCTCTGGTCCATTTTCATAATTCATCTATTTCACTATACAATTAACCGCTTTGTTTTCTGCGAGACCGGAAAGATTGGCAACCTTTCCGCTGTTGGGGACAAAGTATTTTGGTTGAGTGTGTGCAGGTCCACGTCTGTTGAAGATTAAGCGCCAGAGATTTTCCACATTCACTTTGTTGTTGATTTCAAGTTCCTACTGGTTTGATAAACCTCGGTTCGTTATCGAGGGAAAACTGCTGCTTGCTACATCTCCGCCTTTGCTTGGGGCACCACCCAACTCTTCATCAGTAGCAATCAATTTCCACCTCCAAGTCATCTTCCTGCTCATCTGTCAACTCCAAACCATCAGTTGATGTTATCATGTCGGTGGACGCAGGCGATTTATCAACATCGGCGTTTTTCTCAGGTAACGTAGGAATTGGTGTGATCTTCGTGTCCGCAGCCTTCTCTACCTCCTTGCGCACCCAGATTTGAGACGGAGACGGGTGAATAGCCTCGAAAAATTTGTTTCCCCACATCTCTGCCTCGTGTTCCGCCTTCTGCTGGTTCCTCATGCGCTGCAGCTTCCTCTTCTGAGTTTTAGTTATTCCGTGAGGACACCACTTAGGCTGCGTGTACTTAGGATCCCTCGGCTTGGTCTGACTACTGCTAGCTTCGTGGTCGTTAGCCGAGGTCCACCGTTATATAGATGAAACCGGCTGACCGGCCGATTCGCTGCTGCCCACAGGACTTCCGCCATTTTTGCTGCCGTGGCGAGCCGCTGTACCGGCGATGTCTGTTCCGCTGCTTGCTCCTGTCGTGGTGGCTGTTTCGGCAGATTTCTTTGCCACGACAACCATTTTGGCAGATTCGTTACCGCCGTGCTGTGCTGCGCTTCGTTGCGATGATATGACCGATTGGCCTTGCTGCTCAACCGGTCGCGAATAGGGTGTCTGATCCTATCGTGGACGGATCTCCGAGGAGCTGTCCACCCCGGATGAAATGCATGTGGTGCCATTGGGGCTTGCATCTGTCCTTCATTGTAATACCGTGGCGCATAAGGAAGTGTCGCCCCACGGGGCCCCGGCGTCCACTGTCCATATGGCCTCTCACGCCTTGGAGACCTCTCCCTTGGAGGTGATCTTGGACGCTTCATATGTGATTGCCGGTTGTCGAACTGGCAGCTTGGTGCGTGCACTTGTTTAGCAACATGTCGTAGGTTGGTTTGATCTTCTTGTAGCGCACATTCGCCTCATTCCTCTTCCACTTGCCAACTTCTGGGCTCTTCGGCTTTATAAATTTAGCACGAATACCCTCTTGCGCCGGTGCTTGTCCCCCGGGTGCGGTGTTCTTAATAGTAATTTTTAGCACCTCCTTGCCCCCGGCTTTCTTGTTCAGCATCACTTCTCTCCTTGCAGCCTTGTCGTTGTCCTTGTTGTTCCTGGGCTCACCAATAACAACATTAGCTTTGTTAACAGATCCGGCCGTCTCTGGCCGAATTAGCACCTTCTTCCCCTGCAGCTCGATGGTGTTTATGGGGAAAGGCTGCTTATCGACTTGCATATCAGAAAAACTCAATCGTCCGTCATTGATGGCCGATTGTATCTGTCATCGAAAAACATTGCAGTCGTTAGTAGCATGAGAAAATGAATTATGATACTTTCAATATGCACGCCGTTTTAACTCATCAAACGGCGGCAAAGCATGAGAAATGCGAATATGTTTGTCTTTAAGAATAGCATAAAAAATTCTATCGCATTTACCAATGTCAAAGCTGAACACCATATCATCATCACGACCCTTGCGAGTCGGCTTTAAAGCATCACATGTATACGGTTTGGTCTTTGATGGCCAAACAAACTCAGCAAAATATACATTGGCCTCCTCGTCCGAATTTTCGCTGTTGTAGCCTACCATGTGGAGATGGGGACGGTCGGATTTGGATCTATGCATGTCCCTCATCTCCTTTGCCATGGTTTTCTTGAGCCAATGCTTGCTGCAAGACTTGGCTAACATTTAAATATTTGAAACCCTCAATTCTTTCTTTTATGTGGGCTCTCAAGCCGTTAAGCACTAGATCAGCCATGTCCCTTTCGGTTATCACCAAGATATAACACCGGTTTTTAGTGTCTCTAAATTGCTTGACGTAATCGGTGACCGATTCGTCATGTTTTTGCCTAACCGATGTAAGATGGGACAACTTAAGCTCATTATCACCGGTATAAAAGTGCTCATGGAATTTCTTTTCTAGATGATACCAAGTGTGAATAGAGCCATAAGGTAATGCAGAAAACCATGAAAAGGCAGTACCGGTTAATGACAATGGAAATAAACGCACTTTTAAAGGATCGGTTTTGCCAGCTTCTCCTAACTGCGCTAGATATTGACTCACATGCTCCCATGTCGTTTTATTATCTACCCCGTTGAATTTAGCAAAATCAGGGACTTTATAACCTTGGGGGTATGGTATGCTGTCAAAGTATTCCGGATATGGCTTTTGGCACATTCGGCTAATTGGCTTCGGTTCTATGCCGAAGTTGTCGTAGAACATCTTTTGCAATTCGGCTCTAAGAATAACCATGTTTTCATCATGACCGAATTACCTGCTAGTGGTGCCGCCAAATTGTAATTTGAGGCTGCGATATTGGCTACAGGTGGCGTGACCTGACTCGGCAATGGAGCCGAATATGGCATGCTACTCATAGGCGCAATGGGTGTTGAATTGTGATTTGGTGCCGTAAGATTAGCTATAGGTGACTCAACATAATTCGGCACTAGAGACGAATACGGTATGCTGCTAATAGGCATTGTAGATACCGGCATGTTTATGAGCTGACTATCTTGAAAAGGACGCTTCGGCATACCCTGAGGTGCAGCCGATGAAGCAGGTGGAGCCATACTAGGGTTTCTAGCGGGAAGGATTGCACTAGCAAAATTATCAGGTGTATTTTTCCCCAGCTTTAATCACATCTAACATGGCCGCATACGCTAGGTTACTGGACTCGGTGGCATAATGATTAATTGCAGCTATTTGGTTCTTAGAAAAGACGTCAGAGCTTAAAGTGGGTTTGGCTGTGATGCCGAGCATGGGTGGCAGCTTGTTCTCGCCGAGCGGGACGAGGCCCCCTTGGCGTTCCTTCTTGTATCCGGAGAGAAACGACTTCACGTCCTCTTCCTCCTGCTGCTTCTTCAGAGCCTCGAACTCCTCCTTGCGCTTCTTCTCCAGCGCGTCGAGTTTCTCCTGGCGTTCCTTCTTCCACGCCTCATAGTCTTGGCGCTGCTCCGCCGAAAGATCATCGAAGCTAGGCTTGATGATGTTTTCATAGCTAACATCAGCTGGCCGGGGAATATGGCTCGACATGATGATCTTCCTCCCCAGCGGAGTCGCCAAAAATTGTGTTGACACACGAACACGTCATGTGTACCCGCGGCGCCGACGGAGATGCTCCGCAACTCACTCCGCGGGAGGCTCACCGGAAGCGCGATACGCAAGACAATCCGGCGGGCACTTTTGGAACCCGACACCCCCACACGCCCGGGAGGGACCCCGTCTGGACGCACGGCGGCGATGGGCTGCCCTAGGTCACTTCGCGTCGACCTTGGGCTCGTAGATTGAAATCCTCTCCTTGACGAAGAACGTCGATGAACGAGAGCAATGACAGAGGTAGAAGATGATGCGAAACAGGCAATAGTAGATTGGTTTTGTGTTTGACGATTGCGTGTTGTTCAATTCACGTCCAAAACCCTAATTGGGGCCCAATTCGGATGGTCTGACCCAAACCTTCCAAAACTGTTCGGTCTGAAACCTAGCTGCACATTGCCGGTCGTTTTTGTGGCAGTAAACGACCTCGGATCGAATTCACGTAAAAGACAAAGTTGTTTGTATCAAAAAAAACGAAGAACTTTCATGTTGTACGTTTTTTCATACGAGCCTGTTTTAATAGCCTATTTTCGCTCAGACATGAAAAAGTATTTCCCAAGCGGGCAGACGTCTAAACTGTTTTTTCCTACGCGTCCGAGTAGACATTGGCTGGTGCATGTCTGATGAAGTGCGTAAATCTGATTTTCTGTAATATTTTGGCTTTAGAGATCACATATGACTTCGGATCGAGATGATCCAAAAATCAAAGTTGTTTGTCTCGATAATACGCACAACTTTCTTTCACATTATTTTTCCATTTGAGGTCATCTTGGTAGAATCTTTTTTAAGCCAAAATCAGTCATCGATATGGGGTCAACGGGAGGTCGGGGCGAATCGCCCCATAGGCAAAGCAGCCAAGCACGAGCGCGCGCAGGGCCTCAACCCCGACCAGCGGCCCGACTCAGCCATGGCGGTCCGCACCAGGGCTGCCCCCAAGCAGCGGCGCCACGACCACCAGCTCCACCACCACATCACATCCCACCATGGTCCACAAGGCCTACACATCGCTCCCTCCCGCCACCGGATCAGCCAAGGACAGGACGACACCGGCGTGCACGGGGGTTAGGGCGGCGAGGGGCACATGGGAGGAAGGAGGAGGCGGTAGGGAGGCCTCGCCGCCGCCGTCATGGTCGGACGCGCCGCCGTCCGGCGTCCTTCTCAGGCGACAGCGAGGGGAGGGAGGGGGAGGAGTGGCGGCGGCTAGGGTTTGGGGCCCTCGAGTCACCCTCGGGAGAGAGCGACGCGAGGGGAGCGGCCTCGACCAAGTTGAGTCACGATTTGAAAAACTCGAAATGATGCATGTTTGAACCAGAAAATTCCAGATGACCCTTCAGCTATTAGATATTATGTAGGAGCATTAATTCTTGTGCAATATTGCAGAAAAACCAAAATAAAAAAAGTCTTGAGATGGAGCAGAGAGGGTCAAGCTACTACTGCGGGAGATCTTCTTAGTTTCTCATGGATGCGCTCCGACGATGGAAGGTTTACAAACTGAAAAATTATATATTGTTATGTTCATCTCTGTTCCCCTTTTGTCTGTGCTTCCCCAATGCTTTGTCAAATTGCTCCTGCGTGAGCTTACTTTCAGTCCTGCCCAAACTGTTTGTGGTGGCAGGTTATGATGTTGAACTGTTGCTTTTGCTTTCTATTTCTTTTGTTCTCCTTTTAGTTTGTAAATTTGATGGTTTCCTTAATGAAAATCGACTAGGGGAGCTTGTTTATTCAAAAAATTATACATGCGGCTTAACCCAATATGTAGGACTAGTATAACAAAGCCTAATCGTAAATGTACATTTGCCATAGTTACAAGCAAGCACATGTTAGAGCTAATTTAGAAGCCACTACACGTCGACTACGTGCATGGTTGCTGCAGGGTTGATTAGGTGGTGTAACGCATCAGATGACACATTTCTTTCGCATATATACATTCCGCACACGTACACAAACTATATATAATGATTGGCTGAGTTCACGCAGGGTTGTCGTGAAGCCGTTTGGCCTCTGCCGGCAGAGACATATGCTTGGAGTCAAGGTGAAGGAACTGACTGCTGAACGGCTCTTGTCAAAGCGCCTTCACTCACAGGAACAGAAAAACTAACCAGAGAGAGACCGGTCGATCAAAGGTCAGCAGCAGCTAGCGTCGCACATCATTTCAAAAGATTATTTCCCCACCCGCTTTGCGAACGGCTACGTGCATGCGTCATTGTTGAATCGTTTCCATGCAGCTGGCCGAGTTGATTCCCATGCACGCAAACGCATAAGATAGTCTCTCCAGATCACCTATCCCACCCTCCCCCCTAAAGACCTCAACTTTTTCGTTGCATCCATATTCATTAGGTTGATTGCCTCGATCTCTCTAAAGACTTATCAATGCTGATGTAAACAATCTTCTGTAAGACGTCTGGTGATAATAAGAATGAAAATATATTGCGAGGGAGAAAAACCTTTAGGAGTAACTGGTTCTACATTTTCAGTGTTTTCCTTTCTGGGACGATCAAGTTTGTGGGGGGTGGACTTTGTTTGGTGAGCAGATTTATTTTTTCAAAAAGGGAGATATTGCCCCCTGCCTTTGCATCGAGTGATACCCATAGTTATTTTATTGTCAATTATAGTCAGATAGAAAAGTGAAAGAACTATAGTAAGCACAAGCTTCGTATGGATCAAAACTGATTACATGTAGCAAGTATGCATCAGTAATCGACATCCAAACCGGTTAAATAAAGCATGTACTAACATCTCCAAGTGGTTCACCCATAGTGTAGAGCTCCCCACGCTTCTGTAAGTAGAAGTAAGGACCACATATGAACAGGGGCGGAGGCAGGGGGCCAACTGAAATCCTTGGTAAAATTTAGACTAGAGAGATTTTTTGTTTACATTCCCTTTGATAAGCCCCCCTCAACGCGTTTTTTGTGTGGATTCCTGCCTCCACCCCTGCATATGAATCCGTATGTTGCCTTGTACATATGCTACACGAAGTTGTAAGCTCTAACATTATCAAAAATGTTATCATTACAATGGTTCCAAATGGACGAACATAAGACACTCACTCCCACCTGGATACTAGCCTTAAGTTGTTTGCTAATCTTTCTTAACAAATTCCCAAACTATGAAATACTGGTTGATGGGGTAGGTTAAAAGCTCCATGCACTATTGTCCATAACAAAAGCGCAAAAGGACACGAGAGAAAAAATATATATATATCAGATTGTTTCATTGCTATCATAGAGCGACATTTTTCCCATTGTTCCAATTCCGCATAGACAATTACTACTATGTTAAAGTACCGAACTAATATATTAACGCCAATGCTATCAAGTGGCTCCAAAACCTCCACAAACCTTTTTTAGCAATAGAGAAATAAACAATCATCTAGTTTCTCACTAGAAATTTTACAAGTACTTTCCGACACGGGGGAACAACCATGTTGCGAAAGGGTCGAGGGATGTGTCTAAAAGAGCGTTTCGATGTTGGCTCTGGCGACTCGAGTGGCGGCGAGGGTGCCTCCCCGAGCCCGCGTCGGCCGACTCGCTCGCTGCGCCGGCGCAAGGGGCGTCGGGCGGCGGCTCGGTCGGCGGTGCTGGAGGATGCGTCGGTCTCGGTGGATCTAGCCATGGGGGGCAGGTCGCCGGTGGGCGTGCCCGCGAGCGACGGAGAAGCTGACTTGCGGGAGGCCAGTCGTGCTGCACCGGGGGCGGTGACTCTTGGGTCCTTCCTGGCGGCAGCGGTGGACGCCCGCCCCGACCTGGCGCTGGCGTGGTGCTCCCCGTCGCAGGTCCCTTTCCCGGCGGGGGCTCTGGAGTCCACTCCCCTCCCCGTGCCGGTGGCGGAGGATTTTCCCCTTCTGTCGCCGGCAGGGCGTGCGGGAGGCCCTGGGTTGGCGGGCGGGGCGACTGGACTGTGGGTGGTTCAGGTCAGCTCCGTGCGGGTCTCGCTGCTGCCGGAGTCGGTGGCGGCGGCACCGCCGCCGTCATCGCAGGTGCTAGGGTTTGGACCCAGGGGTAAACCCGGTGTCCAGCTGTCGGGGAGATGATGGTTCCTCGGGCGGTCGGATGGGCCGGCCGGCCCAAGTTGCGGAGGTGGCGAGGAGTTCGTTTGGGTCGGACCGCTCGGATCGGGCTTCTTTGCTCGATGACGCGGAGTCCAGCCCACCTTCTCAGGAGCCTTCTTATAGCTGGTGGTGGTTGCCGGTCGGAACCCTAGATCGCTCGCTAGGGTTTCCAGCTCTCCCACGAGACGTGTGGCACAACAAGCAGCGGGCGAAGCAGCTTCTCCCCTCCGGAGATCCGGCCGTTCCCTTCTCCCTGGTGCCGATGGATCGTGACCGGGGAGACGATGGCCGCAAGGGCAAGCGCACCTACAATGAGTTCGCAGGAGGAGGAGACCGGCGGGAGCTCAATTCCCGTCTCTAGCGGGAGTATGATGAGCATCGGCGCCGCTTCGGGGGGCGGGATTCCCCCCGCGGCGCGACAGAGAGGATGCGTGGCGTCGGGACGACCGCCAATAGGGCTACTATGGCCCGTACCCGCGGGGGCGCGGGTACGGCCGGGGAGGAAGCAGGAATGGGGAGAGACCCCAGAAGAAGAAGCCGGAGGGCTCTGCCACGGGGGCGGGCGAGATCACGGCTGCACCCGACGCCTCCAAGATGACTTGCTACAACTGTGGTCAGCTTGGCCACCGGCAGGCCGAGTGCACTGATGACCCCTTCTGCGTGAAATGCAACTGTAAGGGCCACCCCACGGCCATGTGCGGCGGAGCTTAAGAGAAGAATGAACCCTACTGGGCTGGCTACGGTGCGGACGGAATCGGGTTCATGTGCCTTGAGGTCTCTGATGATGAAGTTGGCCAGGCCCCGCCCAACTTGGCCACGGTCTACATTGAGGGCGTGATGCTGATAGCAGAAAAGGTGGAAGAATAGTTCAAGGATTTGGTTGATGAGACCTGGGACTGGCAGGTCCGGAAACTGAGTGAGTCCGACTTCACCCTTGTGTTTCCTTCGACTGGGAGCCTTTGCATGGCCATCCACGGCGGCGGCCTCCGTCTGCCTTTCTCCCGTGCTCGTGCTCTCGTCATGGAAGGGTCCATGGATGAACACGCCTTTGAGGTGCTGGTGGACACCTGGGTGAAGCTGCACGGGGTGCCTCCCCCGTTTCGCAATTCTAGCCGGCTGCACATTGGTTCGCGCCCGGTGGGTCATCCTATGCTGGTGGACGAGGCCATGTTTGATAACCCAGAGCTTTCGATTCTCATGCAATTCGGCTGTAGGGCCGGGGCTAAAGTGCTGGAATCCTTCCTTCTGTGTGTGAATGGACAAGGTTTCAAGGTCCGGGTTGAGGTCGAAAAGGACTCGCGGGGTACTCACTCCTCCCCTCCACCGCCACCGGACAACAACAAGCGCAATGACAAGGAGGATGCTGATGCGAAGACGTCAGATGAGAAAGACGAGGAGTGACATTGGAAGCGTGGCCGCCACGACCCCAGCAAGCACAAGGAGATTCCGTCTAAGACCCCTAAAGCCAAGGATGGGAAGGGTGCTGGGGAACACAAATCTGCATCGTCCCCTCCTCCACCCCCGGAGCTGTCGAGCCAGGAGAAGAACAAGGCCGCGTCGGCTCCTCCGTCATCTCAGCTCGCCGTTGGGGCCCTCAAGTCTCCGGCCACGGCTCCCGGCGAGGCTATGGCGGCTTCTCTCACCGACAGTGGTCACCCCCCGGGTTCCCCTTCCATGAACGACTCGGTGTCGCTCTCGTCGGGGGCGAAGGGGGCGGCCTCTGTCGTGACTCCCTCCAGATGGGACTCTGCTGCCAGGGACCATGAACGTCGAAGCAAGGCCAACGCTGACCGGCCCGCCAAGGCGCTGGCTGGGGCTCAGTCGCGCTGCTCTCAGCCAGATTTCTCTGGCGACTCTGCGGCGCAGGAATCCGGGGTGGTCATGGCTCTCTCCGCCTCCGTCCCCAAGGGGCTGCGCAGCCAGGCTATCCCGGTGGCCTCCATCCATAAGAGCGCCAGGGGTGTGGGCCTCACGGAGCAACCGGTTCTTGCCCGGGCCATTGCGCGCGCTCACGCCATCAACAACCCAGGTACCTCACCCTCCCCAGCATTTGCGGTTTTCCATTCTCTTTCCGATGAGCATTTTTTCAAGGTTGCTTCCGATTGTTGTATCGACCTTTCTGCTGCGGAGGGTTCCCCCTTCGAAACCCTTTCTCTTATTCGCGCGGCTGAGTTGGCCCAGGCCGACCTGGCTTAGGCCCGTGCAGCAATCGCTGCTAAGCAAGAGGAAGACAAGATCTTCTCGGCGAGAGAGCAGGAAGCCCGTGTGCTGGCGGCGGCGTCCGCAGGGACCGACCCGCTGCCGGCAACCTCCACGGACAAGAGGGAAGGGCCCACGAAGTCCACTGCCACGGCTGCTCTGCCAGAATCCAGAATTGGACCCATCACCAGACGGCGTGCGAGCAAGCAAGTCACCCCCACCAAGTGCAAACCTTACACCCGCCAAGCACGGGCTAAAAAAGGGGGGTCTTAATGCGTTGCATCTTCCTAAACATCCGAGGGTTCGGTGTACCGGGACGCCGGACCCTCCTGAAAGATCTCTTCCAGAACAATAAAATAGACGTCGTTTGCCTCAAGAGACAATTAAACAAAATTTCACTGATCACGAACTCCGTGGGTTGAAGGTTGGTGAGAAATTTTTCTGGAACTGGCTTCCGGTGCGTGGGCATTCAGGTGGGATGCTCATGGGTGTCCGGGATAGCCTCTTCGAGGTAGGAGGAATGGACAGGGGTTCCTACTTCCTTGGCCTGGAAGTGCTCCATCGACCATCTAAGCTGAAGTACAATTTAATCAACATTTATGGGCCGGCGGACCATTCCAAGATGGTGGAATTTCTAGATGAAATCAACGGGAAAATTGCGCGATGTCATTCGCCGGTGATCATAGGAGGCGACTTCAACCTTATTCGTGGGAGCCACGATAAGAATAATGATCGAATCAACTGGCCTAGAGTGAACCTTTTTAACAACTACATTGCAGACTGGGGACTACATGAGGTGCAGCGGACAGGGGCCCGCTTCACCTGGTCTAACAAGCGTTTAAACCCAGTGCGTTGCGTGCTCTATAGGGTGTTTATCTCAGCAATCCTGATGTTATCCTTCCCTCTCAGTTCTCTGGTAGCCGAGATGAGTCTTGGGTCCGATCACACTCCCTTGGTGCTGGACACGGGAGAGGGCTCCCCGATCCGTAGCAACCATTTTTTCTTCTAAACTGGGTGGTTTGAACTCCTCGGGGTTTGATGATTTTTTGCTATCATCTTGGGAGAAGTTAGCAAATAAAGTTGGGGGCCGTGACATCATTGACTAGTGGCTGTCTATGAGCGGGGGTCTCAGACAAACCCTTAGAGGGTGGAGCCGTAACTTGGGGAAAGAAACCCGCCTTAAGAAGGAGAACCTGCTGGCCTGTATCAAGAGCATTGACCTGCATGCCGATGCGGCTGGTCTCGATGACGATGGGTGGGCCTATAGATACCACCTGGAAGGTCAGCTCCTCTAGATGTATAGACTCGAGGAAGAGTACTTGCGCCAACGTGGCCGGATTAGGTGGGCCCTGCAAGGGGACGCCAACACGGCTTACTTTCACGCAGTTGCGAACGGGAAGCGTCGCAAGTGCAATATCACTTCGCTTGTCTCTGAGGGTGGCGTTATCTCAGAAAGATACCCCTCCAAGAACACATTTACGGATTCTATAGGGAGCTTCTCGGAACCTCGGCCCCTAGACACTGTGGCCTAGCATCTAACACCTGGGAGGGGTCCCAAGTGGTCTCAGGGGAAGACAACGCAATGCTAATCCGTACTTTCACTAAATTAGAGCTCGAGGAAATAATCAAGGAAATGAAATCCGATACTGCGCCTGGCCCGGATGGGTTCCCGGTGCCTTTCTTTAAAAAATATTGGAGGCTGGTGAAACATGGGGTGCTTCACATCCTCAACGACTTCATGTTAGGCAGAATCAATATATCACGTCTCAATTTTTGGGTGTTGACGTTGATCCCGAAAATTCCCGGCACGGACAAAATCACCCAATTTCGCCCCATCGCTCTCATCAATGTAATCTTTAAAATAATCTCAAAGGCTTTTGCATCCCGGCTAGATCCGGTAGCCAACAAGATTATTAGCCCCAATCAAAGCGCATTCATCAAGGGCCGCTTCATTCTGGATGGCGCCTTGGCACTTCACGAAATCACACACGAACTAAAGAGCAAAAAGCTTGGGGGAATTTTGCTTAAGTTAGACTTCGAGAAGGCGTATGACAGAGTCAACTGGGATTATCTCAGTGAGGTGCTCCGGCGGAAGGGCTTCGACGCGGGCTATATTCATCGAATCTCGCAGCTGGTCTCGGGTGGCCAGACTGCAATTTCCATTAACGGAGAAACGGGCCCTTACTTCCGTAATCAGTGAGGAGTGCGGCAAGGGGACCCGCTATCGCCACAACTTTTCAACTTTGTGGCTGAGGGGCTCTCAGCCATTCTTTTCGCTACTTGTGCAGCCGGTCATATCCATGGGGTAGTGCCTCACCTGGTTCCCGGAGGAGTCTCCCACCTCCAATATGCCGATGACACAATCATCCTTGTCCAATACAACGAACTGGAGCTGGCCAACTTGAAATTTCTGCTCATGTGTTTTTAGAACATGTCGGGGCTGAAAATCAATTACCACAAGAGCGAGGTGGTAGTGCTGGGCCTTCCGACTGATATCCAAATCAGAGTTGCAAATGTCTTAAACTGCAAGCTTGGCTCGCTCCCTATGACCTATTTGGGCCTCCCCGTTGCTGATCATAAGCTCACGGTGGAGCAATGGTCATTCCTGATGCAGAAACGTGCAAACAGAGTTGAGCCCTGGATCGGGAGGTTCCTGTCCTCAGGGGGGGGGGGGGGGGCTCATTTTATCGAACTCCTGTTTGGCTAGCTTGCCGATGTACGCAATGGGTCTCTTCCTCTCCAGGAAGGCGTCCATAAACAGTTTGACTCCCACCGGGCTAGATTCTTTTGGGAAGGATCTGGCCCGTGATGGTAGATATTGATAAGTTGGTAGTGCCCCAAGCGAAGGCGGAATTGTAGCTAGTAGCAGTTTTTCTCTCTTTTAAAGAATCCGTGGTTTATCGAACCAGTAGGACTTCGAAATCAACAACGAGGTGAATGTTGAAGATCTCTAGCGCTTAGGGATACCTTCAACAGACGTGGAGCTGCACACACTCAACCAAATACTTTGTCCCCAACGGCGGAGAGGTTATTAATCTCTCCGGTCTCGCAGAACACAAAGTGGTTAATTGCATGATGAATGATGAATATGATAAGTGACCATAGGAGTAATGATGATTAAAAGCAAATAAATGAGGTTGTAAACAATGTAAAAAGATGGACCGGGGGCCATGGGTTCACTAGTGGAGTCTCTCAAGTAAATAAAATATGCATGTGATGGGTGAACGAATTATAGCTAGGCAATTGACAAGATCATGACACAAACCCAATTTAGCTATGACAAAAAGGACATGATAATATTTATGGAGGCATCACGACAAGGAACAAAGACCGTTGAGTCCAACTGCGTCTTTGTCTAAAAAGTCCACCGTGGGATCGCTATCCAGCCTATCAACCAACGGTATTAAGTTGCAAGCAACATACAATTGCATTAAGTAAAGTGCATGAAGTAAGCAATACTAATATCAAAATAGACATTAACACCGCTGTTTTACCCTTAGTAGCAACAGCACACCCTCGCCCTTAGACTGTTTCTGTCACTCGTGCCAAGGAATAAAAGGGGGCATGAACCCACTATCTAGCATAAATACCCTCTCTTGGAGATACACACAATCACTTGGCCAAAGTAACTACGCACATCGGAGAGCATGCAAGAACATAAATTACTCATATAAGAATCATGCACAATCTGAACATAACTTCATAATCCATCGGATCCCAGCAAACACATCACATAGCATTACAATAATCGATCTTGATCATGTTAGGCAGCTCACAAGATCATAAGACATGAAGCACAAGAGAGAGACTACCAACTAGCTACTGCCATGGACCCGTAGTCCAAGGTGAGACTACTCACAAATCATCCCGGAGAAAGGCATGGCGATGAAGAGCCCTCCGGGATCGATCTCCCCTCCGGCAGAGTGCCGGGATCAGCTTCAGATTGGACCCCGAACTAGGGTTTTCGTTGACGGCACGTCGGGGTCGAGTTTCTGGAAAATAATGGGCGCCTCGGCATTTTTTAGGTTTTTAGGGATTTTATAGGCATCGGAGGGGGCCGAGGGGGTGCCCCAGGAGCAGGGGCGGGCCCCACCCGCGGGTCCTAGGGGGGGCGCGGTAGGAGGCCGCCTGCGCCCTGTGGGTGGCCCCTCAGGCTCCCCTTTGCTCTTCTGGTGCCTTTCGCCGAGTAAAAATTCTCCGTAAATTTTCGTCCAATTCCGAGAATATTTCGAGAACTAAATTTTCTGAAATACAAAAACAGCAAAAACAGCAAAAACAGGGAACTGGCACTGGGCATCTTGTCAATAGGTTAGTCCAACAAAATGCATAAAAATGATATAAATGACAGTAAAAACATGTGATAATATCACAAAACTAGCATGGATCACTCAAAAATTATAGATACGTTTGAGACGTATCAGCATCCCCAAGCTTAACTCCTACTCGTCCTCGAGTAGGTAAGTGATAATAAATAATTTTTTATGAGACATGCAACCAACACAATCTTGATCAAGATAGTAATGCAAAGCACATGAAGTGAATAAGGTGATCCAAAACAATTGTCTATAGTTGACATTAAGCAAACAATGATTAACAAACGCTAGCTAACAAATGCTAGAAGCTTTTCATGAATAAGTGCGTTGGAGACATGGAACCATACATAAGGTTTAGAAAGAAGAATTGCGAATTATGTCTCCAATGTAAAGTATCAATCATTCTTCAAAGCATCTAATCAGTCATTCATGAAAATAGCCAAGCTCAAGTCAGGTGTCCTAATCCATCTACTTCACAAATCAACTGTTTCGAAGTCTACTCAACTGGTGCAAGTAAGAAGTGGCTTTGGCACCATGATGTTATGGCAAAGAGAACAATGATGGAGGTTTGGAAGGTCAAAAAGAAAGGCTCAAACAGTGGAGAAAGTAACCACAAGACAGAAGAAAGTCCCGTAGTTGACACTGTATGAGGAGTAGTGATTGCCATGCAACGGATGCACATAGATCTATAAGTGTATGAAAGCTCTCCAATGGAACTAGTGGGGGTGCATCCAACTTGCTTGCTCATGAAGACCTAGAGCTCACTTGAGGAGGCTCATCCTTGGAATATACAAGGCAAGTTCTATAACGTTAATTCCCCCCATAGTTATACAAATGAAACATGAAAACTCTCTATAATGAAGTGTAGGTGCTACTAGCACAAGTGTGGAATAAAGGATAGTAGTGCTGCCCCCTCTCTCTTTTATATTTATCTTTTTTTTAATTGTGGCCTCCGTGGCTCTTTTAAATTTTCTCTCATTGGTCGCTTTTGGACTCTTTTATGTGGCCACTTTGGACTCTTTTCAATATGCTCACAGGTAGGGGCAACACTTTATTTTTACAAGATGATCATCACACTCTTGGTACTCATAACTCATAAGACTAATACATGATGTATAAAAGAAGATATGCATGATCGAGCGTAGTGTGGAAAAAATGTAGAACATGTGGCAAGCCACGATGCACACTAACTCAATGATCAAGAAAACTATATGATAATGAAGAACGACATCAAGTCATGTAATGTAATGATGGATGTTGCATGGCAATGTATCTCGGAACGGCTATGGAAATGCCGTGATAGGTAGGTATGGTGGCTGTTTTGAGGAAGATAGTTGTCTTATGTGTAGGAAAACAGGATGAAGTTCTTCCACGGAGTTGGATGTGCTTGCGAAGTATGCAGCAATCTCAATGTGAGAGAGGGCATTGCGCAGCACCGAAGAGGCTAGCAAAATATGGAAGTGGAAGTGCCAAAAACTAAAACTCAACAATGCATTTCGTATATTGCAAACAACTAGCAGTTTCAATGTTCCACAAATGGTTAGAGACACCCCGAGAGGGATCGTGGCGGCGACACAAGTGCCCCGTTGGCTTCCCCGACCGTTGCAGTAACTACCCACTAGGAACTTATTTTCAACTTAGTAGAATTCATGACACATTAGCATTGTTGACTTAGGTTGTTTAGTTCAGAAAAGTACGGCTCCACTGCTTTAATAACACCTCTCCACTAATCAGCTCTAACACCATTAACCAACACATTTTCACCATTAGTTATTTTAGTTCCTCAAAACAATTGAAGGGTATCAAATTATCCACATAGTGATCTACAAGACTATGCAGGTTTTTCTACTTCATACCACTGCCACATGCATAGCATTTTTCCGATCTAACACATTAACCAAGCAACCAAAACAACTCTCCAACAAATATAAGTGAAGAACATGAGAGTTTAACTTAACAACTAGCAACTCTAAATAAGATAAAAGCTAAAGCGAGAGCTTACTAGAAAACAGACAGTAGCTAAGAATACTCAAAAAGATATAAGCGAAGCAAAGGAGTATTCAAACGAAAAAGCGGAGCGTGTCTCTCTCCCACACAAATAAAGCTAGGATCCAACAAAGATATGACTAACAAACAAACAAACAAAACTGAAAGTAAAAAGACGCTCCAAGCATAGCACATAATATATAAAGAGATAAAAACGAAGTTCAACGAAGACGACCTTATGATAGTCGATGAAGATGAGGGGATGCCTTGGGCATCCCCAAGATTTGACTCTTGATAGTTCTTGATATTCAGAGGGCGTGCCATGGGGACATCCCCAAGCTTGAGCTTTGATCCATCCTCGATTTCTTCATATTCCTCTCCTTTGGAACTTAAAAACTCCCTTCACACAAAACTTCTCATAATTTGATTAGAGGGTTAGTGCTCATAAATTAAAATACACATGTGTTCAACTCATGACAAATTACAAACCAACTTCATTAAACATTAGCTACTGTTTACTAAGCCTCAATGTGGCACTCTACCCCTAGAGTATCACATATGACGATGGTAAAGAGACAAATGCAAAATAAAAGCATAATCTGTCAAAATCTGAACAGTCTGTAAAGATCGAATTTTTCGAGGCACTTATGCAGCTCAAATCAAAAAGGGAAATGCTAGCGTACCTCCGGGGGATCGCTGTCTCGCAACGTCCTCCTTCCCAGGACGCCACGCGTCCCTTACGAACGGAAGAAAAATGAATAGACACGATGGGGCCCACCCATGTTCATTCAGTGACCATCCCTTTCGAGATCTGGCAACCGCAACCGGCGTCTCCCAGCGCGCTGCCGCCATGGCTCCTCTCGACCGGCTTTCGTCTGGGCACACCGGCGACCCGCGGCCGTGCTCGCCTGGATCCTCCTCTCTTCGCCGCGCCTCAGCGGTCGCACGGACGAGCATGAAGCCGTCGCCTGTTTCCTCACACGCCCACGCGGACGCGACGCCTCCCCGTCTCTCTCCCCAAGTCCTCCTCTGCCGAGCTCGTCGCCATATGCTCTGGCCTCGCACCGTCCTCCTCCCTGCTCCGACGAGCACTCGTCGTGGGACGGCTCCCCAGCGCGGCGCTCCCCTGCACGCCTCTGCCGCCGGGAGAACGGCTCCGCTGCGCCGCTCCCCTGCACGCCTCCGTCGCCGTGGGACTGCTCCCATCTCCCGTCTCCCTCCGCCCGGCGAGGCCCCGAGCGAGCTCGACCTCTTTCTCCTCGACTAGCTGCTATGGCATGACGGCGCCCCCTTGTCATGTGGCTGTGTTCAATAATCAATATGAACAAAATTTTGCTACAACCGATTTTTTTTGCTACAATAGTTCTTGTGCTTTGCTATAATATAATAAAGTTTTTGCTACAAGGTCTCCGGCGAGAGTCTCCGGCGAGGCCTCCGGCTCCGGTGACGTCGGTTTTTCTGCTACCACCGTTTTGTGGTTTGCTGTAATAGGGTAATTTTTTTGCTACGAGGTCTCCGGCGAAGTCGGTTTTGCTACAATAGCACAATTTATATTTTTTGCTACAACCGTCTTGTAGTTTTGCTACAATAGCATAAATTGTTTGCTACGAGGTCTCATAGGAGCAATTGCGGTACTGAATGAAAATTGAAATTGCTATAATAGCACAAATCTTATTCAATCGATCGTTTTTTGCTTCATAGGAGCAAAAGCGGGATTTTTGGGGGATTTGGGAATTGCTACAATAGTACGAAAATCTTATTTCAATGAACCGTTTTTGCTTCATAGGAGCAAAAGCGGGATTGGAACCCAGAATTGGACACGTGTCAGCAGTAGGACCCGGGGGCTGGAAAATTTTGAGCCCCCGGGGGACGCCTAGCACTTCCCAATCAAAAAACTTAAAACGAACTAAAGATAGATAAAAGCATGAGGGTTGCTGTAAAACATTATCATAAAAAGATAAAATTCTGGCGATTTAAGGATTTTCGTGCAACAGGGGCACAGAATCTGTTTTTGGACAGCAACACAATACCTCACACTTTCAATGCATTAGAGGCTAAAGTTGGCACAAAAAACCAAAATAAAAAGATACAATGAAGTTGCTACAGAGGTAATAACTTCATTAATCAAGAAAATCAAAAAAGCAAACTGAAAATAAAAGATGGGTTGCCTCCCAACAAGCGCTTTTCTTTAACGCCTTTTAGCTAGGCGCAATGCCAAATATCAAGTTTTTTCGAAGGCCTTTGCAACATCAAGAGCATAGCTTGACCTTATGATTGATTCAAAAGGAAGCTTCTTTCTCTTTCTAGGGAAGTGTTCCGTCCCTTTTTAAAGGGGGGACTGAAACCTTATATTTCCCACTTTCATATCAATAATAGCACCAACAGTTCTCAAAAAACGGTCTTCCCAAAATAATAAGACAAGAAGCATTGCACTCAATATCCATAACAATAAAATCAACGGGAATATAATTATCATTAACAACAATAAGGACATCATCAAATCTACCCAAAGGTTTCTTTTTATAAGAATCAGCAAGATGAACATTTAAATAGCACTCTTCCAAAGGATTTAAATCAAGCATATTATAGAAACTCTTAGGCATAACAGAAACACTTGCACCAAGATCACATAAAGCATTGCAATCAAAGTCATTTATTTTTATCTTAATAGTGGGTTCCCAACCATCTTCTAACTTCCTAGGGATAGAGGTTTCAAGCTTTAGTTTTTCTTCCCTAGCCTTGATAAGAGCATCGGTAATGTGTTTGGTAAAGGCAAGATTTATTTTACTAGCATCCGGTGTCTTAGCAAGTTTTTGTAGGAACTTAAGGACTTCAGTAAGATTGCAATTATCAAAATAAATTTCATCATCTTTAAATAAACTAGGAGGATCCTCTTTAGTGGTTCGGATAGTATAAACTTTAACAGTTTTCCTATTCATTTCAGCAATTCTAGCTTCTTCAGCCTCTCTAGCCCACCTAGCTTTCAAGAGAGCCATCATCCTTTCATTTTAATTAATTTGTAGAGAGATAGCATTTAAAGATTCAGTATTTTTGTCTTGATTTGGAGTGGTTCTAATTTTCAAAATTTCAACATCATGAGCAAGAACGTCTACTTTAGAGACTAGACTATCCAGTTTTTCCAACTTCTCTTCAACAATTTTGTTAAAAGCTTTTTACGAAGTGATAAATTCCTTTAAATTTTTTTCAAGATCAGTGGACACATTCTTATTAGGATTGTAAGAATTACCATAGGAATTACCATAAAAGTTGCCATTATTGGGAGGATAAGGCTTATAGTTGTTACCACCAAAATTATTTCGATAAGCATTATTGTTGAAGTTGTTTCTATTAAGAAAATTAACATCAACTTGATCCTTTTCTTGGGAAATTAATGAAGCAAGTGGAACATTATTAGGATCAATATTGGACAGATTGGTAGCAAGCATAGACATAATCATATCAACCTTATCGCTCAAAGAGGAGATTTCCTCAACAGAATTACCTTCTTACCACTTGGAGCTCGTTTGGTATGCCATTGTGAATAATTTGTCATTATATCATCCAAGAGTTTAGTTGCTGCACCTAATGTTGTGGACATGAAGGTGCCTCCCGCGGCCGAGTCCAAAAGGTTCCTTGAAGAAAAATTCAAACCTGCATAAAAAGTTTGGATAACCATCCACATTGTTAATCCATGCGTGGGACAATTCTTAACCGTATATTTCATTCTCTCCCAAGCTTGAGCAACATGTTCATTATCAAATTGTCTAAAGTTCATAATGTTACTCCTTAGTTGTATGATTTTAGCAGGTGGATAATATTTTCCAATAAAAGCATCTTTGCATTTAATCCAAGAATCAATGCTATTTTTAGGCAAAGACAAAAACCATTCTTTTGCTCTCCCTCTCAAAGAGAAAGGGAAAAGTTTCAGTTTTATGATGTCACTTTCTACCTCTTTATACTTTTGCATATCACATAACTCAACAAAGTTATTTAAATGAGAGGCGGCATCATCAGTACTAGCACAGAAAATTGCTCTTTCATAACAAGATTTAGCAAGGCAGGTATAATTTCATAATATTCCGCTTTAGTAGAGGGTGGAGCAATTGGAGAGCATATGAAATCATTGTTATTAGTGCTAGTAAAGTCACACAACTTGGTATTTTTAGTAGAAGACATAACGATAAGATAAAATAACAAGACAGGAATAAGACTACACTAATTTTTTTTTGGGTTTTAAAATTTTGAAATAGGAATATAAACTAAACGAGATATAAAGCAAGCAAGACAAAAATAAAGTAAAGAGATTGAGAGTGTGAGACTCCCCTTGCTGTAGCTCCAAAGTCCCCGGCAACGGCGCCAGAAAACTGCTTGATGGTAGATATTGATAAGTTGGGTAGTGCCCCAAGCGAAGGGGGAATTGTAGCTAGTAGCAATTTTCCCTCTTTTAAAGAATCCGAGGTTTATCGAACCAGTAGGACTTTGAAATCAACAAAGAGGTGAATGTTGAAGATCTCTGGCGCTTAGGGATACCTTCAACAGACGTGGATCTGCACACACTCAACCAAATACTTTGTCCCCAACGGCAGAGAGGTTGTCAATCTCTCCAGTCTCGCAGAACACAAAGTGGTTAATTGTATGATGAAATGGATAAAATATGAAAAGTGACCATAGGAGTAATGATGATTAAAAGCAAATAAATGAGGTTGTAAACAATGTAAAAAGATGGACCGGGGGGCATGGGTTCACTAGTGGAGTCTCTCAAGTAAATAAAATATGCATGTGATTGGTGAACGAATTATAGCTAGGCAATTGACAAGATCATTACACAAACCCAATTTAGCTATGACAAAAAGGACATGATAATATTTATGGAGGCATCACGACAAGGAACAAAGACCGTTGAGTCCAACTGCGTCTTTGTCTAAAAAGTCCACCGTGGGATCGCTATCCAGCCTATCACCCAATGGTATTAAGTTGCAAGCAACAGACAATTGCATTAAGTAAAGTGCATGAAGTAAGCAATACTAATATCAAAATAGACATTAACACCGCTGTTTTACCCTTAGTAGCAACAGCACCACCCTCGCCCTTAGACGTTTCTGTCACTCGTGCCCAGGAACAAAAGGGGGCATGAACCCACTATCTAGCATAAATACCCTCTCTTGGAGATACACACAATCACTTGGCCAAAGTAACTATGCACATCGGAGAGCATGCAAGAACATAAATTACTCATATAAGAATCATGCACAATCTGAACATAACTTCATAATCCATCGGATCCCAGCAAACACATCACATAGCATTACAATAATCGATCTTGATCATGTTAGGCAGCTCACAAGATCATAAGACATGAAGCACAAGAGAGAGAGACTACCAACTAGCTACTGCCATGGACCCGTAGTCCAAGGTGAGACTACTCACAAATCATCCCGGAGGAAGGCATGGCGATGAAGAGCCCTCCGGGATCGATCTCTGAAAGAACAAACGATGTCCCGATGTCGCCTAGAGGGGGGGTGAATAGGCGATTAAAACTTTTTCTATTTAGGGGCTTGATAATTGCGGAATAAAACTATGTGTTTAAATTAACAAGCTAACAACCTAAAATATTAGGTTTGCCTAAGTGCACCAACAACTTATGCTAAGCAGAATGACAACAAGGTGATAGCAAGATATAAACTTCAAGCACGAAGGCTATCACAATGTAAAGTGCATAAGTAAAAGCTCGGGTATAGAAATAACCGAGACACGCAGAGACGAGGATTTATTCCCGAGTTCCTCCTTGTTAAGGGAGTACGTCTCGTTGGAGGGGTGTGAGCTCACCACAAAAGGCCTACTCAAGATGCCACAAAGGCCTCACCCTATTCTCCGATGAACCACACCCAAAGGTTTGGTTCACCTTCCACTATCGGAATCCTTCGGGGCGGATTTCGAGCCCTTACAACTTTTGGGGCACACACCCACAACTCAATTGGGGGCTCCCAAATCGTGCCGAACCTTCACAAGCCGAAGTCTTCACGGCACCACCACCGACTAGGATCCAATGACCCAAGAGTAACAAGCTCCCAACCTTCAATCCCACGAATCACCGTGGGGAGCACAACCCGATGCAACAAATGCAAAAGGGAAAGATCACACCAAGTGGTCAAATCCTTCACCCCAAAATCCAACCAAAGCAACTAATGCTATGGAGGGATTTAGGAGGAAGAATGGAGGAGAAACACCAAGAACTCCAAAATCTAGATCCAACGAGATTCCCTCACTTAGAGGAGATTTTGTTTGGTGGAGTAGTGGATCTAGATCTCCTCTCTTGTTTCCCTAAATTTGGGCAAGAATCATCGGAGGAAAGTGGAGGAATCGAGCTCTCAAAATGTTGCAACAATGGTGAGGAGAGAGAAAACGAGCTCATTTGGAAATTTGGGGAAGAAGCTCTTTTTATAGGGGCCCAAAAAAATGACCGTTGGGGGGAAAAAATGCCTCAGCCCGACAGCCCGGCCTGGGGCCGGCCAGCACCCCGGCTAGGCCGGCCGAGCATCATCGGCCTCGAACGGTCAACGCAGCGAGCTAGCGAACAGAGCAGGCAGCACAGTGAACAGGCGCAGGAGGCCCGGCCTGCCAACCCCGGCCTGGGGCCGGCTTGCTCACCCGGGTGGGCGGGCAAGTGCCCGAGGCCTCCGGCCTGCCCCCGGCCTGGGCTGGACAGCCAGCACGCGGGTTGGGCCGGGAGGCAAGCCCGAGCAGTCCGGCCTCGCCCCGGCCTAGGGCCGGCCAGGCCGGCCCGGTAGATTTTTTTTCTTTTTCCCTCTTTTTAAAAATTTGTTTAGAAAAAACACCGAGAATAAAAAACCGCAATAAACTTTCGCCCACGAACTCCGTTTTTGATAATCTTGGACTCGTTGGAATCGTCACAACGAGCACTACAAGAATATGCAGGGAAACATCATAGTCCAAGAATATAATATAAAAAAATGGGGAAAGGTAAAAGCTCCATTTGCAATCGGAAATGCAATAACTTTCACCCACGAACTCCGTTTTCGATAATCTTGGACTCGTTGGAATCATCACAACGAGCACAACAAGATTATGCGGAGAAACATCATAGTCAAAGAAATATTATAAAACCAAATGGGAAAGGTTAAAAACTCGTTTTCGCAAACCGGAAATTCTAAAACTTTTGCAATTGAAGTCCGAATGAAGTAAAACCAATTTTGTTGGAAAGAGGACAACAAAAGCAACCTTTGAAAATGGCAAACAAGTAATGGAGATTTTGCAAAGAAATGGAAGAGGTAAATCTTCCGCACGGATGAACCGGCAAAATCTCCAATACTGAAACCGCAATAGAAGACGCATATGAAAACCGTTTTCGGTGAACTTGGCTTTGTCATGACAAGCACGACAAGCACCAAGACCACACCACGATAGGAGACAAATAAGAACCAATAAAGATGATAGCATGGATGCAAAGGTTTGTGCTCTCTACGGCGATACGATCACGATATTCGGTCGAGAGCCCCTCTTGATAGTACGGTTAACTATCCTATAACCCGGTCTCTCACTAAACATCATGAGACCGGTAAAATAGAAACCCTATCAAGATCATACCTTTGCCTTGCGCATAAATCCACTTGAGGTCGATGAAGACGATCTTCATCTCCTCAAGATGAACCACCTTCCTCGATTGCGCTTCGGTGAAGATTCACATGTTGCTCCCCCATACACCACGATGGGAGAAGCATCTCTTCGGCATAACTTCACTTGGACTTGGGAGTTGATCAACTCGCACAAAGGCCTTGATCAACCCATAAACTTCTTCCCTTAACCTTGATTCCAACAAATGGAGATCAAGCAACTCAAATGGACACACCTATAAATATAGCTCAATGCAAAACATTAGTCCATAGAGATTGTCATTAATTACCAAAACCATGCATGGGGCAACCATGCACTTTCAATCTCCCCATTTTGGTAATTGATGACAATCCCTTTTAAGAGGGTTTATATAATGAATAAAGCATCCTGTGCATGACAAACAAGCAAGATGCAAAGCGCAATTAAGGGCAAATGCAACAAAAGCATAAAACCAATTCCCTTAAACCCTCTAAACTTCTCCCCCATTGGCATCGATTGCCGAAATGGGAAGAAAAAAATTTAGAGAGCCAATATAATATGAGTTCCTTCATAAAGGAGATGACAATCCCTTTAACGAAAAATTAGAGGAAATCAAACTATATTGAGGATCAAAAGATTGCAAAAAGGATTAAATCATTTTAAACCATCTCCACAAAGGAGAAAAGCAATCAAAAAGATCCAAAGCGAGAGTTCTAAAATAAAAATGGAGAAGCTCTCCATTATTCATGCACTATTGAGGAGTGCACAAAAATGGCATCCTCGCTCCCCAATATCATCTAGAAAACGCAAACAAGTGCAATAGTGCATAATGCAAAAGCAAATCAATAGCACTAGCACCAAGATGTGGTTGATCCATAAGGAGATACCAATTTTCAAAAATTCAACATAAGATTGGCCCAACCGAGATAGAGAGAAGATCTTTAAAAGATATGTTCACAAGCTTAGGGATACCAATTGGAACTAAAACCAATTGAAAATGTCAAAAGCTAGTGAGAGCATTTAGTCAAGAAAAATCAACATGCTTACCATGGTAGGCATGAAGTCAAAGATCTTCAATAAATACATGAGTGTGCAAAGATACCAATAAACACTAAGACAAGCACTCATGAGACAAATTTGGAGCCACCAAAGAATTATAGATGAAACACAAGGTGGCTCAAAAAGAAATAGGATACCAACTAAAAGGTGACCTCTCTCATATGTATAGGTTTCTAATTAGACAAACCATGAAGATATACATCCGCAAAGAAACATATACATACGAGATGGTTCGGGAAAAAGAGAACAAGGTATCCAAAAGGAAGTCATAAATATACAAACGAGATTATTGCTTAAAAGCATAACACATAGCTCAAATTTATCTCATCGTATATGAATGAACTTCAAATATATCAAATGCATCACACATATCACTAAGGGAACAAGAGATAGTGGAGATGCTTTGAGTTAGGAAACAAGTATCATAAGGAAATAATATCAATTGAAGAAAAGGTTTTGCAAATTCATCACAAATATCACAAAGATATATGAAGTGAAGGAAAAGGCCAAACCACAACAATTGCATATAAGATATTTCATGCCAAGAGCCAACCTACACAAGGTTGAAAACTAAAATGGTATGCATGAGATGGATACTTGTTACCGAGATGCATTGACGATGAAGATGATGAGAGTTGGTTTGTCATCAAAGCTTGACTCCGACAATCACACGGTGAGAACACCTTCCTTATGAATGAGGCAAGCATCCAATGCATCTCCATTGTACCTAAAACACAATTAGAGTACAAAAATGGTTCCCAAACTCGTTGGGGTCCCATAGTAGTTAGGTAAACTACAATATATAGGAAACACTCCACATAAATATGTGCATATAGATATGAAATTGAATTTCATGCACATCTTAGCCGATTTAGGATTCGGTGGAGTATCCCCTATATATTGGATCAAGAAAGGCTAGCATGCCATATAAAATATATATTAGTAAATATGCATACATAGACTTTCAAGAACCAAACAAGATACAATTCGGACAAAAACACCAAGTCAACCAAGAAGAGAGCACACCAAGGTGTGACACAAAAAGGTTGTCCAAATTATATCAAAATCCAAATCAACACATGATTGAGAAAAAAAAATCAAATCAACAATGATTGATTCCAAAACACATCAACACATGAAAGTGTGACATCAAAATGAATCAAATCAACACAACGAATAATCGATAAGACAACCAATTGAAAGTAAGATACCAATTAAAAACAAAAAATACCAACTAGGAAAAAAGATACCAAGAAGAGGATAAAGCTTGACCGAAATCAAGTAAAGTAAGATAAAGCAAAAAGGTATCAAGACTCCCACAATAAATATCAATTGGAACAGATATCTATGGAGGAGATATTAAATTCCAATTAATACCAATTGAAGGTACCAAAACATAAGATGAAGAACCAAATGCGAATTGAAAGGATCAATATTGATAGATAGGTTAGTGTTCTAAATAAAATGAATGCTCCCCCACGATTCATGCATTATCTTTGATATTTGCATTTGAATACAAAATGCATGCACAAGGGATCATTACTCTCCATATCTTATTTACAACACTAAACACTACCAAATGAAAAATAGGATCCGTGCAAGAGACAAGGAAGGTAATAAATAAGGCAAATTAAAGCAAGAGCCAATGTGAAGATGATCTACAAAATCCACCACAATTACTAGAATCACTTGTCATGGACAAGGAGTATATGGAGACATTTCTCGGTGGTATATAGGAATGATGTTCAAGACCAACTTCACAACAAATAAGCATATGGCAAAACATAAGAATTAAAACACCATATTTTGAAAAATCTTTGTTGGTAGTTTCAATTATTCGAACCAACCGGCAACGCCATGGTTAAAATAAAATGAAACAAATGGTTTCTCACATAATATATGGAAATGGATATTAGAGAAAAACCACACCAAGCAAACTCACACAAACAAGAACCAAAGGGTAACCACAAAGGAAAATTGGAACTTGTTTGAGCACACATGCCACATAGGAAAGATAATTTATAATATCAACACTAAGTGGCAAGCCTCAAATGTTCACATTTTGTGGGATTGTAATATGCACATAGCTTATTACTCCCCCATAATGTGATAATTCATTTATTTTTAAGCATGAGGCAAATAAAACCAACTAGAGAAAATAATGAACATTGTAGAATTTGAATTTCTCATGAATATGACATACCACATAGTAGCTAGATAATATTGAAATATCAATACTAGGTGGTGTGCCTCATGTACACGCATTTTAGGTTTGTGAATTGCACAAAGCATATCACTCCCCAAAATGGGATAATCCATTAATATCTCAAAGAGCCAATGAAATCCTCACAAGATTCAATAAAGCTCAACACACAAATTACACATACATGATACACAACTAACATACACAACCTTGAATAACAAGACAAGTAGGAAAGGAGCATATCATATACAAACACATGCTAGGAACAAAACTAACACATGCAAGGGAGCAAGCAACTTTCAATGTATATATGATTAAATACAGTTACGCAAGGAGGAAGCATTGGACAAGAGATAGATATGTGATAATCCAATTGACTTGGTTTGAGAAATAAAACCATGAAGATCCCTTAATTCTTCAAAATAGCCAAGTCACCAATGTCCTCCATACACACCTATTGATCAAGTTTGAGCTTGTTGGTCCCCAACCGAGTTGGGTCCTAAGAGGTTAGTCACAATAGGTTTGGGAACCCAAATGGTGCATTTCTTGACACCACTTTGAGCTCCCACATACTTGGAAAACACATTGCCAACTCTATCCTTCCCAAGAGAATAATCATCATTAATTATGATAGGGTTGGAAGAGGTACCGTTAGTGCATGAGGAAGCAAAATGACCTTTGCCGCGGCAAAGGTAGCAACACCGACTCTTCTTCTTCTTTATAGGCTCCTCAACTTGAGGAGCATTGGCTTGAGTCTTCTTGGGAGGTGTCCTTTGTTCAACTCGTGGTTGAGCACGAGATTGAACAAGAGGTCGCTTTCCTAGTTGCTTCTCACTAAGAGCCTTCTTCTTCTTTATTGGGCAATCCCGAACATGGTGCCCTTCTAGCTTGCACTTGAAGCAAATAATCTTGGTCGGATTCTTGATTTGAACTTGGCCCTTCTTCTTCTTCTTCTCAACCTTGGACTTGTTCTTGTTGTTGGAGTTGAATCCAAGTCCACTCTTGCCATTAGGGGATTGTTGCACACTCAACATGTTGTCAAGTGCATGCTTCCCTTCATGACGCTTTTCCAAGCCTTTCTTCATAGAAGTGGCTTGGGCCTTGAGCTCTCCTCTTTTCTCTACATGGTTAGTGATAACACAAGAACTAGAGGAGGTAGATGCATCATTGTTAGAGCAACAAGGCAAAGAAAGTAATTCATCACATGATGTACCAACATTTTTAGTGGATGAACTACTAGGACTAGCACATGGCAATATATCATTTTTGGTTAAGGTTGTGCTATCATCCACATGAGGCTCACAAGATATTACCTTTGTAGTGATGGCCTCATGAGCTAACTTAAGACAAGTATAGGATGCTAGAAGTTCATCATTAGAGCTAGATAGATTTTCATGATTTTCTTCCAACTTCCCACAGGATGCTAGAAGATTATCATTAGAGCTAGATAGCTTTTCATGAATTGCTTCCAACTTCTCATACTTGCTAGTTAGCAACTCAAGTTGAGCCCTTAGCTCAACATTCTCCTTCAAAGTAGATGCTTCACAAGAAATGGAATTAGTAGCACAAGCATCATTAACTTTAGGAATAGAAGAAGAAATCTTATCAAGCTCATTATTTAATCTAGCATTTTCCATTTTAAACACTTTATATTTTGCATGAGCATGATCACGTTCTTTAATGATTTTAGCAATCGTTTCATTATGAGACTCCTCGACAGATTCTAGTTTCTCCTCTAGAGAAGCACGAGTCTCTTGCTCTTCCTCAAGAGCATCTTCTAACGATGCTTTCTCCATAGCATCATCTCTTTCAATCTTACCCTTTTATTCAAGGCTTGCTTCCAAAGCCTCAATAGTTTACCCACGCTCAATTAGCGTTTCCATAATTTCAAAGAGGATAGCTTGAGCATTTTTATTTTTAGGAAGGGCTTTAAGAATCATTAGACCTTTATTTTGAAGGAGAGCATTAACCTTTTCCATATCATCTTCTTCATCATTATTATCATTATCATTATTATTATCATCACTACTAGAAGATTTAGCCATAAGGCAATGAGTGATGGATGAAGAAGAATAATTAATTTTTGAACTACTCAAGTTCAAATCTTGTTCCACAATTAATTGGGTTTCCTCTACATTATTATTAATGCAAGAGTTAGAGGGAACACAAGCATTTTTATCATGGCAACAAGATAAAGCAAGCATATCATCATTAGATTTATCTAAGCAATTCTTGGATGATATACAAGGACTATCAACACTAGCATGTATGACATTTGGAGTGCTAGAAGAGTTTAAGTCCAAAGATGAGGCATTGCAACAAGATAGAGATAAAAGATCATCATAGAAGAGCTCACTATCAAAATTGCAAAGCCTATCACTACTCACCATCACATTAGTTTGTGGCTTACCACATTTTGGTGAAGTAGATGAAGACGAGAGCTCGTCACGGCCAGAGGTGGAGGGAGAGCAATCATCCTCAATAGAGTTGGACAAACCATATTTTTCTTGAAGCTTGGTCCAAAGCTCATGAGCATCCCGGAGAGGCATAATTGACTCGAAAACTACAACACTCACAAATTTGCAAACCTCATTAGAGGCTAGAGCATCTAGATATAAGTTTTTCTCATCCTCTAAAGTCGTACTTTCGTAATCCTTTGGAGGAGAAAAACCTATATCTAAGATACGCTCAATATTGGGGTCCAAGACCCGTAAGTGACTAAGCATATGAGTTTTCCAAACATTGAAATTTGTGCCATTGAATATAAACATGGAATTGTGCACTAAATCCCTAGACGACATCTTTACTCTCTAGGCGGTAAAGCCAAACAAGAGAGACGAGGCTCTGATACCAATTGAAAGAACAAACGATGTCCCGATGTCGCCTAGAGGGGGGGGGGGTGAATAGGCGATTAAAACTTTTTCTATTTAGGGGCTTGATAATTGTGGAATAAAACTATGTGTTTAAATTAACAAGCTAACAACCTAAAATACTAGGTTTGCCTAAGTGCACCAACAACTTATGCTAAGCAATATGACAACAAGGTGATAGCAAGATATGAACTTCAAGCACGAAGGCTATCACAATGTAAAGTGCATAAGTAAAAGCTCAGGTATAGAAATAACCGAGACACGCGGAGACGAGGATTTATTCCCGAGTTCCTCCTTGTTAAGGGAGTACGTCTCGTTGGAGGGGTGTGAGCTCGCCACAAAAGGCCTACTCAAGATGCCACAAAGGCCTCACCCTATTCTCCGATGAACCACACCCAAAGGTTTGGTTCACCTTCCACTATCGGAATCCTTCGGGGCGGATTTCGAGCCCTTACAACTTTTGGGGCACACACCCACAACTCAATTGGGGGCTCCCAAATCCTGCCGAAGCTTCACAAGACGAAGTCTTCACGGCACCACCACCGTCTAGGATCCAATGACCCAAGAGTAACAAGCTCCCAACCTTCAATCCCACGAATCACCGTGGGGAGCACAACCCGATGCAACAAATGCAAAAGGGAAAGATCACACCAAGTGGTCAAATCCTTCACCCCAAAATCCAACCAAAGCAACTAATGCTATGGAGGGATTTAGGAGGAAGAACGGAGGAGAAACACCAAGAACTACAAAATCTAGATCCAACGAGATTCCCTCACTTAGAGGAGATTTGTTTTGGTGGAGTAGTGGATCTAGCTCTCCTCTCTTGTTTCCCTAAATTTGGGCAAGAATCATCAGAGGAAAGTGGAGGAATCGAGCTCTCAAAATGTTGCAATAATGGTGAGGAGAGAGAAAACGAGCTCATTAGGAAATTTGGGGAAGAGGCTCTTTTTATAGGGGCCCAAAAAAATGACCGTTGGGGGCAAAAATGCCTCAGCCCGACAGCCCGGCCTGGGGCCGGCCAGCACCCCGGCCAGGCCGGCCGAGCATCATCGGCCTCGAACGGTCAACGCAGCGAGCTAGCGAACTGAGCAGGCAGCACAGTGAACAGGCGCAGGAGGCCCGGCCTGCCAACCCCGGCCTAGGCCGGCTGCTCACCCGGGTGGGCCGGGCAAGTGCCCGAGGCCTCCGGCCTGCCCCCGGCCTGGGCTGGGCAGCCAGCACGCGGGTGGGCCGGGAGGCAGCCCGAGCAGTCCGGCCTCGCCCCGGCCTGGGGCCGGCCAGGCCGGCCCGGCAGATTTTTTTTTCTTTTTCCATGTTTTTAAAAATCTGTTTAGAAAAAACACCGAGAATAAAACCGCAATAACTTTCGCCCACGAACTCCGTTTTTGATAATTTTTGGACTCGTTGAAATCGTCACAACGAGCACTACAAGAATATGCAGGGAAACATCATAGTCCAAGATTATAATATAAAAAATGGGGAAAGGTAAAAGCTCCCATTTGTAAATCGGAAATGCAATAACTTTCACCCACGAACTCCGTTTTCGATAATCTTGGACTCGTTGGAATCGTCACAACGAGCACAACAAGATTATGCAGAGAAACATCATAGTCCAAGAAAATATTATAAAACCAAATGGGGAAAGGTTAAAAACTCGTTTTCGCAAACCGGAAATTCTATAACTTTTGCAATTGAAGTCCGAATGAAGTAAAACCAATTTTGTTGGAAAGAGGACAACAAAAGCAACCTTTGAAAATGGCAAACAAGTAATGGAGATTTTGCAAAGAAATGGAAGAGGTAAATCTTCCGCACGGATGAACCGGCAAAATCTCCAATACTGAAACCGCAATAGAAGACGCATATGAAAACTGTTTTCGGTGAACTTGGCTTTGTCATGACAAGCACGACAAGCACCAAGACCACACCACGATAAGAGACAAGTAAGAACCAATAAAGATGATAGCATGGATGCAAAGGTTTGTGCTCTCTACGGCGATACGATCACGATATTCGGTCGAGAGCCCCTCTTAATAGTACGGTTAACTATCCTATAACCCGGTCTCTCACTAAACATCATGAGACCGGTAAAATAGAAACCCTATCAAGATCATACCTTTGCCTTGCGCATAAATCCACTTAAGGTCGATGAAGACGATCTTCATCTCCTCAAGACGCACCACCTTCCTCGATTGCGCTTCGGTGAAGATTCACATGTTGCTCCCCCATACACCAAGATGGGAGAAGCATCTCTTCGGCATAACTTCACTTGGACTTGAGAGTTGATCAACTCGCACAAAGCCTTGATCAACCCATAAACTTCTTCCCTTAACCTTGATTCCAACAAATGGAGATCAAGCAACTCAAATGGACACACCTATAAATATAGCTCAATGCAAACATTAGTCCATAGAGATTGCCATTAATTACCAAAACCATGCATGGGGGCAACCATGCACTTTCAATCTCCCCTCCGGCAGAGTGCCGGGATCAGCTTCAGATTGGACCCCGAACTAGGGTTTTCGGTGATGGCGCGTCGGGGTCGAGTTTCTGGAAAATAATGGCCGCCTCGACGTTTTTAGGTTTTTAGGGATTTTATAGGCGTCGGAGGGGGCCGAGGGGGTGCCCCAGGAGCAGTGGCGGGCCCCACCCGCGGGTCCTACGGGGGCCGCGTCCGCCTGCGCCCTGTGGGTGGCCCCTCAGGCTCCCCTTTGGTGTTCTGGTGCCTTTCGTCGAGTAAAAATTCTCCGTAAATTTTCGTCCAATTCCGAGAATATTTCCAGAAGTAAATTTTCTGAAATACAAAAACAGCAAAAATAGGGAACTGGCACTGGGCATCTTGTCAATAGGTTAGTCCGACAAAATGCATAAAAATGATATAAATGACAGTAAAAACATGTGACAATATCACAAAACTAGCATGGATCACTCAAAAATTATAGATACGTTTGAGACGTATCAGTCGGCAGCGAAAGTATCACATGGTTAATTGGCCTGCGGTGTGCATGCCAAAGGAGTTCGGGGGCCTGGGTCTCCTTAACTCGAAGCTTATGAACGAGGCTCTTATGCTTAAATGGATCTGGAAGATCTATCAGATGGAGGATACGATATGGGCTAGACTCATTAGATCAAAGTACACCCCTAACGGGGACATCTTCTCCAGCTCGGACCGTGGGGTCTCATAGTTCTGGAAAAGCCTCCACAAATAAAACACCTTTTTAAAGCCGGAGCCAAACACAAAGTCAGTAACGGGGTTCGGACTCTATTTTGGTTAGATTGGTGGCAAGGGGACGGGCCCCTATGCCACAGGTTCCCTCTTCTCTTTAGCATCTGCGACAATCAAGCCCTCTCTGTGGCCACCGCGGTGTCAACCGAGATTCACCTTCGCAGGTCCCTTAATGAGACAGGGACCCGCCAATGGCAGGAGCTGATCTCAATTCTCGTAACCACGCCTCTAAATTTTGGCCACGACGAGATTGCTTGGTAACTTGATCCATCCGGACTTTTCTCTATAAAATATATGTACTCCTACCTGTCGCAAGGGGCGACTCTTTCCATCTATAGGGATATTTGGGAAGCAAAACTGCCGCTAAAAATAAAAGTGTTCTCTTGGCAGTTGGCCTTGGATAAACTTCCGTCTGATTTGCAGATCGCGACTCGCTTTGGGCTCTCCGATGGTCGGTGTTCGCTCTGTGGAATGTTAGAGAATGCCGACCACATCTTTTTTGGGTGCTCCATGGCCAAGTTCGCATGGAGTGCCCTCCGCCAGACCCTTGGGAGGGACTGGGCTCCGACTAGCTTTGCGCATTTTCTGACCATCTTGGCCAACCACTCGGGTCACTACCGTAGAATGATTTGGGTCGTGTTTCTGGCGCAATCTTGGGCTCTCTGGCATGTTAGAAATAAGCTTGCTATTGAAAAGAAGGTGATTCGGCACCCTTCTGACATCCTCTTCAAATCTTCGGTTTTCCTGCAGCTTTGGATTCCGATGCTCAAGAGTAAGGACCAGGAGGGAGCGAGGAGGCTAGCGGATGAGATCAAGAAGACCTACCTGGCGTGCCGGCCACCCACTCCCTGACTTTGTTGCTTGGCTAGTCTAGTTGATCTTAGTTTATTTGGCTAAGCTGTATGCCGCAACATCCTTTGTAGTAGTTTGGCTAAGCTGTATGCCGCAGCCCTGTCGCTTATCGTTGGCTAAGCTGTATGCCGCAGCATCCTTGTAAACCTGTGTGTGAACCTTGAGCTTTGTTAATTCAAAGCCGGTCTTTAAAATGCCTTTTATCTAAAAAAAAGTACGCTTTCCTTTTTATTGCGAACTGGAATTCTCAATCTTGGAAGCGTTATCGACATGGCCTCGAGCTCAATCTTCTCCGCGTCCTTGGCTAACTCAAAGTTCAAGCTGACCTCGCCAGCCGGTTGCCGGCCACTTCGTTGGTGTCATGTCGTTGGGATTAACTGCCTTCCTGAACTGAGCTTTCTCCTCGGTGGCGATGGACGACTCGACGAAGAAAGTGATGTCTTTCTCACAATCAGAAGTCGTCTTGGCGTCACCGACGATGGTGTGGTATCTTCATCTTCATGTAAGGATAGCATGGCCGGGCCATTTTTTTCCAAAATGGGGGAATTCCTCGGTCTCTGCATCATGATGATGCACACAACCTTATATTATTGCAAAGTTCAAACTGAAACGTAAAAGTTATTACAACTCAAGGATCATCCAAAGTGGCAACATGAATCAATCATCAAAACAAAGAAAACCATAGGCCTCTAAACAATGATGTAATCGCATAGCATGCTATCATCTACCCTGGTTGAAGATATCTCGTACGGCCATCATCAACAGAATATATCTGAAATCTATAGTTCCTATTAATTGTTCTGGTGGGAGAAGAAAGGACAACATGTGAATCCAATATGTAGCTCTACAATTCCAAATTTCCCAAGCAAAAACACAGGCACCAATGCAAATACGAGCTTTAGGCCGGGCCATGAACTTATCGAATGTTGGTCGAGCAAATAAGGCGTGATATGGCTCTTGAAGTCGACCCACCTCGATGTGGAGCATATGTAGACAAGTTGGCCTTGGTACAAAAGGAGGAGGCTTCAAGTGCGATCCAGGCCAAGAGGTGTGCCGACCTACCCGACACTATGCTGTGAAAGGTGGTCTTACTAGAATGGAGGCCCGACTCAGGAATTTTCATGGTGTTCATAGTCTCGGCATAAAATATGTTGATGTTGTTGCCTCCATCCATCAACACATTTGATAGACTTTAATCTTGAATCTGGGGGCGACTATCCGCGCGAGTGCCCATGCTCCTCGATTTTCTCTAGGTGATCATCCTGAGTCCAGGAAACTGGCTGCTCACACCAACTGAGCCACTGCGGCATATGTTATTTTATGGTGATCCAAATTCATTTAAAGGGCGGCTAAGTTCTGACGGAGCGAAGTGAGGCCCGTCGTCGGAGGCTATTAGGTAACACCAACGAGTTGTTACTGTCGGAGAATAGGCCCAGGAACCGGGCGTATCTCACGAG